>CAUYUJ010003934.1:42500-72500 GCA_963575745.1 Prorocentrum cordatum
ATGAGGAGGAGGCGGAGGGGAATGAGGAACAGGAGGACAGTGGATGAGGCTGAGGAGGGGGATCGGGGGTGTTGGAAGAGAAGGGGGAGATGAGGCAGGAGGATGGAGGGAGGGGAGGAGGGAGAAGGGAGGAGGCAGGAGGATGCCAAAAGGGGTTGAAGGAAACGGAGGAGGGGGGAGGAGGGAGGAGGATGAGGAGAGAGGTGGAGAAGGGGAGGAGGAGGAGAGGAGGAGGAGCAGAGGGGGGACGGAGTTGCCTCGCCGTAAGTTCGGCCTGTGCGGTCCCCGGAAAGGGGTCGAGTGGTTCAGGGGGCAGGCATTGAAAAACGCGCGACGTCGCAGGTCGGGGGAGGGGGAGGATCGAGACCTCTGGGCGTTCCTCGTGTCTCTTGGGCCTCGGGCTTGCTTCTGTTGGCCATGGCTGGATTTCCCTCGAGACACTTGTCGGAACGCATCTCTGGTCTGAGGTTTTGAGTATAGTTCGGAGGTTGAGGTTTCCCGAGGTTCTGTGAGGTTTCGGTCAGTATTTGGAGGTTTTTGCATGTTCTGAACGTTTCCCAACACTTCCAGAAGGGCAGGAGGATGGATGGGGGAAGGGCCTCATCCAGGCGTCTTCAGACAAATCCGACGGGAGCATTCGCTCTGATTCTAGCCCTGGGTCCTGCACGGGTCGATTCTGCTCGAGAACTGCTGCGCGAAGATGGTGTCGTCCACCCCACATTCCTGAGGCGGGAGCGCTGGTCCCGAGGTACAACGCAAGGATGTCGCTGCTGAACAGTTTGAAGCCACGTGCGCGCTCTCGGGCGAGAGCCCGACGTCGAACAGAGACCGCCTCCCACCAATGTAAGTGTTCAAGCATTGGGGATCTATTTAGGTACTGATATTTCTATGTTTATGGACATGCATATTTAGGCATATGCAAATTTAGATGCACATGTACCTATATGTATCTAGGTGCTTGCGTACTCATGAATGTGTGTATATATATGCTTAGATATTTGCAATGCATATGTTTACTCATGTGTAGACGTACATGTATATGTATATGGGTATGTATGCGTAGATGCTTCTGGTAATGTACATGTGCACATGTATGTGCATTTCTTTGTTTGTAGACATTCATGTCTGCATCCATATATATATTTATACTCACATGCACATATTTTAATCTACACAGGCACGATTCGGATGCATATATATATATATGAACATGTCTATGCACACGGTCCTACCATGTATATATTTGTTTGTGTACATGCATATGTATACGCATATGTAGCAGCAAAGGTCTATGGATTTTGTGTATCTGTGTGTATAAGCACATGCCACTGTATATGTATGTGAATCTTTACAAGACTATCTATATGTATCGGTGTTTGCATTAGTTTGCCTACGTGACGCATGTGTAGATCTATACGTATATGTGCGTGTGTATCTGTATAGCTCTATGAATATGTACCTGTGCATGCGTGTCCATCAGTACCTGTATGTCTGTATGCATATGCATGTGCATTTGCTAATGTATACATATAAGTAGATGGATGGATTTGTTTACATGTGTGTGTACATGTGCGTGTATACGTATATGTATATGCATGTTCGTATCTACATGAACATATATACATATACAGATACATATATATATATATACATATATATATACACGTACACGTACATGTACACGTGTAGGCATATGTACAAGTATTTGTATGCACATATGCATTTGTATACGCATTTGTATACGCATACGTACATTTGCATATGTATAGGTATACGTATATGTATATTCACATTTGTATGTATATTCATATGTGTATGCGCATTTGTATGTTTATGTTTATGCATGTGGCAACCTATGTCGTGCGAACATGTTGTTCAATCTATGGTGTGGAGTCAACGTCGTGCAATACATGTAGGGACACATTTCTGGTGTAATCTATGTGGTGCATTCACGGTGGAGCAATGTACGCGTACAACCACATGTGGTACAATTCATGGGTTGCAATCTATAGTGTGCAGTTCAGGTCGTGCAATGTTGTGTACAATCTATGTGGTGCAATCTATGATGTGCAATCTATGTTGTACAGTCTATGTTGGGCAATCCATGTGAAGCAATCTGCGTGGTGCAACCCGTGTGGACCAGTATATGTGGTGCCATCCATGTGGTGCAATCTATGCTGTGCAATCTGTGTAGTGCAAGCCATGTGTTGCAACCTGTTTTGTGCAATCTGTGCGGGATCATCTTTGCTGTGCAATATATGTGATGCAATATATGTTGTGTAAACTATGTGATGCAAACTGCGAGCGGCACTCCCGCCCAGACGACGGGCGGCGAAGGAGCGGCGACGGGGCGACGACGGCGACAACACAGCCGCCAGACCGCCACCCAGACCCAGACGACGGGCGGCGACGGTGCGGCGACGGTGCGGCGACGGCGACAACACAGCCGCCAGACTGCCACCCAGGCCCAGATTCTGTGCGGCGACGAGGCCGCGACGGGGCTGCGACGGCGACAATAACCGCCAGAGGCATTGCTTGGGGAATATAAGATGCCTGCGGCGAATCACCGCCGCCCCCTGCCTTTTGGAAACGCCCATGCGGCTACACGTTGGACCGAAGTCTGGTCAAGCTATTGGACTATTTGTTCCCCCAGCCGCTGTGGAAACCCCTTGGGGGAACACTAGGGGGAGAAAGATGAATGAGGAGGACGAGCGGGAGGAGACGGCGGAGGAGGAAGAAGAGGAAACCTCTTGAGGTCCTCTTGGGCCCTTAGGTCCTCTTGGTTACTCTTGGGTTCTCTCGGGGGGGGACCAATTGGGGGCCTCCTGGGGCCTCTTGGGGTTCTCCCGGGGCATCTTAGAGAACCCTCATGAGCCGTCTTGCGGGCCTCTTGGGGGCCTCTTAGGCAGTCTCTATGGCGATCTTGGGGGCTTATGGTCCCGTCTTGGAGCGTCGGGAGCCGAGCACGCTGAAAGCATTGAACACACTAGACGTTAGCCTCCTGGAGGTTCTCTTGGAGCCCTCTTGGGGCGTCTAAGGGGCCTCTTGGGCTTCGGAGACCGTCTTGGGCCCTCCCTGGGCAGTCGTTGGTCCTTCTTTTGGCGCTGTAGGGCCGTCTTGGAGGTCTCGGGGGCCGCCTTGAGGCCGTCTTGGGGGCCTCCTGGGCTGTCTTGGGACCACCCTCTGAGGTCATCTTGCGTGCCTCTTGGGGACCTCTTGGGGCGATGTTGGGGTGATCCTGAAGGCCCATCGGCCCGCCTTGGAGCGTTGGAAGCCCGACAAGGCGAGAACGCTTACATCATTGAACGTACATACGGAACATCACAGATTTTGGCCTCCTGGCTGTCCTCTTGGAGCCCTGTTCGGGCGTCTACGGGGCCTCTTGGCCTTCAGATGCCGCCTGTCGCCTGGGGCCGTCTGAGCGGCCTCCTGGGTTGTCTTGCGACCCTCTGGGTCCGTCTTGCGGGCCTCTTGGGGGCTTCCTTGGCCGTCTCGGGGCGATCTTGGGGGCGTATGGGCCCCCGTCTTGGAGCTTCTGAAACCCGCAAAGGCGAGAACGCTCACATCATTGAAACCATATGGAACATATGTTGGCCTTCTGTCGGTCCTCTTGGAGCCCTCTTGGGGCGTCTGAGAGGGCTCTTTGGGCCGTCTGGAGGACATCATGGAACATCTTGGGACCATCTCGGCCATCTTAGAGGCGCCTTGGAATCGTCATGGAGGCCGTCTTGGACCATCTTTGCCGTTTTGGGGGCATCTGGGGCCATATTGGCCGTCTTAGAGGCCATCCAGGGGCCGTCTTGGGCGGGAACCACCATGTCAGCCAGATTTTCTGCACGGTCGGCTGGTTGTGCCGAAGCGCACTAGGAGGTCTTTGAAAAAGAACCCAAAGCCCTCAGAAGTTTCGCTCGCCGTGCACCCCGGTGATGAATCACCAAAGGGGAGGGCGGCGGATTCCGTAGCCATTTTGGCTCAAGTGTTTCTTGCCCGAGCCGCTTTGGCAGCTAGCCAGCTCATTGCCTGCCTGGGGCTCGCTATCGCGTCTTGCGTTTTTGTCACGCCATGCATCGCGTTGGCAGCGCAGTCCTCGGTGCCGTTAGCTTCCAGCTCGCGCACTTGGCCCTGGAGGCGCCACAGAGTCGGGCAGCGTGGGGTTGGAGCATGGACGTGCCGCCTGGCCTTGGCTTCACGTGCGAGGAGGGCAGCACCATTGCCGGAGCTGCTGGTTCACCTGACAGCGATTTTGATTGCACAGTTGTACCGGACAGCGGCATGGAATGTGATGTCTCGAGCACGAGCATAGTGTGCTATAAGACTGCCACGCCAAGCGACACCTTCATCCCAACAGCGGGGCTGTGCATCAACAATGGCCATCCGCCCAATATGGATGACAACGACTCGGCGATCACGTGGAGTACAGTGCCATCATGCACCGAGGTCGACACAACAGTCGATGATGTGACAAGCGACACACCTATGGCATCAGCCGTTGGTGCGGCAGTTGCAGTGAGCGTGCTCTGCGTCTAGATTCTAGATCAAGACCCCGTGCTTAGCGCCCGCTTTTGAATTCGTGATTCATTCGAAAGTCTCTCCCATCATAGCCACTTGCTGTAACGAGTTGGCGCGTAGCTTTGCTGCGTGAGCTGTGAGGGCAGAGCGGCATGCACCCGCAAATAGCAGGGGTACCATTACCGCTTGCGGGCGCGTAGCTCTGCAGAAGCGTGAGGCGACAGCGGGGTGCACCCGCACACAGCAGGGGGTTGCCGCTGCCGCTCGCACCGCAGACACTGCCTGCTGCATTTTGTGATAGTTTGGTTTTCGCTGCGCAGAGCAAGCGCGCATCATTTTCAGCGCTGGTATCATTTTCAGTTGCCCGCGTGTGGCCCGTATGAGCGCACGCCAGAAGCATTCTTCATCTGATAGCCAACCGCTTGCAAAAAAAAGGGCAGGGCGGCGGATCTAAGGCGCCTACGGCGAATCACCACCGTCGCCTGCCTTTTGGAAGCGCCCATGTGGCCAACAGTTGGACCGGAGTCTGGCCAAGCCATTGGACTATGTGTTCCCCCCAGCCATTGTGGAAATCCTCAGGGGAACACTCGAGAGGAAGGGAAAGGAGGAGGAGAGGAAGGAGAAGGCGGGGGTGGAAGAGGAAAAGGCCTTTTGAGGCGCTCTTGGGGCTCTTGGGGACTTCCCTGGGAGCCTTTTCGGAGGGTTCTAAGACGCATCTTGGGGGCCTCTGGGGCCTCTTGGGGTCTCCTGGGACCTCTTGGGGACCTCTTAGGGACCTCTTGGGTGCCTCTTGGGGGCCTCCTGGCCTTCGGAGGCCGTCTTGGGCCCCTCTTGCTGGGCCGTCGTGGGTCCCTCTTTGGGCCCTCTAGGGCCATCTTCTGGGGCCGTCTTTTCGGGCGTCTTGGGGGCCTCCTGGGCTGTCTTGGGGCCCTCTTGGGCCGTGTTGCGGGCCTCTTGCGGGCCTCCTGCCTGTTGGTCCGTCTTGGAGCATCGGAAGCCCGAAGAGGCGAGAATGCTAACATCATTGGAACCCCGACGGAACATTCGGGCGTTTTTGGCCTGCTGGAAGTCCCCGTGGAGCCAACCTGGGGCGTCTCAGGGTTCTCGTGGGCCGTCTGGAGGGCATCTTGGGCCGTCTTGGCGCCATCTTGGTCGTCTTGGAGGCGTCTCGGGACTGTCCTGAGAGCCATCTTGGGTTATCTTGGCTGTCTTGGAAGCATCTTGGAGACATCTTGGAGGCCATCTTGGGCCTTCAGGGGCCATTTTGGAGGCGATTTTGTCAACGAGGTGTGGATTTTCCCGAGCTTGCCAGGTGGCCGGCGGGTTGGGCCGAATCCCAGGGGAAGTTCTTTAGACAAGAACCAACTTTCACCCAGACATCCAGCACGCCGTGCACCCTTATGGCAAGACCAGGGGGGTCGGCGGATCGAAGACGCCTACGGCGAATCACCGCCGCCCCCTGCTATTTTGAATCGTCCATCTGGCCGAGCCTTGTGGCAACAACTCTGCCAAGCTATATCGGACCATGTGTTCCCCCCAGCTGTTGTGGAAACCCTTTGGGGAACACTTGGGGGAGGATGGCGGGGAAGACCAGGAGGGGGAGGAGGAGGAGGAGGAGGAGGAGGAGGAGGAGGAGGAAGAGAAGGAGGAGGAGGAGGGAGGAGGAGGAGGGGATGAGGAGGAGGGGGAGGGAGGAGGAGGAGGGGAGGAGGAGGAGGGAGGAGGAGAAGGAGGAAGAGGAGGAGGAGGGGGAGGAGGAGAGGAGAGGAGGAGGAGGGAGGAGGGGAGGAGGAGGAGGAGGAGAGGAGCAGGAGGAGGGGAAGGGGAAGAGGAGGAGGAGGGGGAGGGAGGAGGAGGGGGAGGAGGAGGAGGGGGAGGGAGGAGGAGGAGGAGAAGAGGAGGAGGAGGAGGAGGAGGAGGAGAGAGGAGGAGGAAGGATAGAGGAGGAGGAGGAGGAGGAGGAGGAGGAGAGGCGAAGGGCGCATCTTTGGAGCCTCCGGGGGCAGTCTTGGGGCCTCCTAAGAGCTTCCTGGGAGCCTCTTGCAGGCATCTTGGGGGCCTCCTTGGGCCTCTTGTGGGTCTTTCGGGGCTTCTCGGGGTCCTCTTTGGCCTTCCTAGGGCGTTCCTGGCCCGTCCGACGCCGTCGGAAGCTATCTTCGGGTCTCTCTGGGCCGACTTGGGGGCCCTCTTGGGGTGCTCTAGGGCCGTCTTGGAGGCGCAGCCCTGCTGCGGACTGCTGAGCCCTGCTGAGTCAGCTGGCAGCGCCACGGGAGCCGGGCGCACAACATGTAGGGACACATTTCTGGTGTAATCTATGTGGTGCATTCACGGTGGAGCAATGTACGCGTACAACCACATGTGGTACAATTCATGGGTTGCAATCTATAGTGTGCAGTTCAGGTCGTGCAATGTTGTGTACAATCTATGTGGTGCAATCTATGATGTGCAATCTATGTTGTACAGTCTATGTTGGGCAATCCATGTGAAGCAATCTGCGTGGTGCAACCCGTGTGGACCAGTATATGTGGTGCCATCCATGTGGTGCAATCTATGCTGTGCAATCCGTGTAGTGCAAGCCATGTGTTGCAACCTGTTTTGTGCAATCTGTGCGGGATCATCTTTGCTGTGCAATATATGTGATGCAATATATGTTGTGTAAACTATGTGATGCAAAGTGCGAGCGGCACTCCCGCCCAGACGACGGGCGGCGAAGGAGCGGCGACGGGGCGACGACGGCGACAACACAGCCGCCAGACCGCCACCCAGACCCAGACGACGGGCGGCGACGGTGCGGCGACGGTGCGGCGACGGCGACAACACAGCCGCCAGACTGCCACCCAGGCCCAGATTCTGTGCGGCGACGAGGCCGCGACGGGGCTGCGACGGCGACAATAACCGCCAGACCGCCACACCAGCCGAGTTCCTTAGAAAAGAAGTAAGCACCCCTAGGTGCAGGCATTGCTTGGGGAATATAAGATGCCTGCGGCGAATCACCGCCGCCCCCTGCCTTTTGGAAACGCCCATGCGGCTACACGTTGGACCGAAGTCTGGTCAAGCTATTGGACTATTTGTTCCCCCAGCCGCTGTGGAAACCCCTTGGGGGAACACTAGGGGGAGAAAGATGAATGAGGAGGACGAGCGGGAGGAGACGGCGGAGGAGGAAGAAGAGGAAACCTCTTGAGGTCCTCTTGGGCCCTTAGGTCCTCTTGGTTACTCTTGGGTTCTCTCGGGGGGGGGACCAATTGGGGGCCTCCTGGGGCTCTTGGGGTTCTCCCGGGGCATTTTAGAGAACCCTCATGAGCCGTCTTGCGGGCCTCTTGGGGGCCTCTTAGGCAGTCTCTATGGCGATCTTGGGGGCTTATGGTCCGTCTTGGAGCGTCGGGAGCCGAGCACGCTGAAAGCATTGAACACACTAGACGTTAGCCTCCTGGAGGTTCTCTTGGAGCCCTCTTGGGGCGTCTAAGGGGCCTCTTGGGCTTCGGAGACCGTCTTGGGCCCTCCCTGGGCAGTCGTTGGTCCTTCTTTTGGCGCTGTAGGGCCGTCTTGGAGGTCTCGGGGGCCGCCTTGAGGCCGTCTTGGGGGCCTCCTGGGCTGTCTTGGGACCACCCTCTGAGGTCATCTTGCGTGCCTCTTGGGGACCTCTTGGGGCGATGTTGGGGTGATCCTGAAGGCCCATCGGCCCGCCTTGGAGCGTTGGAAGCCCGACAAGGCGAGAACGCTTACATCATTGAACGTACATACGGAACATCACAGATTTTGGCCTCCTGGCTGTCCTCTTGGAGCCCTGTTCGGGCGTCTACGGGGCCTCTTGGCCTTCAGATGCCGCCTGTCGCCTGGGGCCGTCTGAGCGGCCTCCTGGGTTGTCTTGCGACCCTCTGGGTCCGTCTTGCGGGCCTCTTGGGGGCTTCCTTGGCCGTCTCGGGGCGATCTTGGGGGCGTATGGGCCCCCGTCTTGGAGCTTCTGAAACCCGCAAAGGCGAGAACGCTCACATCATTGAAACCATATGGAACATATGTTGGCCTTCTGTCGGTCCTCTTGGAGCCCTCTTGGGGCGTCTGAGAGGGCTCTTTGGGCCGTCTGGAGGACATCATGGAACATCTTGGCACCATCTCGGCCATCTTAGAGGCGCCTTGGAATCGTCATGGAGGCCGTCTTGGACCATCTTTGCCGTTTTGGGGGCATCTGGGGCCATATTGGCCGTCTTAGAGGCCATCCAGGGGCCGTCTTGGGCGGGAACCACCATGTCAGCCAGATTTTCTGCACGGTCGGCTGGTTGTGCCGAAGCACACTAGGAGGTCTTTGAAAAAGAACCCAAAGCCCTCAGAAGTTTCGCTCGCCGTGCACCCCGGTGATGAATCACCAAAGGGGAGGGCGGCGGATTCCGTAGCCATTTTGGCTCAAGTGTTTCTTGCCCGAGCCGCTTTGGCAGCTAGCCAGCTCATTGCCTGCCTGGGGCTCGCTATCGCGTCTTGCGTTTTTGTCACGCCATGCATCGCGTTGGCAGCGCAGTCCTCGGTGCCGTTAGCTTCCAGCTCGCGCACTTGGCCCTGGAGGCGCCACAGAGTCGGGCAGCGTGGGGTTGGAGCATGGACGTGCCGCCTGGCCTTGGCTTCACGTGCGAGGAGGGCAGCACCATTGCCGGAGCTGCTGGTTCACCTGACAGCGATTTTGATTGCACAGTTGTACCGGACAGCGGCATGGAATGTGATGTCTCGAGCACGAGCATAGTGTGCTATAAGACTGCCACGCCAAGCGACACCTTCATCCCAACAGCGGGGCTGTGCATCAACAATGGCCATCCGCCCAATATGGATGACAACGACTCGGCGATCACGTGGAGTACAGTGCCATCATGCACCGAGGTCGACACAACAGTCGATGATGTGACAAGCGACACACCTATGGCATCAGCCGTTGGTGCGGCAGTTGCAGTGAGCGTGCTCTGCGTCTAGATTCTAGATCAAGACCCCGTGCTTAGCGCCCGCTTTTGAATTCGTGATTCATTCGAAAGTCTCTCCCATCATAGCCACTTGCTGTAACGAGTTGGCGCGTAGCTTTGCTGCGTGAGCTGTGAGGGCAGAGCGGCATGCACCCGCAAATAGCAGGGGTACCATTACCGCTTGCGGGCGCGTAGCTCTGCAGAAGCGTGAGGCGACAGCGGGGTGCACCCGCACACAGCAGGGGGTTGCCGCTGCCGCTCGCACCGCAGACACTGCCTGCTGCATTTTGTGATAGTTTGGTTTTCGCTGCGCAGAGCAAGCGCGCATCATTTTCAGCGCTGGTATCATTTTCAGTTGCCCGCGTGTGGCCCGTATGAGCGCACGCCAGAAGCATTCTTCATCTGATAGCCAACCGCTTGCAAAAAAAAGGGCAGGGCGGCGGATCTAAGGCGCCTACGGCGAATCACCACCGTCGCCTGCCTTTTGGAAGCGCCCATGTGGCCAACAGTTGGACCGGAGTCTGGCCAAGCTATTGGACTATGTGTTCCCCCCAGCCATTGTGGAAATCCTCAGGGGAACACTCGAGAGGAAGGGAAAGGAGGAGGAGAGGAAGGAGAAGGCGGGGGTGGAAGAGGAAAAGGCCTCTTGAGGCGCTCTTGGGGCTCTTGGGGACTTCCCTGGGAGCCTTTTCGGAGGGTTCTAAGACGCATCTTGGGGGCCTCTGGGGCCTCTTGGGGTCTCCTGGGACCTCTTGGGGACCTCTTAGGGACCTCTTGGGTGCCTCTTGGGGGCCTCCTGGCCTTCGGAGGCCGTCTTGGGCCCCTCTTGCTGGGCCGTCGTGGGTCCCTCTTTGGGCCCTCTAGGGCCATCTTCTGGGGCCGTCTTTTCGGGCGTCTTGGGGGCCTCCTGGGCTGTCTTGGGGCCCTCTTGGGCCGTGTTGCGGGCCTCTTGCGGGCCTCCTGCCTGTTGGTCCGTCTTGGAGCATCGGAAGCCCGAAGAGGCGAGAATGCTAACATCATTGGAACCCCGACGGAACATTCGGGCGTTTTTGGCCTGCTGGAAGTCCCCGTGGAGCCAACCTGGGGCGTCTCAGGGTTCTCGTGGGCCGTCTGGAGGGCATCTTGGGCCGTCTTGGCGCCATCTTGGTCGTCTTGGAGGCGTCTCGGGACTGTCCTGAGAGCCATCTTGGGTTATCTTGGCTGTCTTGGAAGCATCTTGGAGACATCTTGGAGGCCATCTTGGGCCTTCAGGGGCCATTTTGGAGGCGATTTTGTCAACGAGGTGTGGATTTTCCCGAGCTTGCCAGGTGGCCGGCGGGTTGGGCCGAATCCCAGGGGAAGTTCTTTAGACAAGAACCAACTTTCACCCAGACATCCAGCACGCCGTGCACCCTTATGGCAAGACCAGGGGGGTCGGCGGATCGAAGACGCCTACGGCGAATCACCGCCGCCCCCTGCTATTTTGAATCGTCCATCTGGCCGAGCCTTGTGGCAACAACTCTGCCAAGCTATATCGGACCATGTGTTCCCCCCAGCTGTTGTGGAAACCCTTTGGGGAACACTTGGGGGAGGATGGCGGGGAAGACCAGGAGGGGGAGGAGGAGGAGGAGGAGGAGGAGGAGGAGGAGGAGGAAAGAGAAGGAGGAGGAGGAGCGAGAGGAGGAAGGAGGGGGTATGGAGAGGAGGAGGGGCGAGGAGGTGGAGGGAGAGGCGAAGTGAAGGTGAGGGAGGAGGAGGAGAAGGAGAGAGAGGAGGAGGGAGGGGGTGGAGAGGAGGGGGTGAGGAGGAGGAGGAGGAGGAGGAGGAGGAGGGAGGAGGAGGTGGAAGAGGAGCAGGGGGATGAAGAAGGGAGGAGGAGGAGGGGGAGGAGGAGGAGGAGGGGGGTGGAGGAGGAGCAGGAGAGAGGGGGAGGAGGAGGAGACGGAAGAGGAGAAGGATGGAGGAGGAGGAGGAGGAGGAGGAGGAGGAGGAGGAGGAGGAAGATGAGGAGGAGGAGGAGGAGGAGGAGGAGGAGGAGGAGGCGAAGGGCGCATCTTTGGAGCCTCCGGGGGCAGTCTTGGGGCCTCCTAAGAGCTTCCTGGGAGCCTCTTGCAGGCATCTTGGGGGCCTCCTTGGGCCTCTTGTGGGTCTTTCGGGGCTTCTCGGGGTCCTCTTTGGCCTTCCTAGGGCGTTCCTGGCCCGTCCGACGCCGTCGGAAGCTATCTTCGGGTCTCTCTGGGCCGACTTGGGGGCCCTCTTGGGGTGCTCTAGGGCCGTCTTGGAGGCGCAGCCCTGCTGCGGACTGCTGAGCCCTGCTGAGTCAGCTGGCAGCGCCACGGGAGCCGGGCGCACAACATGTAGGGACACATTTCTGGTGTAATCTATGTGGTGCATTCACGGTGGAGCAATGTACGCGTACAACCACATGTGGTACAATTCATGGGTTGCAATCTATAGTGTGCAGTTCAGGTCGTGCAATGTTGTGTACAATCTATGTGGTGCAATCTATGATGTGCAATCTATGTTGTACAGTCTATGTTGGGCAATCCATGTGAAGCAATCTGCGTGGTGCAACCCGTGTGGACCAGTATATGTGGTGCCATCCATGTGGTGCAATCTATGCTGTGCAATCCGTGTAGTGCAAGCCATGTGTTGCAACCTGTTTTGTGCAATCTGTGCGGGATCATCTTTGCTGTGCAATATATGTGATGCAATATATGTTGTGTAAACTATGTGATGCAAAGTGCGAGCGGCACTCCCGCCCAGACGACGGGCGGCGAAGGAGCGGCGACGGGGCGACGACGGCGACAACACAGCCGCCAGACCGCCACCCAGACCCAGACGACGGGCGGCGACGGTGCGGCGACGGTGCGGCGACGGCGACAACACAGCCGCCAGACTGCCACCCAGGCCCAGATTCTGTGCGGCGACGAGGCCGCGACGGGGCTGCGACGGCGACAATAACCGCCAGACCGCCACACCAGCCGAGTTCCTTAGAAAAGAAGTAAGCACCCCTAGGTGCAGGCATTGCTTGGGGAATATAAGATGCCTGCGGCGAATCACCGCCGCCCCCTGCCTTTTGGAAACGCCCATGCGGCTACACGTTGGACCGAAGTCTGGTCAAGCTATTGGACTATTTGTTCCCCCAGCCGCTGTGGAAACCCCTTGGGGGAACACTAGGGGGAGAAAGATGAATGAGGAGGACGAGCGGGAGGAGACGGCGGAGGAGGAAGAAGAGGAAACCTCTTGAGGTCCTCTTGGGCCCTTAGGTCCTCTTGGTTACTCTTGGGTTCTCTCGGGGGGGGGACCAATTGGGGGCCTCCTGGGGCCTCTTGGGGTTCTCCCGGGGCATTTTAGAGAACCCTCATGAGCCGTCTTGCGGGCCTCTTGGGGGCCTCTTAGGCAGTCTCTATGGCGATCTTGGGGGCTTATGGTCCCGTCTTGGAGCGTCGGGAGCCGAGCACGCTGAAAGCATTGAACACACTAGACGTTAGCCTCCTGGAGGTTCTCTTGGAGCCCTACTGGAGGTTCTCTTGGAGCCCTCTTGGGGCGTCTAAGGGGCCTCTTGGGCTTCGGAGACCGTCTTGGGCCCTCCCTGGGCAGTCGTTGGTCCTTCTTTTGGCGCTGTAGGGCCGTCTTGGAGGTCTCGGGGGCCGCCTTGAGGCCGTCTTGGGGGCCTCCTGGGCTGTCTTGGGACCACCCTCTGAGGTCATCTTGCGTGCCTCTTGGGGACCTCTTGGGGCGATGTTGGGGTGATCCTGAAGGCCCATCGGCCCGCCTTGGAGCGTTGGAAGCCCGACAAGGCGAGAACGCTTACATCATTGAACGTACATACGGAACATCACAGATTTTGGCCTCCTGGCTGTCCTCTTGGAGCCCTGTTCGGGCGTCTACGGGGCCTCTTGGCCTTCAGATGCCGCCTGTCGCCTGGGGCCGTCTGAGCGGCCTCCTGGGTTGTCTTGCGACCCTCTGGGTCCGTCTTGCGGGCCTCTTGGGGGCTTCCTTGGCCGTCTCGGGGCGATCTTGGGGGCGTATGGGCCCCCGTCTTGGAGCTTCTGAAACCCGCAAAGGCGAGAACGCTCACATCATTGAAACCATATGGAACATATGTTGGCCTTCTGTCGGTCCTCTTGGAGCCCTCTTGGGGCGTCTGAGAGGGCTCTTTGGGCCGTCTGGAGGACATCATGGAACATCTTGGCACCATCTCGGCCATCTTAGAGGCGCCTTGGAATCGTCATGGAGGCCGTCTTGGACCATCTTTGCCGTTTTGGGGGCATCTGGGGCCATATTGGCCGTCTTAGAGGCCATCCAGGGGCCGTCTTGGGCGGGAACCACCATGTCAGCCAGATTTTCTGCACGGTCGGCTGGTTGTGCCGAAGCGCACTAGGAGGTCTTTGAAAAAGAACCCAAAGCCCTCAGAAGTTTCGCTCGCCGTGCACCCCGGTGATGAATCACCAAAGGGGAGGGCGGCGGATTCCGTAGCCATTTTGGCTCAAGTGTTTCTTGCCCGAGCCGCTTTGGCAGCTAGCCAGCTCATTGCCTGCCTGGGGCTCGCTATCGCGTCTTGCGTTTTTGTCACGCCATGCATCGCGTTGGCAGCGCAGTCCTCGGTGCCGTTAGCTTCCAGCTCGCGCACTTGGCCCTGGAGGCGCCACAGAGTCGGGCAGCGTGGGGTTGGAGCATGGACGTGCCGCCTGGCCTTGGCTTCACGTGCGAGGAGGGCAGCACCATTGCCGGAGCTGCTGGTTCACCTGACAGCGATTTTGATTGCACAGTTGTACCGGACAGCGGCATGGAATGTGATGTCTCGAGCACGAGCATAGTGTGCTATAAGACTGCCACGCCAAGCGACACCTTCATCCCAACAGCGGGGCTGTGCATCAACAATGGCCATCCGCCCAATATGGATGACAACGACTCGGCGATCACGTGGAGTACAGTGCCATCATGCACCGAGGTCGACACAACAGTCGATGATGTGACAAGCGACACACCTATGGCATCAGCCGTTGGTGCGGCAGTTGCAGTGAGCGTGCTCTGCGTCTAGATTCTAGATCAAGACCCCGTGCTTAGCGCCCGCTTTTGAATTCGTGATTCATTCGAAAGTCTCTCCCATCATAGCCACTTGCTGTAACGAGTTGGCGCGTAGCTTTGCTGCGTGAGCTGTGAGGGCAGAGCGGCATGCACCCGCAAATAGCAGGGGTACCATTACCGCTTGCGGGCGCGTAGCTCTGCAGAAGCGTGAGGCGACAGCGGGGTGCACCCGCACACAGCAGGGGGTTGCCGCTGCCGCTCGCACCGCAGACACTGCCTGCTGCATTTTGTGATAGTTTGGTTTTCGCTGCGCAGAGCAAGCGCGCATCATTTTCAGCGCTGGTATCATTTTCAGTTGCCCGCGTGTGGCCCGTATGAGCGCACGCCAGAAGCATTCTTCATCTGATAGCCAACCGCTTGCAAAAAAAAGGGCAGGGCGGCGGATCTAAGGCGCCTACGGCGAATCACCACCGTCGCCTGCCTTTTGGAAGCGCCCATGTGGCCAACAGTTGGACCGGAGTCTGGCCAAGCCATTGGACTATGTGTTCCCCCCAGCCATTGTGGAAATCCTCAGGGGAACACTCGAGAGGAAGGGAAAGGAGGAGGAGAGGAAGGAGAAGGCGGGGGTGGAAGAGGAAAAGGCCTTTTGAGGCGCTCTTGGGGCTCTTGGGGACTTCCCTGGGAGCCTTTTCGGAGGGTTCTAAGACGCATCTTGGGGGCCTCTGGGGCCTCTTGGGGTCTCCTGGGACCTCTTGGGGACCTCTTAGGGACCTCTTGGGTGCCTCTTGGGGGCCTCCTGGCCTTCGGAGGCCGTCTTGGGCCCCTCTTGCTGGGCCGTCGTGGGTCCCTCTTTGGGCCCTCTAGGGCCATCTTCTGGGGCCGTCTTTTCGGGCGTCTTGGGGGCCTCCTGGGCTGTCTTGGGGCCCTCTTGGGCCGTGTTGCGGGCCTCTTGCGGGCCTCCTGCCTGTTGGTCCGTCTTGGAGCATCGGAAGCCCGAAGAGGCGAGAATGCTAACATCATTGGAACCCCGACGGAACATTCGGGCGTTTTTGGCCTGCTGGAAGTCCCCGTGGAGCCAACCTGGGGCGTCTCAGGGTTCTCGTGGGCCGTCTGGAGGGCATCTTGGGCCGTCTTGGCGCCATCTTGGTCGTCTTGGAGGCGTCTCGGGACTGTCCTGAGAGCCATCTTGGGTTATCTTGGCTGTCTTGGAAGCATCTTGGAGACATCTTGGAGGCCATCTTGGGCCTTCAGGGGCCATTTTGGAGGCGATTTTGTCAACGAGGTGTGGATTTTCCCGAGCTTGCCAGGTGGCCGGCGGGTTGGGCCGAATCCCAGGGGAAGTTCTTTAGACAAGAACCAACTTTCACCCAGACATCCAGCACGCCGTGCACCCTTATGGCAAGACCAGGGGGGTCGGCGGATCGAAGACGCCTACGGCGAATCACCGCCGCCCCCTGCTATTTTGAATCGTCCATCTGGCCGAGCCTTGTGGCAACAACTCTGCCAAGCTATATCGGACCATGTGTTCCCCCCAGCTGTTGTGGAAACCCTTTGGGGAACACTTGGGGGAGGATGGCGGGGAAGACCAGGAGGGGGAGGAGGAGGAGGAGGAGGAGGAGGAGGAGGAGGAGGAAGAGAAGGCGGAGGAGGAGGAGGAGAGGAGGAGGGGGGGGATGAGGAGGAGGAGGGGAGGAGGAGGAGGGAGGGGGAGGAGGAGGTCGGAGTGAGGAGCGAGAGGAAGAAGAGGAGTGAGGGGGGAGGAGGGGGCAGGTAGGACTTCGGACGGAGGAGGAGGAGGTCTCCGTTGCCCTTCCTCCTCCAGGTCTTCCTTTTTAGGAGGATTCTTTCTGAGGAGGAGGAGGTGGAGGAGGAGGCGCATGAGGACCTAGGAGGAGGAGGATGAAGAGGAGAAGGAGGAGGAGGAGGAGGAGGAGGAGGAGGAGGAGGAGGAGGATCTTGAGGAGGAGGAGGGGAGGAGGAGGAGGAGGAGGAGGCGAAGGGCGCATCTTTGGAGCCTCCGGGGGCAGTCTTGGGGCCTCCTAAGAGCTTCCTGGGAGCCTCTTGCAGGCATCTTGGGGGCCTCCTTGGGCCTCTTGTGGGTCTTTCGGGGCTTCTCGGGGTCCTCTTTGGCCTTCCTAGGGCGTTCCTGGCCCGTCCGACGCCGTCGGAAGCTATCTTCGGGTCTCTCTGGGCCGACTTGGGGGCCCTCTTGGGGTGCTCTAGGGCCGTCTTGGAGGCGCAGCCCTGCTGCGGACTGCTGAGCCCTGCTGAGTCAGCTGGCAGCGCCACGGGAGCCGGGCGCACAACATGTAGGGACACATTTCTGGTGTAATCTATGTGGTGCATTCACGGTGGAGCAATGTACGCGTACAACCACATGTGGTACAATTCATGGGTTGCAATCTATAGTGTGCAGTTCAGGTCGTGCAATGTTGTGTACAATCTATGTGGTGCAATCTATGATGTGCAATCTATGTTGTACAGTCTATGTTGGGCAATCCATGTGAAGCAATCTGCGTGGTGCAACCCGTGTGGACCAGTATATGTGGTGCCATCCATGTGGTGCAATCTATGCTGTGCAATCCGTGTAGTGCAAGCCATGTGTTGCAACCTGTTTTGTGCAATCTGTGCGGGATCATCTTTGCTGTGCAATATATGTGATGCAATATATGTTGTGTAAACTATGTGATGCAAAGTGCGAGCGGCACTCCCGCCCAGACGACGGGCGGCGAAGGAGCGGCGACGGGGCGACGACGGCGACAACACAGCCGCCAGACCGCCACCCAGACCCAGACGACGGGCGGCGACGGTGCGGCGACGGTGCGGCGACGGCGACAACACAGCCGCCAGACTGCCACCCAGGCCCAGATTCTGTGCGGCGACGAGGCCGCGACGGGGCTGCGACGGCGACAATAACCGCCAGACCGCCACACCAGCCGAGTTCCTTAGAAAAGAAGTAAGCACCCCTAGGTGCAGGCATTGCTTGGGGAATATAAGATGCCTGCGGCGAATCACCGCCGCCCCCTGCCTTTTGGAAACGCCCATGCGGCTACACGTTGGACCGAAGTCTGGTCAAGCTATTGGACTATTTGTTCCCCCAGCCGCTGTGGAAACCCCTTGGGGGAACACTAGGGGGAGAAAGATGAATGAGGAGGACGAGCGGGAGGAGACGGCGGAGGAGGAAGAAGAGGAAACCTCTTGAGGTCCTCTTGGGCCCTTAGGTCCTCTTGGTTACTCTTGGGTTCTCTCGGGGGGGGGACCAATTGGGGGCCTCCTGGGGCCTCTTGGGGTTCTCCCGGGGCATTTTAGAGAACCCTCATGAGCCGTCTTGCGGGCCTCTTGGGGGCCTCTTAGGCAGTCTCTATGGCGATCTTGGGGGCTTATGGTCCCGTCTTGGAGCGTCGGGAGCCGAGCACGCTGAAAGCATTGAACACACTAGACGTTAGCCTCCTGGAGGTTCTCTTGGAGCCCTCTTGGGGCGTCTAAGGGGCCTCTTGGGCTTCGGAGACCGTCTTGGGCCCTCCCTGGGCAGTCGTTGGTCCTTCTTTTGGCGCTGTAGGGCCGTCTTGGAGGTCTCGGGGGCCGCCTTGAGGCCGTCTTGGGGGCCTCCTGGGCTGTCTTGGGACCACCCTCTGAGGTCATCTTGCGTGCCTCTTGGGGACCTCTTGGGGCGATGTTGGGGTGATCCTGAAGGCCCATCGGCCCGCCTTGGAGCGTTGGAAGCCCGACAAGGCGAGAACGCTTACATCATTGAACGTACATACGGAACATCACAGATTTTGGCCTCCTGGCTGTCCTCTTGGAGCCCTGTTCGGGCGTCTACGGGGCCTCTTGGCCTTCAGATGCCGCCTGTCGCCTGGGGCCGTCTGAGCGGCCTCCTGGGTTGTCTTGCGACCCTCTGGGTCCGTCTTGCGGGCCTCTTGGGGGCTTCCTTGGCCGTCTCGGGGCGATCTTGGGGGCGTATGGGCCCCCGTCTTGGAGCTTCTGAAACCCGCAAAGGCGAGAACGCTCACATCATTGAAACCATATGGAACATATGTTGGCCTTCTGTCGGTCCTCTTGGAGCCCTCTTGGGGCGTCTGAGAGGGCTCTTTGGGCCGTCTGGAGGACATCATGGAACATCTTGGCACCATCTCGGCCATCTTAGAGGCGCCTTGGAATCGTCATGGAGGCCGTCTTGGACCATCTTTGCCGTTTTGGGGGCATCTGGGGCCATATTGGCCGTCTTAGAGGCCATCCAGGGGCCGTCTTGGGCGGGAACCACCATGTCAGCCAGATTTTCTGCACGGTCGGCTGGTTGTGCCGAAGCACACTAGGAGGTCTTTGAAAAAGAACCCAAAGCCCTCAGAAGTTTCGCTCGCCGTGCACCCCGGTGATGAATCACCAAAGGGGAGGGCGGCGGATTCCGTAGCCATTTTGGCTCAAGTGTTTCTTGCCCGAGCCGCTTTGGCAGCTAGCCAGCTCATTGCCTGCCTGGGGCTCGCTATCGCGTCTTGCGTTTTTGTCACGCCATGCATCGCGTTGGCAGCGCAGTCCTCGGTGCCGTTAGCTTCCAGCTCGCGCACTTGGCCCTGGAGGCGCCACAGAGTCGGGCAGCGTGGGGTTGGAGCATGGACGTGCCGCCTGGCCTTGGCTTCACGTGCGAGGAGGGCAGCACCATTGCCGGAGCTGCTGGTTCACCTGACAGCGATTTTGATTGCACAGTTGTACCGGACAGCGGCATGGAATGTGATGTCTCGAGCACGAGCATAGTGTGCTATAAGACTGCCACGCCAAGCGACACCTTCATCCCAACAGCGGGGCTGTGCATCAACAATGGCCATCCGCCCAATATGGATGACAACGACTCGGCGATCACGTGGAGTACAGTGCCATCATGCACCGAGGTCGACACAACAGTCGATGATGTGACAAGCGACACACCTATGGCATCAGCCGTTGGTGCGGCAGTTGCAGTGAGCGTGCTCTGCGTCTAGATTCTAGATCAAGACCCCGTGCTTAGCGCCCGCTTTTGAATTCGTGATTCATTCGAAAGTCTCTCCCATCATAGCCACTTGCTGTAACGAGTTGGCGCGTAGCTTTGCTGCGTGAGCTGTGAGGGCAGAGCGGCATGCACCCGCAAATAGCAGGGGTACCATTACCGCTTGCGGGCGCGTAGCTCTGCAGAAGCGTGAGGCGACAGCGGGGTGCACCCGCACACAGCAGGGGGTTGCCGCTGCCGCTCGCACCGCAGACACTGCCTGCTGCATTTTGTGATAGTTTGGTTTTCGCTGCGCAGAGCAAGCGCGCATCATTTTCAGCGCTGGTATCATTTTCAGTTGCCCGCGTGTGGCCCGTATGAGCGCACGCCAGAAGCATTCTTCATCTGATAGCCAACCGCTTGCAAAAAAAAGGGCAGGGCGGCGGATCTAAGGCGCCTACGGCGAATCACCACCGTCGCCTGCCTTTTGGAAGCGCCCATGTGGCCAACAGTTGGACCGGAGTCTGGCCAAGCTATTGGACTATGTGTTCCCCCCAGCCATTGTGGAAATCCTCAGGGGAACACTCGAGAGGAAGGGAAAGGAGGAGGAGAGGAAGGAGAAGGCGGGGGTGGAAGAGGAAAAGGCCTCTTGAGGCGCTCTTGGGGCTCTTGGGGACTTCCCTGGGAGCCTTTTCGGAGGGTTCTAAGACGCATCTTGGGGGCCTCTGGGGCCTCTTGGGGTCTCCTGGGACCTCTTGGGGACCTCTTAGGGACCTCTTGGGTGCCTCTTGGGGGCCTCCTGGCCTTCGGAGGCCGTCTTGGGCCCCTCTTGCTGGGCCGTCGTGGGTCCCTCTTTGGGCCCTCTAGGGCCATCTTCTGGGGCCGTCTTTTCGGGCGTCTTGGGGGCCTCCTGGGCTGTCTTGGGGCCCTCTTGGGCCGTCTTGCGGGCCTCTTGCGGGCCTCCTGCCTGTTGGTCCGTCTTGGAGCATCGGAAGCCCGAAGAGGCGAGAATGCTAACATCATTGGAACCCCGACGGAACATTCGGGCGTTTTTGGCCTGCTGGAAGTCCCCGTGGAGCCAACCTGGGGCGTCTCAGGGTTCTCGTGGGCCGTCTGGAGGGCATCTTGGGCCGTCTTGGCGCCATCTTGGTCGTCTTGGAGGCGTCTCGGGACTGTCCTGAGAGCCATCTTGGGTTATCTTGGCTGTCTTGGAAGCATCTTGGAGACATCTTGGAGGCCATCTTGGGCCTTCAGGGGCCATTTTGGAGGCGATTTTGTCAACGAGGTGTGGATTTTCCCGAGCTTGCCAGGTGGCCGGCGGGTTGGGCCGAATCCCATGGGAAGTTCTTTAGACAAGAACCAACTTTCACCCAGACATCCAGCACGCCGTGCACCCTTATGGCAAGACCAGGGGGGTCGGCGGATCGAAGACGCCTACGGCGAATCACCGCCGCCCCCTGCTATTTTGAATCGTCCATCTGGCCGAGCCTTGTGGCAACAACTCTGCCAAGCTATATCGGACCATGTGTTCCCCCCAGCTGTTGTGGAAACCCTTTGGGGAACACTTGGGGGAGGATGGCGGGGAAGACCAGGAGGGGGAGGAGGAGGAGGAGGAGGAGGAGGAGGAGGAGGAGGGAGGAGGAGGAGGAGGCGGAGGAGGAGGAGGAGGAGGGAGAGGAGGAGGAGGAGAGGAGAGAAGAGTAGGAGGAGGAGGAGGGGATGAGGAGGAGGAGGGGAGGAGAGGAGGAGGAGGAGAGGAGGAGGGGAGGAGGGAGGAAGGAGAAGGAGGAGGAGAGAGGAGGAGGGGGGGGGGGAGGAGGAGGGGGAGGAGGAGGTGAGGAGTGAGGAGGAGGAGGGAGGAGGAGGAGAGGAGGAGGAGAGGAGGAGGGAGGAGGAAGGAGGAGGAGGAGGAGGAGGGGAGGAAGAGAGCAGCAGGAGGAGAGAGGAGGATGAGGGGGTGAGAGGAGGAGGGGGAGGAGTAGGAGAGGAGGAGGAGAGAAGAGGAGGAGTAAGAGGAGAAGGAGGGAGGAGGAGGGAGTGGAGGAGGAGGAGGAGGAGGAGGAAGGATGGAGGAGAGGGGGAGGAGGGAGGAGGAGGAGGAGGAGGAGGAGGAGGAGGCGAAGGGCGCATCTTTGGAGCCTCCAGGGGCAGTCTTGGGGCCTCCTAAGAGCTTCCTGGGAGCCTCTTGCAGGCATCTTGGGGGCCTCCTTGGGCCTCTTGTGGGTCTTTGGGGGCTTCTCGGGGTCCTCTTTGGCCTTCCTAGGGCGTTCCTGGCCCGTCCGACGCCGTCGGAAGCTATCTTCGGGTCTCTCTGGGCCGACTTGGGGGCCGTCTTGGAGGCGCAGCCCTGCTGCGGACTGCTGAGCCCTGCTGAGTCAGCTGGCAGCGCCACGGGAGCCGGGCGCACAACAACTCCTTCGGTCGTCCCCCCGGGCGCGGGCGCGGGTGTTATCCCCCCGTCGGCACCAGTTCTTCCTTCGGAGTCCGCTTCGATCGACGAAAGGCTGACCTTCATCATGACGAACATAAGCTTAAAGAACGAGACGGCTTCGAAGCATGACGTTGAGAGTTTGCACGGTCCCGCTTGCCAGTGCCCGCGGGAAGCCAGCCGCGGCCGAGCAAGCAGGAAAGCGTTGGCGGGCCGCCGCCGCGCCTCTCGCAGCTCGGCCCTCTCCGGCGCGTCTGGCTCCGCGGCATGGCGCGGCCCGCCGACGCCGGCACCGCAGGTGCTGCGGCAGGTGCGCGCCTGGCCGGCCTGCCCCGCCGAGCGTCGAGGTGCCCTCCGGGGGCCCGCGCCCCTGCGCGCCCCAGCCTGGCCCACGCGGGCCCAAGAACAGAGCTCTCGGAGGATGGGGGTGTCCAACCTGGTGGGGGGTCGGGGTGGGTTCCGAGCGGGAAATTGTCGGGTGGGGGGTCCCGAGAGCAGAGCTCTCGGAGGATGGGTGTGTCCAACCTGGTGGGGGGTCGAGGTGGGTTCCGAGCGGGCTATTGTCGGGTGGGGGGTCCCAAGAACAGCGCGCCTTCCGCGCACCGGTGAGGCTCTCCGCGCCGCTCGGGCCGCAGGCCTTCGCGCGAGAGGGCCAGCAAGAGGGCGGCCCGGCGGCCGGCGAGCCAGAGAGCCAGAGAGCCGACACAGCAGGTGCGCGCCCTCACCGACGAGTGGGGCCAGTTCGCGGCGCGCATGTCCGCAGACCAGAGGCCCTGGCGGGCCTCGGGCGCTGTGCGGGGGGGGTCCGTCCGCAGCGCGCCCATCGCGCGTTCAGAGCCCGCTGCGCCCCCCCGCGGCGCGGCGGGGCCCATGTCAGCTGGCGCGCTGTTCGAGCTCCCGCCTGGGCTGCAGCCGCGGTCGGTCTCGTGTCAGCGACGGCCAGCCTTCCCTCGTCGCCACTGGCGGATTCGCTTCGACATCGTGGTCAGAACGCACCCCAGGATGGTTTGGGGGGTAGCGGTATCGACACTGTCTTGTGTCCCCCCAGTGCCGTGCCGTGCCCCCCCACCCTCTGGAGTCCACGTTGCAGGACCTCTGCGCGAGGCGCGAGGGCGCGAGCGCTGGCCCGCCGAGGCGCTGACGCCGTCCTCGCCCACCGAGGTGCCCGTGCCAACCGCCGTCCTGTCGCCCAAGTCCACGGTGGGGCCGTCTCTGTGCCCCCCTTGGCGGGCTGTCACTGCCGTGCCGCCCCCGCCCTCCAGAGCCATCCCTCTGAGCGTTAGAACTTCCAGAGGCCGAGCCGTCCGATCTGGCTCCACATCGATCCAGGCCGGCCGGGCCCGATTCGCGACTCCGCTGCTCCCGCAACCCGATGCGGCCGGATGCCCTCTTGCGCGTCGCTGTTCAGCCCGCCGCGGCCGATCCGAGTCGATCCCAGCGCCGTGCTGCTGCGGCCTGCCCCGACGCACCCTTCGATCCGATCCCGTGTATCGAGTCGGTGCCGACAGCTGCCTGCCCTGCCGGCCTATCGCGCGGCCGGGCCCGGGTCGCGCGTGCCGCCCGCGCGCCGCCCGCGCCAGCTCTGGCGCACCGACCAGCGCCTGGGCCAGCGCATAGACGAGCTGGCACAGGCCCACCCGGGGGCACGCCGGCGGCGGCGCGCTCCTCGCCGTCTTCGCCCTCGCCGTCGCCGCCTCTTCGCCTTCGCCAGCTTCGCCGTCGCCGTCGCCTTCGCCATCTTCGCCGCCAGCTTCGCCTTCGCCGCCGCCGTCGCCTTCGCCGCCTTTGCCGCTGCCGTAGTCGTCGCCGCGCAGTGGCCTTCGTCTTCGCCGTCGTCGTCGTCGCCGTCGTCGTCGCAGCCGTCGTCGTCGTCGTCGTCGTCGTCGTCGTCGTCGTCGTCGTCGTCGTCGTCGTCGTCGTCGTTGTCGTCAAACTTACAATAAGATGTAGCTGAGTGCTAGCTGGAAGTGGTGCTTGTAAGCCAACGAAGAAGAAATCGTCCCTGTCGCCTTTGACGTCGTTGTTGTCTTCGTGTTTGTTTGTGTCGTCGTCGCGGCGTCGTCTTTGTCTTCGTGTTGGCCGTCGTCGTAGTCGTGGTGGTCGTCGTCGTTCTTTGTCTTGTCGTCGTTGTCTTGTTGTGCTTGTCGTCGTCGTCGTCGTCGCGTCTTCGTCGTCGTCGTCTTCGTCGTGCCTGTCGTCGTCGGCGTCGTCGTCGTCGTTTTTGTCGCTGTCGTCGCACGTTGTCGTCTCCCTCTCTTCGCACGTCTGTCGTTGTCGTCGCACGTTGTCGTCATCCCCATCGTCGTGCCTCTCGTTGCCTTTTTCGTCGCCCTCGTCGCCCTTCGCTCCTCAGCTCATGGGCTGCAGCGGCCCCTAATTAGGGATCCCGAGCTTTGCCGGTGTCCTCGGCTGCCCAGGCGCCGCTCCAGGGCCCCAGGGCCTTCAGGGATGGCCGGGGGGAAAGCCTGGGCTCCTCCTCCTCCTTCTCCCCCTCCTCCTCCTCCCTCCGCCTCCTCCTCCTCCTCCTCCTCCATCCCCTCCTCCCCCTCTCCCTCCTCCATCACCTCCTCCTCCTCCTCCTCCTCCTTGGGGCGTCCAGGTTCCGCTTCATTCGGGACCCTTTCGCAGCTGGCAGTAAGTCGACGGAAGGAGCACGGGGACCATGACCACGACGTCGCGGGATCTTGTCCGTGCCGATCTTGGTCATGGTCCATGTTTGCCGTCGCCGATTCGCGAGGATGATGCACGAATCGACGCTGACCAAGATCGACGCGGACCGAGATCGACACGGCTTCTCCGCGTTCAGTCTTGGTCATGGTCCCCGTTCTCATCCCCTCGAGTGAGTCGTGGCAACGTCCGGGGGGACAGGCTCAGGGGGGATGCGTCGTCCCCCAATCGCCCATGTCCAGGAGGGAACAAAAACACAGACACAGTTAATCGTCGATTCCCCAGAAAAGATGGGAACATATAGGAAGTGGGGGGGAAGACAGAAACCCGGAAAATATGGGAAGGTGGGGGGAATCTTTTTATTAGTGTGTATCTATTTGTGTGTCCCAGGGCCCCTGCAAATCGCCCATGTCGCAAAGCGTGGCAGGCGTGCCCTTCTCTCGACGCCTGGCAGTGGTCGCAGGGCGCGGCAGGCGCGGCAGGCTCTCCATGCCGCAGGGGGGGTACGCAAAAGGTCGTCGGGGCGCCCGGCGTGCCAGGGCCGCACGGCTCGGCGAGCGCGGCGCCGGGAGATCGGCGTCGAACGCTTCGCCGCATCCGGAAGACGCCTTTTCAGGAGGGAAGAGAGCACACAGACACAATCAATCGCCGATTCCCCAGAAAATATGCGAAAATATGGGAAGTGGGGGGGAAGACAGAAACCCAGAAAATATCGGAAAGTATTGGGATTTCTGTTATTTGTGTGTATCTATTTGTGTGTTTGCGGGCCTCTTCAGCTTTTTCGAGCGGAGCAGGGTTCAATATTCGCAGCCCCACGCGGGTCCTAAAAACAGGCACGCGGGCTTGAATGGTTGCGTTTTGTGTGAGGCCTTCTTGGAGGTTTTGTTGTCCAGGGTTTTCCTACCTGTGTGTATTGTTTTTGCTTTGCCTTCTCTCTGTCCTTCTTTACCGGCCACGCTCGAAACAAAGCAAGGTCCGGCTGAGGACAAGGGACGAGGCATTGGTGGAGGTCTGAGCAGCGCCGCACGATCTGGGGGAAGAGCCCGAAACCACACCCAGGGGGCGACGCGGAGCAGCGCGGTAAGGACAACGGGACCCGACCCGCGGATGATGCCCCAGCCGTCCCTCTTCAGGGCCTCGGCGTGCTCGCGGAGATCACACGACTGCAGCCTGTCTACGGCGGGCTCTTCGCGTTGTGCCCCCCACCCATCTTCCAGCACGGGTGCTGCAGAAGACCAGGGAATCCCGTCATGCCTTCCAGGGGCTCTGGCGAATGGCTTCTCTTCTTCCTCATCGTAGTTCTCTTGGTATTTCCTCCTCTTTTCAATCCCCTCCCCTCCCCTCCCACCCCCCCTCCCCTCTGCTCCTCCTCCGATTCCTCCTCCGATTCCTCCTCCGATTCCTCCTCCTCCTCCTCCTCCTCCTCCTCCTCATCTCTCCCCTTTTCCTGTTCCTTCTCCTTCCCTCCCCCCTTTCCCCCCTTCTCTCCAACCCACGGCGGACCTCAACCATACACCAACACCGACCCTGGCCAGGATCGGTGTAGGTGGATGCTGGTGTCCTCGTAGCTCCTTCCCGTCTACCCTCCTTACCGCAGCCCCTGAGACAGCATGCCCCGATGGTGTCGGCGACGCTGGTGCCGTTCGGCGGCCGCGAGCATCAGACCGTCCTTGCGCCTCTGGAGTCCCCGTGCCCTCTCTTGCCGAGGAGGTGAGCAGTTTCCTCTTCCTCGTCGCCGTGAAGTGAAGTGTCCAGGAGGTGGTTCGTCGTCTCCGGGCTCTTGGAGCCCTCTCCGAGCCCCGGCAAACGACCCAGGGTGAAAAGCTGCCCTGGGGGGAGGCCCTGGGGTGGAGGACCCGTTTCCTCCAGTACTCGTGTGAATCGTGGTGGGACTCGGCTTGCTGGTCCTTGGGCCGCTTGGCCGAAGGACGCTGTCCGTGTCGTGCACCATGGCGTCACATGTTGTGCACATCTCCGGCGGGGTGTCCTTCTCTGGGTAGTCGAAGGCCAGACTGTCAGATTGGATTGGGCCCCAAGGGCCAATCTGGCCCGGCCAAACTGGATGATTTGGGTTATTCGCCAGACTGGATTCGCGCTGGCTCCCTCGCCAGATTGCCCCCGTTTGCCAGATTGGGCCTGCCAGATTGGCGCCAGATTGGCTTCGACTACCCAGCTTGTCGCCGCTCAGGGCATCGTCTGGCAATCCAGTACCCCCAGCCATTCCCAGGCGGCGTCGGAGCCAAGACGCTGAACTCAGGGCCGCTCCGGGCTCGGAGGGCCCTCGCTGCTCCTTCGGCCCCTCCAGGGCTGCTCCTCGAGCCCCCCTCGCTCACGCAGGCGCTTCTGGGGCCAGCAAGGGGCTTCTCAGGAGGGGAAAAAACACACAGACACAATTAATCGTCGATCCCCAGGAAACTATGGGAAAACATGGGCAGTGTGGGGGGGAAGACAGAAACCCCAGAAACTATGGGGAACTATGGGGAATCTCTTGTTACTTGTGTGTATTTCTTTGTGTGTGTGTTTGGGGGCCCCTTCAGCTTCGCTCGTCGCGTATGCTTCCTGCCTCTGGCAGCCCGACGGCACCGCGAACAAGTCAGAGGCACGAGCAGGCCCCGAGCGGGCGGGAGCCCGCCGAGCGGAGAGCCTCCGGGCGCCCGCCATCGCGAGACGTTGGCGCCCCTCCCCGCCGGGAGGCCAGCGTGCACGGGGACGGCGTGGCCGCGGCCGCGCGCTTCGCGGAGCCCGTCGCCGGAGGCAGGGGCCGCCCCGGAGGGCCGGGGCCTAAGAGACGGGGGTCAGCGCAAGCGGGGGTCAGCCAGAGGAGGAGGAGGAGGAGGAGGAGGAGGAGGAGGAGGAGGAGGAGGAGGAGGAGGAGGAGGAGGAGGAGGAGGAGGAGGAGGAGGAGGAGGAGCGGGAGCCTCGCCTCCCGGGGCACGGCGGCCTCCCGCCGGGCCTCGCCCTCCCGCCGGGGGCTCGGCCTCGGGGTGGCCGGCGGCCCCGAGCGCCTCGGGGGCCGCCGCCGCGCGAGCAAGACCCCCTCTGGCTGACCCGGGGTCAGCGAGCCGCTCGTGGCCGCGAGGCGGCCGCGCACATTGGCTGACCCGGGTTTGCGAAGACCTGCGTTGCAGTTTTCTTGTCCTGCATTAAGATCCCCGAGAGGGCCTGCGGCGGCAGGAGCTCGGGAGCCTCTGATAGGGGAACAAAAAATGGCATAAACATGAAAACTCGGAGGTCCGCGCGGATTTCTCGGATCCGCGCTGGGGCCCCCCGGCGGCGCCTCCGGCGCCGCCCCTGGCGCGCTCCGCGCGCCAGGGAGGGGGGTCCAGCGCCGATCCGAGAAATCCGCGCGGACCTCCGAGTTTTTAATGTTTATGTCACTTTCTGTTCCCCTATCTGAGCGTCGTCGTTGTCAACATCGTCACCAGCATGGGTACTATCATCATCATGCCTACCGTTGTCGACTTTGCCATGATACCGCGCCCGCCCAAGTCGCCGACTCGCACTGAAGTGCCCGCTGGGATGTGCCCAGCGGTCAGCGCCACCGCGGCCGTGTCGGTCGCGCCAAACTAGCTCTTCGTTGCGCGCGCGTGCGTGGGTTGGCGCGGCTGCAGAGATGCACCAGCCAATGCCAAGCACTCATCGCAATCGCTACCGAATGGGTTTCGCAAACCAAGTTGCGGGTGGGTGGGTGGGATGTTTGCAAGGGCATGGCATGTGTCAATTCGTTGGTAAAAATTAGTTGCACCACATAGGTTGCGTCCCCACCATGTTGATTGCACCGCGTACGTTGCGCACACATTCTCATTGCACAACATCAATTGCGCCACATACATTGGCCTACATATAGTGTACCACATTTATTGCACACCATGGGTTACACACCGTATATAGTACAGTATATGATGCACCACTTATGTTGCAGAACGTCGTTTGTTTGACATCTGTTGCACACCATATATATATACATATTTTGCTAGAACCACATTGTTTGGGGTCCACGCTTGCTCACACTTACACGGAGCACGGCCAGAGGAAGCGGAGGAAAACAACGAAACCGAACACCAACCACACGGAAAACATTGCGAGTTGTATTACGCATGATATTACTGATTGTGCCACTAACATGTGCAATAGTTAACCATGCAAAAAGGCACGGGCACTACGAACACCTTAACTATAGTCATTTTAGTATGATTGCACGTGATACTTGTCACACAATAAAGCGAGCAACATCACTAGCACCCTAAGAGGAAACGGTC
This sequence comes from Prorocentrum cordatum, assembly GCA_963575745.1. Taxonomy (NCBI): domain Eukaryota; class Dinophyceae; order Prorocentrales; family Prorocentraceae; genus Prorocentrum; species Prorocentrum cordatum. The sequence goes on from CAUYUJ010003934.1 coordinate 71,277, forward strand.
CACATGCGGATGCTACTGCGACGAACAAGGCTACTGATAATATAGTGATTCAGAATAATAACAGCAAGAAGAGTATGACAGCCCATGGCGAATACGGACATTATGGATCATACTGTCAGCACTCGTACTATGATTAATCATCGGGTCAGGAATACATGGATGAGACGGAATGCGAGAAAGAGGAGGATGAGGCAAAGGAGGAGGAGGACCAGTGTAAACCTAAGGGTCACCAACGATGTTGGGACAAACCCTTCCTCCAAGCTCCCGCGTGATAGGCCCCTGCAGCGGTTCATGTCCACAGGGGGAACTGCCTCATCGGAAGACAACCGTTTGAAGAACCTGAAGCATGCCAAAACATTGTTCTCGGGTTTCCAACGCCACGGGTCACTTTGACTGTTGCGCCTTGAGGATTTCGAATCGGGCCAGGACGCCATTCTTGGGATTTTATCATTGCGAACCAATGTAGTTGCTTGCGCCCTGATAATCTTGAATCCTTCCAAAACGTAATTTCTGGTACGCTGGTCATGGGAATCCGTGAACCCTTTGCATTTTGTCTGAACAACGAATGTGCGCGGCGCTAGGGCGAGAGCCACATTTTGAAGAGGAGCCGTCCTCAATCCGTGAAACTCTTGCCATAAAGCGAATGTGCACGGCGCTAAGGCGAGCGCCACATTTTGAAGACGATTCGCCTTCAACCCGTGAAACTTTTGCAAGTTTTTGTAACACATGTGCACGGTGCTAAGTCGAGAGTCGCATGTTGAAAACGGCCCGCCCTCCAACTGTGAAGCTGTTGTCATATTTGAAGCTTCAGGGTCATAAATGGTGAGGGAATCTCAGGGGACACGTTCGGCCCGCCCTAAAAACGGGCCTCGGGGTGCGACATGGTGGAGGTATCTATAAGGAATGGAGGAGGAGAAGGAGGAGGAGGAGTAGGAGGAGCAGGGGGAGGAGGAGGAGGAGGAGGAGGAGGAGGAGGAGGAGGAGGAGGAGGAGGAGGAGGAGGAGGAGGAGGATGAGGAGGGGGAAGGAGGAGAATAATTAGTAGCAGGAGGAAAAACAGGGAGGAGGAGGAGGAGGAGAGAGGAAGGAGGAGGAGGGAGGAGGAGGAGAGGAAGGAGGAGGAGGAGGAGGAGGTGCAGGAGGGGAAGGACGAGCAGGAGGAGGAGGAGGAGGAGGAGGAGGGCACTGGTCGCCGCGCCCAGGCCCGAGCGGCCTCGGCGGCGT
>CAUYUJ010003935.1:0-12500 GCA_963575745.1 Prorocentrum cordatum
CGAACGACACGACGAACGACGAAAATAAAGGGTTCCGTTGCCCAGGGGGGCTACCCTGGGAAGCGTTGACAGGGGGCGGGGCGATGGGGGGCGAACGACACGACTAACGACGAAAATAAAGGGTTCCGTGGCCCAGGGGGGCTACCCTGGGAAGCGTGGGCAGGGGGGGGGGTGCGAGGGGCACCCTGGGAAGCGTGGACAGGGGGGGCGAGGCGAGGGGGGCGGGGGGGGGGGCGAGAAGGACGAACGACACGACGAACGACGAACATAAAGGGTTCCGTGGTCCAGGGGGGCTTCTTTTGGAAGCGTGGACAGGGGGGGGGGCGAGGGGGGCGAACGACGCGACGAACGACGAAAATAAAAATGTCCAAGCTCTAGAGCAGAGCTGTGCAAGATCATAAATAATATGGTTTGCGAATGCTGTCCTCGCTCAGGCGGGGCCTCCCTGGAGCGGTGGGAGGGGCGCGAAACCTGATAAATAATATGGTTTGCGAATGCTGCCCTCGCTCAGTCGGGGCCTCCCTGGAGCGCTCGGAGGGGCGCGAAACCTGATAAATAATATGGTTTGCGAATGCTGCCCTCGCTCTGGCGGGGCCTCCCTGGAGGGGTGGGAGGGGCACGAAACCTGATAAATAATATGGTTTGCGAATACTGCCCTCGCTCAGGCGGGGCCTCCCTGGAGCGCTGGGAGGGGCGCGAAACCTGATAAATAATATGGTTTGCGAATATTGTCCTCGCTCAGGTAGGTATTGTATGGTATTGTATGGTGTGGTAGGTATGCCGTGATGGCAGGTAGGTATTGTATGGTATTGTATGGTGTGGTAGGTATGCGGTGATGGTGTATGTATGGTTTCCTACGTGATTGCCTGACTCCGGTGGTCTGCTATAGTATGGTATGGTATTGTATGGTATGGTATAGTATGGTGTGGTAGGAATAGGAAGAGGGAGCGAGCGTGGTAGGTAGGTATTGTATGGTATTGTATGGTGTGGTAGGTATGCGGTGATGGTGTATGTATGGTTTCCTAGGTGTGGTATGGTAGGTACGGTGGTCTGCTATAGTATGGTATTGTATGGTATGGTATAGTACGGTATGGTAGGAGTAGGAAGAGGGAGCGCTATTGCATGGTATGGTATAGTATGGCATGGTAGGAATAGGAAGAGGGAGCGGGAGGTGGGAAGGCGGGAAGGTGGGAAGGTGGGAAGGAGAGGGTGTCCTGGGAAAACAAGAACCCCACTCAGGATGTGGGGAATAAGATGCCCCTTTAAACATGAAGTCCCCCATCGACGTTCCTTCGGCCTGGGCTTCCTCGCCGGCGCGGAACTGAGAGGGGGGTCGCCGAGGACTGGTGGTGAATTGGGGCTAGAGGGCGGGAGTAGTGCCGAGCGCGCGTGCGAGTGGCTGCGCGCACCTGCAACCTGCCCCTCCCCATCGTTCTCCAAATTTTTCCCTTCCTCGGCCCTCCTCCTCCTGGGCTCGCATATTCCTCCTCACCTTCCTCCTCTTTCCCTCGCCTGCCCCCCCCCCCCCCGCCCCGCCCCGCCCCTTAGGCGCAAATTCAAAGTGTGATCCTCCACCGCCCTCCTCGTCCTCCACCCTCCTCCTCCTCCTCCTCTTTTTCATCTGCCCCCTCCTCCCGCGCCGTCATTCATCGTCAGTGCCGTCGTCGCCGCCATCATTAACACCAGCGCACCACCTCCACCGCACCCCATCATCATCATCATCATCATCATCATCATCATCATCATCATCATATGCATCATCGTCATCATCGACATCGCCATCGCCATCCTCATCATCATTACCACTCACCACATGTCATGAACATCAGCAGCGCCATCATCACCATCACCATCACCATCACCATCATCATCATCATCATCACCACCATCATCTCACCATTATCTATCACGACACATCATGGCGTCGGCGTGGTTGACGACGGACGGGCGCCCAGGCAAGCCCCCGCGCGCCTGCCCCGAACCCCTCGCGCGGACCGGGCCCTTCAGCCCCTCGCAAACTACCCCCGCGGAACGGCGCGTCGCGCGTCAGGCCTGAACAGCGATGAATAAAGGCATGTCCGCACCGTGAACTGGTAGCGGAATGTCTTACACGTCAAGTACCAAAGCCTTGTGGATATATCGCTAGCCACCAATGCTGTCTAAGATGTGTCCATCTCCGCACGTCTCAATTTTTAATTTCGGTATCATTTGTTCAGCTTGTCTTGATTTGTTGTTGAAGCGGCTCGCAACGCCCCGACTTAATTGCAACGGGAAGATGTCAGGGTCTGTGGCACCATCCACGACGACGCGAGCCCGCCAGACACGCCGTTTGCCGTCGTGGCGCAAGTGCTGCGGCTGGCGATTCGGCTCGTCCGCGAGACCCTCGACCTCCCTCGGCGAAGCACCGGCAGCCGACGGATCCAACCTCTGTCGAAAGTGCCCGGCGCCCCACCAATTCGCTGTCAGTCGCCGCGGCTTCGCCAGGTGGTGGAGGGCGCGTCGCCTGAAAGCTGAGGGCCGCCGCCGCTGGCGCGCGCCCGCTACTTTCACCTCCGCGAGGCTGATGGTTCACGGCCCACGGGCCGGGGCCATCTTCGGGTCTTCCCTTCGCCTCCGCAAAGGCTGGCGGCCCGCGCCCTCCCGGCGGGGGCCGCTTCCATAGGATTGCGCCTTCGCCTCCACGAGGCTGGCGGCCCGCGCCCCGCGGGCCGGGATCATCTTGGGCCCTCCCTTCGCCTCCGCGAGGCTGGCGGCCCACGCCCAGTGGGCCTGGGCCGCCTCCTGGGCTGCGCCCTCGCCTCCACGAGGCTGGCGGTCCACGCCCCGCGGGCCGGGGCCGCCTCCCGGGTTGCCCCTTCGCGCCTCCTCGAGGCTGATGGTCGCGCCCCGCGGGCCGGACTCGTCTGCGGGGCTTCGCCTTTCGCCTCCGCGAGGCCGGCGGTCGGGCCCCGCGGGCCCGCGTCGCCCTGCGCAGCGCAGCCGTTTCACTCTGTCACAACGGACCTGCCGAGCACGCAGGACGTGTCGCACTGATGCGCAAGAAAATGTGCCCGCCCATCTTCTCAAGGGTTGCTGGGTGGGGTTGCGGGGAGGGAAGCGCTTGTCCGTTATTGACAGGTCAATTGCAAGGACAATGGCACTCCGTATGCATGGCTGGCGGGCGGCATGATCCCAGCGTGCGTCCATATTACCTTATATGTTGCTTCGGCTCTGCTAGCCCCGCTCATATACCGGTCATTTGTTCGAGGCAGCCGCGCGGGTCGAGCGTCGATGCTCTTTGCATTATCCCGCCCGCCCTCCCGAGCGGGGCGGCGGTGGCGGTGGCAAGTGCGTCGCCTGAAGGCTGAGGGCCGCCGCCGCTGGCGCCCGCCCGCTACTTTTCACTTTCGCGAGGCCGATGGTTCACGGCCCACGGGCCGGGGCCATCTTCGGGTCTTCCCTTCGCCTCCGCAAAGGCTGGCGGCCCGCGCCCTCCCGGCGGGGGCCGCTTCCATAGGATTGCGCCTTCGCCTCCACGAGGCTGGTGCCCCGCGCCCCGCGGGCCGGGATCATCTTGGGCCCTCCCTTCGCCTCCGCGAGGCTGGCGGCCCACGCCCAGCGGGCCTGGGCCGCCTCCTGGGTTGCGCCCTCGCCTCCACGAGGCTGGCGGTCCACGCCCCGCGGGCCGGGGCCGCCTCCCGGGTTGCCCCTTCGCGCCTCCTCGAGGCTGATGGTCGCGCCCCGCGGGCCGGACTCGTCTGCGGGGCTTCGCCTTTCGCCTCCACGAGGCCGGCGGTCGGGCCCCGCGGGCCCGCGTCGTCCTGCGCAGCGCAGCCGTTTCACTCTGTCACAACGGACCAGCCGAGCACGCAGGACGTTGCGGACTGATGCGCAAGAAAATGTGCCCGCCTATCTTCTCATGGGTGGCTGGGAAGGGAAGTGCGCGTCGCGTGCGAAGAGCCGCCGGGCCGTCGCCACCGCCGCCCGCGCAACAGACCGCGACGCGAGAATTCGGAGACGCGGCGGGGCCAGGAGTGGAGGGTGGGGGGGGGGAGTCGGGGGGGGCCAAACTTTTCCCAGGGCAGGCGTACCCCAGAAAAGGAGTGCCTGAAGGCTCACTTGGGGGCGCTCAGAGGCTGGGCTTGGGCGCGTGCTGTGGCTGGAACGGTTGCCCCAGCGACGCTTCGCTGGGCGCGCGTCGCGCATGCGCGACCTTTCGGGCCCGCCCAGGAGAGCGCGCCTGCAGCGTGCGGACCTCCGCCATCTTGGCCTGAGTCACTTGGGCAGCAGCGGAGGAGGGCGAGGAGGAGGAGGAGGAGGAGGAGGAGGAGGAGGAGGAGGGGGAGGAGGGCGCGGAGGCCCCCCCCCTCTTTTTGGCGACGCGTCCGCCTGTGCCCGCAGCGATTTTCACTGCAGGTCCACTCGCGAGAAGCTGACAGAACGTGGGATCCAGGGCAGTTATAAGCACCCCAATCAATCCTTGGGAGTAGGGTCCGGGCAGAAGTTGACGTGAAGTGACCCTCAGGGATGGGGATGATATACAGGATAAGGACAACCATCATACTGATTTTGCCGATGTTGTTGATGATGAGGGTGATGGATATGATCTCATGATGGCGATGGCGATGAATATTCTGAAGACGATGAAGATGATGTTTCCGATGATGATGAAGATGCTGATGATGTTTAAAGTGATGATGCGGATTCTCATGTTGATGATGATGAGGATGGCGATGATGATGATAATGATGAAGTTGATGGCGCTGCTGCTGATGATGGCGTGTCGCTGTTTATTATGATGATGGTGCGCATGACGATGCTGATGCTGTGGATGATGATGATGAGGAGGAGGCGGATTATGATAATGATGTTGTTGCTGATGATGATGCGGTGGATGCTGGTGATTATGATGATGATGCCGCTGAAGGGGATGATGATGATGTTGATGATGATGGTGATCATGGTGGTGGTGGTGATGGTGGTGGCGGTGGTGGCGGTGGTGGTGGTGGTGGCGAGGTTGATACTATTGCTGCTGATGGTGATAATGCTGATAATAATGGTGATGATGATGGGAATGATGATGCTGATGCTGCTGGTGGCGATGGTGATGATCCATGCGGCTGAAGGAGAAAGGGTCCCCTTCTCGCGCTGCCCCTCGGCCCGAGGCGCGCCCCTCTGGCCTTGCGCAGGCGGCGCTCGGGCGCGGGCGCCTCGGCGCGCAGCGCAGATCCCCTCGGGGGCCCCGAACAGGGCACCGCCTTGGCCGAAGCAGACGCTGGGCAGATCCAGGCAGCAGAGGCATTCAGCGCGCGCGGCAGCCAACGAGGCTTCGGCCGCCGAACAGGCGTTGGTCCGCGGACCGGCTGCGCACCGCGCCTGAGAAGCAACCTTGCCCTAGTGAGCGCACCCGCAACGCAGAGGCTCCTCGGGCCCGGAGAGAACGGACTTGCGCGCGGGGATGCCGCGCTCTCGGGTCGCCCCCCGCGTCGAGGCCGGCGCGAAGGGCAAGGCGCGCCAAACGCGCCCAGCTACATCCAAATGGGCGGCGTGCTCGCACGCCAGGGAAAGAAGCGAATGTCTCCACCTCTCCGTCGGCAACGCAACTAGTCCCATGGCGCCGGGCCGCGACGGGGCAGTTGCATTGCCCGCGGCGTCGGCGCCCGATCCCGAATGAGGGGGGGCCTTCGCCCCTGGCCCGGCACCCAGCGACGAAATGTGACAGGGCGCCGCGCGCAAGACAGAGACGAGGCAGGCTCGAGACGGCTGCCACTCAAAATTTGCCCGCGTCCTTCGAGCGGGCCGCCGAGCATAATGAAGCGAACGCGGCGCCAGTAGTGCAATTCTTCAGAGGCAGAGGCCCGAAGCGGGAGGTTTAGCATTGCCAGGCGCGCGGAGCATATGGCAGGCGCAAGCGCCAGAATATTGCGAGCATGCCTGGGAGGCTTCCTCGGCGATTCGCGCCGCGCAAGCCGTGCGCGCGAAGGGGCGGCGCCTCTCCACCAGCTCGCAACTCGTCCTGAAGGCAGGGCCCGAACTGGACACGTTGCAAGCCGCTGGCCTCGGAGCCAGGCCCAACGCGCAGGAAGTCTAGACGCCTGGTTCAGCTCCCCCATAGACGCCCATGCGCGCCTCAAACAGCGAGGGCGAGCAGGCGGCGCCGCGCCTCACCTGCAGCAGCGCAACTCGTCCCAAAGGCTCCTGGCCAACTGGGCTGCTTGCAGCGCAGCAGGAGTCGGAGCTTGATCCTGAGTGTAGGCAGGCCGACACTCTTGGTTCTGGATCCGCCCTGGACAGCGGAGTGGCAGGCTGAGCGCGCCGTGCAAGCAGCGCGGAGCAGACTTCGCAGCCCGCGATGCAACTTGTCCTCCACAGGCACCTGGCCAGACTGGACCGCTGCCTTGCCGACGGTACCGGGCCCAGACGTGCCCCCCTGGTTCGGGCCCGCGCTGAACTGAAATTGAAAGGGGGAGGCGCGACGCGCCGCGCGAATTCGATGAGTCATGCTCGAGAAGACTCGGCGCGATATTCGCCCGCGGCAATCTCGCGGGCCACTGAGCAAAAAAAACGCGGCTCGGCGCCGGCAGCGCAGCACCTCGCGCCGAGGCCGCAACGCGGAGACGCGTCCGCGCCCCACCATCGGCAGCGCAGCTTGTCCACTAGCGCCTGGCCACGGCAGGACACTGCTGCGTTGCCCGCGGCGACGGGGCCCGATCCCGAGCGAGGGCCAGCCTTCGCACCTGGTTCGGCATCGTCTAACGAAATATGGAGGGCGCGGCGCACCGGGCAGAACGAGCCAGGCTCGAGACGGCGCCGCTCGGAGCTCGCCCGCGCCCTTCGACGCCGGCCGCCGAGCAATGAGAGCGGGCCCGACGCAAGCAGCGCAACTCCTCAGAGGCCGGGGCGCAACGCAGAGGCCCCCCCCTGGCCGCGCGAGCGGTCAAGGGGGGCGCAAGCGCCAGAAGGCGGCGAGCACGCTAGCGGGCGCGCCTCCCCGTCGGCCACGCAACTTGCCCCAGCCAGGCACTTGGCCAAACGGGGCTGTTGCGTTTCCGACGGTGGCGGGCCTGGCCCCGAGCGCGGGGGGCCCGCGCCCACGGGTCGGGCCCGCGATGACCTGGAACGGCATATGGAAGGCGCCACGCGCCAGACAGATTTTGAGAACGATGCTTGCTCGAGCGATGTGCCCGGCGCCATGACGTGCGTGCGCTAGGGCGGCACCTGGCTGATGAGGTGGCGGGCTGAACGCGCCGCGCAGACCGTGCGCGGGGCGCGCCTCACCGCCAGCAGCGCGACTTATCCCCCAGAGGCACTTGGCCAACGAAACAGTTGTTTGCCGACGGGCTTGGGCTCGACCCCGATCGCGGGAAGACCTGCGCCCCCGGGTCATGCCCGAGCTGGTAACAAAGCTGATACGTCTGAAACTGATTTTCCAGGCGCCTGCGCATGCGGCGCATGGGCTCAGGGTCGCCGATGTTGCCGCTGCCTGCATGCTGGAGCCCCCGCTTCAGGCGGCCCGGCGCAGCCCGCTGCCCCCCTTTCTTCGGGGCCTTCGGGCGCTCTTCCTCGAGGCCCGCCATCCTCGCGCTCTGCGTCCAGTAGCCGCACTTGATGCAGAAGAAGTGGCTGCCCGCGCGCCGTGAGTCGCGGGGCTCATGCGCGTCGATCCACCACCATGGCGGCAGCGCTCACTGACGGTTTTGGAGTCAGCTGCTGAACCTCTGGCTGCCCCGCAGGCTGGGCTGCTGTCTGCTGCCGCGTCGCCGCTGAAGTGGAACTGGGGCCCCTCCAACTGGTGCGCCCCCTCCGTCTCCGAGATCGTCGCTCGCCGCCGCTGCGCCCTGCGATCCGCTGGCCTGGCTATAGAGCAAAGCTGCGCCTGCAGTCAGGGGCGCCGCTGCCGCTGACGCCGCGCCTGAGGCGCCGGTGGTGTCTGAAGAGGAAGACCCCGCGATGGCCTCGCCGCGGCCAGCGCGCTCCAGGCATGCCCATGCCGCGTCGCTGCCCGCGCCCAGCCAGGTGCCGCGGCGCCCGCGCGCTCGCGCTGCGCAATCTGGGAAGCTGCAGCGAGTTCGCAAGCGGAGCTTGCAGCCTCGCCGTTCGCACCTCGCCGCAGCAAGTCCCAGCCCCCCCCCCGACCGCCCCCTGCCGTCGCCGGAGACCTTCCTGGCGAGGCGGTCTTGGCAGGCGTTGCGATCCCGCGCGCCCGCGTCGGTCGGGTGCATGCTGGCTCCGTCGAAGGCCCGCGTGCCCGCCCTGTGGTCGCCGCGCCTATGCCACTCCGTGATGCGCTCGGCCTGCGCGTCAGCGATTGCGGCGTGGGCTTTCGCCGTGTGGAAGCCGATGTTGTCGAGGCCGACGTCGTCGACCACCGCCCGCAGGAGGGCCCGGGGCCCCCTGCGCGGGCGCTGCCAGTGCAAGCGCCAGGCTTTGCCAGCCTCGACGCCGTCGACTAGCAGCTGGCAGTCCGTGAAGATCCTGGAGGACGGCAAGCATTTCTGGATGCCCTCGATGGCCGCATAGAGTTCCGCTGCCCCCGACTCCCGAGGGCATGGTCGCGGCAGGGGGATGAACAGGCGAAAATGCTAATCGCTTTGTCTTCTTGCCCCATCGCGACCACTGTCTAGCCGCCGCGCGCAGATGCAGGGCCGTGGTCCACGACTCTGCCTTCGGAGAACAGGTGCCCTGTGGGGCGCTGGCCGACCGAGTCATCCCGACCAAATTTCCTTGCCTCCCTGTCCTCCGTGGGCAGAGGCAGGGTCCTCCTGTGCTCAAGGGCGAGGGCGCGCCACCAGAGTGGGTCCTCCGCCGAGTTGAGCTGGCCGTGCCGACGATGGTCCTGGAGTGCATGTCATCGGGCGGCCGTCGCAGATCGCCGTCGCCGTAGGCCTCCGACTCTGCGCGCCCCGTGGCCGTGGCTGGGCATTGCCGCGCCAGGTGTCGCGCCGTGCTGCGCGCATCGCAGCCCCTCGGGTACTATGGGGCGATGCCAGCGGCCTGTCTGATTCGTGCCTTCTGGCCGCGGGCCAAAGGCAGCCAACCGGCGCATTCTTGGCGGAGCTCATCTGCTTCGTTATCTGCTTGCTCATGCGCTTGCGGTGCATCGCGCGCCCGGTGCCGGAGGTGGCGCCCCCCCCCCAGGTGGGTGTTCGAGGCTTGGGTTCTTGCCCGCCTTGCGCCGCTACAGGCGCCCCCGGCTGGCAGCGATGTGCTTGGCCAGAGTCGACGCCCCCAGCGCCCTGAGGTCGATGCGCTGCTGCTGGTCGTTGATGAGCATGCCGGGCCGCGCCGCTGCCCACCCCAGGCGGAAGCAAGCCAGCGCGCGGGCCGAGGCAGGCCTTCGGCCCGCAAGCGCCTCTGCCCCCCCCCGCCCCGCCTTCCTCTTCGAGCAGCGCCGCAGCCCCCGCGCGCGCCCTGCCCGTGGTGCGTTGGTCGGGGCCGTCTGGATTGAACTGCGCCGCCTTGGCCCAAGCGGCAGAGGGCATTGTCGAGCGGCCCAACAGGGAGTCGCTGGGGGGCCGCTTGCTGAGGAGGAAGCTGAGGCTGAGGCTCTTGCTTGACCTTTTGCCGTGGTGTCACGGCGTTCACTTGGCGCCCCCCCCGTTGTCAACGGTGGGGAAGGCCTGCCCGCCGCGCACATGCCGTAGCGCGTTGCTGGGCGCAGGTCCGCGTTGGCCACTCGTGCTGCCGCTGGCGTCACCAGGGAGCGAATGGCGTGAAGCGCGAAGCCGCTGCAGCTGCGAAGCCACCTTCGAGTGCCGCGCCTCCTGGACGACCGATGGCCAGCCGTCGAGGCAGTAGTCCACCCCCGGGTTCTTGACCGAGTCCACAATCGGGAAAGCGGCGCCGTCCATCTGCTTGGGGGCCAGAGAGGCCAGCTCTGGCGAGCTGGCGAGCAGCTTTCTTTTTGCCTCCGAGACCTTGCAGACCAAGGCCTGCAGCTGAGCGACCGCGACATTGGTCGCCTGCGCCATGCGGGCCGCGACCTGCGCAATCGGGCCAAGGCGCCCCGCGCAGCAGTCGTGACACAGGATCGCCAGCGCGACGCGGGGCTCGAGCACTCGCCACAACCTCACGCGCCCGCCGGCGAGGACCAGCAAGCCGCACTTGAGGAGCCCCCCAGCATGCGAGCTTCTTGCGATGAGGCCCGCGAAGAGCTTGTCGGCGTCGGAGGCGCTACCGTCGGGCAGGAAACGCCGCTCAACTGCGTGCCGCGTCAGGGCCATGCCCAGCAGGTCCCGTGGGCAGTCAGCCAGGATGCCGCGGTCCTGGGTGTTCGCCAACTCGACGAGCTCGTGCGCTTTCCAGAAGTCGATGATAGCCGCCGCGGCGCCCTCGCCCCGAGCGTGGGAGGCCTTCGCCCGCAGGGCTTGCCACCAAATGGCCTCCTCGGCGGCGCGGCCTCGGCCTCCCCAGAACGTGCCTGCTAGGCCTGGATCGATTTCTGAGTCCCAGCGCCTCGCGTCGGGCTGTCTGACGCGGCCCCAGGGGCGGGGAAGCCAGCCCAGCAGCCCGATGGGCCGATGGCCTCCTTGTGGCTTGGGGAGCATGACGACCGGGGAGTCGGTGAGTACGTCTGGTTAGCCGCCCAGCTCCTCGCACTTCATGCAGAACCCGAACGTGGCCTCCATAATGACGTCGCTAAGGTCGGCGGCTTTGCGCGGGTTGAGGCGGTCGTTTGCCAGTGCCCGCGCTGCGCCTGAAGGTCTTGGCGGCCTTCCGCACCTTCTCGGCAGGCGGCCTGGGCAAGGCAGCGGCGTCGCATGGCGGTCGCGCGGGCGGAAGCGATCGCCCTCGCGGCGGACCTGCCATACCTCGGTGGCCCACTTGAGCAGCGACCGCCTTCGCACGCGCTGGGCCATGCGCAGGCGCCTCCTCGAACTCCTCGACAGGGATCCACCCTGGAGGTTCGCGCCGATTGGCATGATGCCCGCTGGCCCCTGCCGCCATGGAGTGCCGGATCCGCTCTTTGAAGCCTTGGTCGCGCAGCGCAGCGAAGGCAGGGCCCCCCGCCTCCGCGGCCCGCTCTGCCAAGACAGGAGATCTGGGCATTCAGCAGCCAGCGCGACGCGCGCCGCCCGCTGCGGGCCCAGCGCGTGGCCCGACGTGCTAGGCGGCCGCGGTGCAGGCGCGCCTTCTGAGCCTGTGCTCTCGCCTGAGCTGCCGATGTGGCGGCTGCTGCCGTCGCCGTCGTCGTTGCTGCACGGCGGGCGCCAGCCGTGAACCCGCATGAAGCGCTTGACTGGCTGGGTGAAGTCGAAGTGCTCGTCGACGGCTGCGGCCCAGGCGTCGAGGGGCCCCAGCTCGCTCAGACGGCGGCTGTACTCCGTGCGCGTCGGCCTCGACACCGCCCAGCGGCCCCGCGCTCCGTGAACGGCCTCTGAGCGCCAGCCCCCATCGCTGCGGCTGCCCGTGGGGGGCTGGCCTGGGCTTGCTGAGGGGCTCCCTCTCGCGCTGCTGTCCTGGGCGCAGCCCCCGGCGACGTCGGTAGCCGTTGTTGGCCCGAGTCCTGCTGCGTCTGCTGCTGCCGGCGCGGCGAAGGAGCTGACTTGTGGCTGGCCTGGGATCCCGCTGACCCCTTCCGCCTCTGCCCGAGGTTGCAGGCCTGCGCCTTCCCGTTCTGCTTGCGGGCCTTGGTCGGGCCCGTCGATTTCGCGCTGGCTGAGGCGCGCGAGCGCGCAGTGCGCGCGCGGGTCCATCCTCTCGGCACGGTCGCGGCCCTGGTCTGGGGCATGCACGCGTGGGGGCCATCCCCGCGCGACGCGGCCCAGCGTGCGCCGAACGCCCTGCGCGCCCACCTCGAGGGCACCCCAGCCCCCAGCAGCGCCGTCGGGTTTCAGGGCGTTGCGCGGCGCAGGGGGTGGCGGCGCAGGTGCGCGGTGGACGTCGCCTTGCTGGCCGTGCCCCACGCGTGGCTCCCAGTAGCGCTGCTGCGCCGATTCGATTGCGCTGCTGCGGAGCGGGGCGGGGAGGGGGAGGAGTTGTGGGTAAGATCATCATCGTCATCATCATCAGCAGCAGCGGCAAACACCATCATCACCACCATCATCATCATCACCATCACCATCACCATCACCATCATCATTCTCGTCATCAGCACCACCATCATCATCGACACCGTTGTCACCATCGCCACCACCGTCGACATCATTGTCACCATCGTCGACATCATCGTCAGCATCATCGCCATCACCATCATCACCATCATCATCGTCGTCGTCATCATCAGCAACATCATCTTCATCATCAGATGAACAGCCTCGCGCGCGGCATCTCCGAAGCCATAATCCCGATGAGGTCTGAGGCGGCACTGGCCCAACCACCTCGTCGGCAGCATCTCCAAACCCGGAGTTGCAAGGATACATCCAGCAAAACTGGCCAGACAACCTCGTGAACGGCATCTCCGAACCCAGAAATGCGATGAGGTGTCAGGCAAAAGTGGTCCGACCACCCCGTGCGCGTCATCTCGGAGCACGGATCTGCAAGGATGTTTCAGGCGAAGCTGGCTGGACAATCTCGTGCGC
>CAUYUJ010003935.1:17500-67500 GCA_963575745.1 Prorocentrum cordatum
GGAAGAGGAGTAGGGACAGGAGGAGGAGGAAGAGGAGGAATCAGGAGGCTGAGGAGGACGAGAAGAACAACGCGGAGGAGAAATCGGGGGCCTTTTCGTCCTTCTCCATCTCGCCTCCTCCTCGTCCTCGTCCCCCGTCTGGAGACGTATCCGCCTGTGTCCGCAGAGATTTGCACTGCAGGTCTTTTCGCGATGATGCTGGCAGAAGAGGGGCCCTTGACACATAATGCTAGACTCACCCACATGCAGGTCATCGATGGCAATCCTTTGGAGTGGAGCCCGGACAGAAACCGAAGTAAAACGGCCCTTAGCGATTAGGCAGATGATGTTGATAATGATGCTGCTGATGATGCTGATGCTGATGCTGATGCTGATGATGATGATGCTGATGATTATGATGCTGCTGGTGATGATGATGATGATGATGCTGATGATGATGCTGCTACTGATGATGATGATGCTGATGCTCTTGCTGATGCTGCTGCTGATGATGATGCTGCTGATGATGGTGATGATGATGATTATTATGATCTGCTGATGATGATGACGAAGTCAGGTCTGATACTTTCCCGAAATCACCAATCCGATAATTCCACATGTTGAAGACATGTCTTGCCGCGAGCGACGCGACCCGTTGCACAGACAGGCCTAGGCCCCGCCTCGACCGCTCGGACGCACCGGCGTGGCGTCTCTGCTGTGCACGCTGAGGGGGGGAGGGATGCAGGCCACCCGCGGAGGCGCGAAGATGACCGCGCCTCGCGCGTCGCCGTCGGGGCCACAGCGGCTGCAGTTCCCCGGGGAGGGTGGCGCGAGGGCGCGAACATGGCCGTGCGTCGCGCGCCGCAGGTCTCGATGCGCGGCGTTGGGCGACCTCTGCAGTCAAGACGCTGAGATGAGGACCGCGCTGGGCTCAGGATAGGGCTCGGAGTTTCGGGCCAAGCTAGGTCGGGGAACCCATTCCTAGGCGAGGCTCGCCGTGGCGAGCGTCCCTATGGTCGGGCGATGCTTGCAGATGCTGAGGAGGCGAAGAGGGCGCGCGCCGCGCATCGCGGGGCGCGCAAGCGACCCAGACATTGTGACCGACTGACTCGTGCCTCAGCGCCCGCGCGCAGAGAACCGCGCGACGCCCGCTTACAGAGGCCCGCGTGGCGCGGTGCGCGCGAAGGGGCGCCTTCGCCCGCCATGGCGGCTGCCGCGGCGTCCGGCGCGGAGGCGCGGGGGGAGGGGCTCCAGGGCCCGCATCTGGAGAACGGAGAAAGGAGTCCAGGGCAAGGGTAAGGGGGGGGGGACAGGCATGGGGGGGGGCTGCATCGACCCCCAATCGCCCATCGCCGATAGGTGCCCGATGTCGCCGATTCCATGTCGATTCCGCCCCTATCGTTGCTCCTCAAGGGGCACGGGGAGAGTGGTGACGAAGACCGACAGCAGTGCCTGCCCATTTTGAGCAAGATTTTCCGTCGGCGTCGCGGCGGATATTGTCCATTTGAGGCAGGAGGTCGCGTGCCCGCCAGCGGTCGTTGATGGTCTTCGACGACAGTAGCTGTTTGGCATCGTACCCATTTTTGCAACACCCATTTCGGGCGTCCAAACCAGAGATCAGGACTTTTCGGGAGGTCTCGGAGGCCTCGGTCGTCCTCCTCCTCCTCCTCCTGGAGGGATGCCCAGGCCGTCGACGTACCGAACAGGCAGTGGCGCGGAGGGGTCTTGTTCACCGTTCTCGGCCTCCTGGGACTCTGGTCAGGCCTGGATGGGCCCTCGAAGAACGGCTCGGGATGAGAGCCGGGGGGGAGAAAGAGTACAGTCGGACCAGGGTAGAATATCGAGGTCGGTTCGGGGAGGGCACCCTCGTGTTCTTCGTGTTTGTCGGACGTTATCTTGCAGACTGGAGAGGGTACCCGTGGATGTTCTGTTTGTTTGGGCCATCGGGGGGTCTCATGTTCTTGAGGGATGTTCTTCTGGCCTAGGTCCGACTGTATCAACGACGCGCTGCCGCTGGGACCCCCCTGTCAGCGTGTTGTTGCTCCCTCGTTTTTGTCCGATGGCCTGGTATTGCTTCAACGGTAACACGCTGATGGGTTCCCGGCGGCGGCGTGTCACTGAAGCAGTCGAGGCTGATTGGTAGGTCGACCCTGCCAAATCAAGGGTACCTTTGTGTCCTGAGTGTTCGCGACCCATGCCTTCTGCATTCCTATGGCAATGTGGCCCTCGGAAGGGTCTCTTGTCCTCTCGCGTGTCTTCTCCAATCAACCTCGACTGCATTGCTTGTGATCCCTGAGCACTGCAGACCAGAACTGGTCTGTCAGGAAGTCTCCGTTTACTGGATCCTGAAGGGGCCGCGGGGAGGAGTGCCCTTCCCCCGTGCCCCCCCTCTTCACCACCCACCAAACCACCCCAACCGAGCCCGAAGGCCTCAATTTGCCGTCTATTCCCAGTAGGGGGGGGGGGAAGTTGGGGAACATTGAAGAAGCGCATGTGGAAACTGTTCCCTCCCACCCACCCTTACCGGTGGGTCTTCGGGTCAGCCTGGAGTGGTCTGGCAGGTGGTCACCCCTCTCTCCTCGAGGACCGACGATCGGGCTGCCTCAGGATGAGGTCCGCGGCCGCGCCTCACCGAGATCGTTCCAGGGGTGCCCGAGCCGTCCCCAAAAAAGCAGCCCGGAGACCCGAGGCGTGACTCGAAGGCCAGACCAGGGAGGGAGGCGGCTGCATGCAGTGACACGCCAGTCGTGGGAAGTAATAAGGTTTTCTTTGGATATTCCAGATCCCACTCTACTTTGGGTGCCGTCCTGCTTCAAGAGTCGATCGGTTTTTCTTCCCTCCTCTTCATGGTGGCGGGCGGGGACCCACTACGCTTCCTACTTCATGGTTCGACCCACGGGTCGAATGCCCTACTGGGCCCCCTACGCTTCCAATGCCTCCAACCGACGGGTCGAATGCCTTACTACCCACGGGTCGAACGCCTTACTACTGGGACCCCCTACGCTTCCAATGCCTCCGACCGACGGGTGAGGGTGGCCGCTCGTCGTGGTGACCTCTGGTGCGCTGCCTCTGGAGTGCGCGGGGGAGGGGCGCGGACCCAGGCGCGCAGGCCATCGTTGTCGCAAGCCGCGCACCAACGAACGGCCATGTCGCGCATCAATCAGGCGATCGCAACCATGGACTAAGGGGGCGCGGATGAGCGACGGGTCCCGTCTCCGTAGGAAATCGCTGATTGCTGCCGCCGAGCGAGGCGCCACCAGCCGCGTTTTGGGGAGGGCACCTCCCCCGATCCATGGATTTGGCGACCGCGCGCCACATCTATGGATCGCTAATCCATGTTTGCGCGCCCCCGAATCAAAGGGATGAGGGGAGGGCTCGGACGGCAGATGTGGCGCGAGCGCACCTGGCTTGCCCCTCCTCCCTCCCCTCCCCTCGTCCGAGACGCCCGACCCAGGCATCCTCCGACATGATTTTCTGAATGCGCGGCCCCCTGGGTCCCGAACCCTTCCCCAGGGTAGTTCCCCAAACAGCTTGCTGAACGGGGTGCTGTTGTGATAGACGCTAACTCCGGCCGAGGGAAGCCGGAGCAGAGACATCCTCACACAAATTTGATGGTCCGGGCCGTTTCGCTTGAGACATCCTCACAGCTCTCGTTTCTGAGTTGGCCGGGATTGGCCGTTTCGCTTGAGACATCCTCGAAAAGTTGCGCTCTGGGACGCCGCGCGAGAGGTGGTCCGGGCCGTTTCGCTTGAGACATCCTCAAAACTTTGAGCCCCGAGGTGCCGTGCGCGAGGTGGTCCGGGCCGTTTCGCTTGAGACATCCTCGAAACTCTTAGCTCTGAGATGCCTTGCGCGAGGTGGTCCGGCCCGTTTCGCTTAAGACATCCTCGAAACTCTGACCTCGGAGATGCCGCGCGAGAAGTGGTCCGGCCCGTTTCGCCTGAGACATCCTCGAGTTTCTGAGCTCTGAGATGCCCTGCGCGAGGTGGTCCGGCCCGTTTCGCCTGAGACACCCTCGCAACTCTGAGCTTTGAGATGCCGTGCGCAAGGTGGTCCGGCCCGTTTCGCACAAGACATTCTCGCAACTCTGAGCTCTCAGATGCTGCGCAAGAGGTGGTCCAGCTTGGGGGCCCAGAAGACCACATGTTACATATCCCTCCTGGGACCCTGGAACGCCAGGAGGCCCCAGAGAGCTTCAGGAGGCCGCAGGACGCCCAGGACAGGCCCCAGGGGTCCGCAGGAGATTCCCAGGAGGCTCCCAGGAGGCCCCAGGAGGCCCCCTATCAGAACGTGTCAAGTTAATACACAACCGGTGTCGATTCGTTTTATTTTTCCTGCTCTTGTGCCCCCCCCCCCCCATATTGGGGAGCCCCGACGGCCACATGTTAGACATCCCCCTGGGAGCACCAAGGGGCTTCAGGAAGCTCCAGGTGGGGTCCAGGAGGCCACAGGAGGCTCAGGAGGAAACCCCAGGAGGTCACCAGGAGGCCCCAGGATGTGAATAGAACCCGTATGATACCCTCACATATACTCCTTATCCTCACCTCTCCTGCGCCTGGCCGTTAGGGCTCAGGTATTGGACTAGATCGATCAGACCTTTGATCGTGCAGGAGGAAAAGATATCCATCTTTCCTTCCTTTCCTCGGATCAGGGGTTCTGTACCTTTGTACTCTAACCCATACACAGGTTATCAGCCTTGTAAAGCTCACAGTTCATCGAACCCCGCGTCGCGATCTCGCACGCGGCCTCGATGGAACCCAAGCGGCGCATGCGCCGTAAGGGGTCCATCGGGGCCTCGCGTCCGAGCTCTCCTACGGCGCGACGGTTCGGTGATGAGTTTGAGAGCCTTAGTGTGGACCGTATAGGTGTCCCAGGCACCCCCCCCCAGCTCCGACGGACCCGAGGCGCGGCTAGCTGATGAACTTCACCGCCGCGCCGCCCGCGGGGGGACAGGAGAAGGAGTGGGAACAGGCAGTAGGGAATTGCACACGCCTACCTTCGATCCTCCATCTCCTCCTCCGTCGGGGGCAATCCCAACTGCGTCGGGCGCGAGCCCCGTTGGTCCTGATACTCCAGGGCGCTTTCGCGCTAACCGCCGATGGACCTCAGGTGCTGGCATGGCCAGCCCTGCGACCGTTCCTGTAGCGGAGCACGTAGCCACCTTCGAGGAACTCAGTAGACCAGTGGCGGCACAGCCGCAGACGCAGTACCCCCAGGTATCATCTCATCAGACACCACGCGCACGGCCCTAGCCGCAGCTCGTCCTTGCGCGACCGTCGCGGGGCCACAGGCCCATGCGACGAGAGGGGGTCGAGCCCGCGTGCTACCTCGCGGAGGCCATGCGCTCCTCGCGAGAGGGTGCAGAGGGAAGCTGACGCTCCCCACCTCTCCATCTCAGATGACCCGCTGGCGGCAACGTCCGCTGCAGGCGAAATAGCTGAGCTCAGAGACCAGGTTGAAACCTTCGTGTCCAGACAGTACTCTGGACTGATGCAGAGCGTTCAGACGAACGCTGCCAACGCCGCTGCTCTACGCCAAGATCTCGACGGCGCCTTAGGGATCATCGATTCTAGGATCGCTGATGATCGCCGCATCTTAGGTGAGCTGCAGCACCAGGTTGACCGTGAGATGTCACATTCAGGTGAACGATCGGCGACGGTCGAGAACCTGCGCAACTACCTCGCGCAGATGGAGCAACAGCTTGTGATCGTACGCGACACAGGCGTTTCAGCAGTCAGGATCCTCCACGACGAGATCCACGACCAGCTCCGCAACCGACCACCACCAGCCGAGGCCACAGACCTTGGCGACGTTCAGTCTCAGATCAACGATCTTCGATCCCACATGGGCCACGCTACGGCGACGCTTCGCGCAGAAGCACGCGCCAACTCGTCGAACCTGATTGGCACGCTGCAAAATATTGAGAGAGTTATCACTCAAAGGCTCGATGCGACCAGCGCTGTCGCACAGCCACTCGCTAACCGGATCTCTGGAAATCGAGCGGCGTTTTCCCGGTGCACAGGACGCCCTGGCAGAGTTGCGTGTCGGACGAGCCCAGACTGCACAGCTGGATTCTCCTCCTACGGTTTACGATTTCGCCCGCCTCACTGACAGGTTGCAGGGGGTCGAGAAGGCGGCGGGCCACACGCAGTCTGAGCTCTCCCAGGTCATTCGTGAGAGAGATACTGAGAAGGTACGTGTTGATGAGCACCTCGCACGTCAGGACAGCGAGTTGGAGGCGCACAGCGCCCGTCTCCGAGCCTGCGAGCAACGACTTGACCGGCATTCACAACGCTCTCGGGATACTGATGAGTACACACGCCAAAAAGTGAGCCAGATACACGAAGATATGACGAGCTGGACAAATCAGCTGATTGACCACACCAACGACACCATACTTCACCTTCAACCTGCAACCGACCTGCACAGGCCGACGGCAGCGTCCGCCGAAACACCACGCGCTTCTGCAGGACAACAACGACGTACGTCACCAGGAGCAGCCTCCGCGGCAGCTTCAGCACAGACACGCCACGTGTCTCCTGTGCGCACAGCACCAACGACCGACGGTGTACCGATGCCCTCACAACCATTGTCTGCGGTTTCGGTCAATACTACTACTCCTATCAAGGAGTCAGACACCGTCCGAGCCCCTGTCTTGCCTAAGATCACGCAGCTGCTTGAGCGGCAGCAGAAGGTACGAAGAATTTTGGAGCCGCCTCCGGGCGACCATCCAAAGCATACGCCTTCCTATGCGTGGCTGAACAGCCCGACTGGACCTTCGAGGACTTGCAAGACAGTGGAGACTTTGAGAGC
The DNA here is from genome assembly GCA_963575745.1 of Prorocentrum cordatum. Classification (NCBI taxonomy): domain Eukaryota; class Dinophyceae; order Prorocentrales; family Prorocentraceae; genus Prorocentrum; species Prorocentrum cordatum. The sequence continues at coordinate 24,293 of CAUYUJ010003935.1, forward strand.
ATCGATTGCACATTCGCCACTGCTCTCAGCGACATCTTATCTTCAGACTTGCGCTACCAGATCAGGCTCATCGAAACCAGAGCACAAATCAGGACGCATGCTCAAAGGGCGCCAGATCTACTGGCACATCCTGCAGTCCCACAAAGTGACAGAGGTTGATGACGACCTGCATGATTTCGAGCGGCTCAAAGAACTGGGGATGAGAGATGAAGATTTGCAACGTTTCATTACTGATTGGGGCGCTTTACTATTGGATTGCCGAGAGGCACCCGACCCAAAGATCCTGGAATCTCTGTTTCGCCCGCAGATTCGCCGACATGCCTGGATGAAACATGACGCGTACGAATGCCAGCGCATGAAGATCAGCGACCCAAATCGCACCTATGATTGGCTCCGACAGCGCGTCCTGGACGTACTGGGGCTCAAACAACTGGAAACTAATCAAAATAAGTTACGGTACGAACGCGAGACTCGTTCTCAGGTACATGTCTGCGCCGCTTGGAAGAAAGGCAACTGTCGCACTGGTGAGCGACGCAAGGCTTTACATACCTTTTCCAGGGATTGGAAGATCAGCAGATCTTCCAGAGCACCGACTGCTGGCGGCAACCCTCGCCGCAGCGTTTCAGCCCCTGCGAATCCCAAGAAGCCAGCATCGAAGCCGTTTTGCTTCGAGTTCGCCAAGCGCAACACCTGCGCCAGAGGCGACAAGTGCAACTTCCCACACATGGCGCAGCGCAGAGACTTTGCACAGAACAAGTGCCCCAAGGGCGACACATGCAAATGCGCTCACCTGGCGCCTGATGCGAAGACACCTGAGCGCAGCCCAAGTCGCCGACGGACCTCCAGTCAAGACAGTCGCGGTCGACCGCCGTCCCGCGGATCGGGGATCCAACGCCCTCCACAACGCGAGGGGTTCCGCTACGCGAAAGACACGCACCAAAGACGTGACAACCGACGCCAATACGACCGCTCTCGATCATCCTCCAGGAGGTCTCCCGACTCCCGCAGCCAGTCGAGAAGTCGTTACGACAGATCTTCGCGGCCGTGGCGGAGGACGCGGCGGCCCACGTGGCCGCGATAGATCATACGGCAGCGACAGAGGACGTGACCGACGTTCCACGAGCCGCGGTTCGTCCCGTGGTTCTCCCAAGTTCAGGGCGCGCTCTCCTGCCAACTATCGCCGCCCTCGCCACTCCGATCGCAGTTGCGTCAGGCGTGGCAAGACTCTCATGGCCGCCAAAAAGGCCAAGACAACATCTACCAAACCACGGCGTCGGATACGTTTCGACACACATACCGTGGAATACTGCCCGCACATCGTTTCCGGCAGGTCCACTCTGGACAAGTGGATGGAGAAGCCGAACGAGGGCGACATTGTTAAAGTACCAGACCCGCTGCCACAATGGTGGTGGAAACAGACTGCAGACGCCCTACAACGTTGTCAACGGGAGGCAAAGTTATGGTACAAAGATCTACATGACTACCGACACAACATGGGGCCGGTGGCCACACCAACTGCGATTCCAGATTCCGACGACTCTACCATAGAGTTCTCAGAGACACACCAGAAGGAGACAATGACTTCGCAAGTCGACCCTCCACGCTCGACCGCTGCGTTGACACGCTCCTGGGTTCTCGACAGTGGATCCGCGCACCACATTCAGGATAAACACGAGCTAACGCAGACCGAATCGGATCGCATATCTATTCGCGAGGAGCATATTCTGGAAATTGCCAATGGTGATCGTACTGTCAACGAGCACTATGACATACAGCTACCTGACGTGGGCCTGAAGAGTTCAGCCCTCGCTTTGCCAGATTGCCCATCATTATTATCAGTTGGACAATTGATTGAAGTTGATGGATTTCGGCAGCTTTGGGATCCAGAACTGGGCTACTTGCTTCAGGATCCGGGGGGCCAATGGTATGAGGTTCCCGTCAACAACAGAGTTCCAGAACTACGACTCGACGACTTGGCGATGATACCACCACCACGACTGTGCACTTCGTCAGCACCCAGACGTCGTCAGCGCAAGCGTTCATCCGCACGCTGCAACGACATATGCTGGTGTTGCAAAACTACAGAGCAGTCACCACCTACAGATAACATGAGGCCCCACAGGGACCTGTCCCAAGAGACCACATGTCGGTGAGGGAGGAGGAGCACGGACCGCCACGGTCGAAGAACTTCCCGACACTAATAATGCCGAGTCCAACGTGGATACAGACATCGACTCGCTCACGTCTCAGATACAGTGTTCTCCTCCCGAATGCGGGGGGCCTGCAAATATGGCTCACGCAGATACCGACATTACGTCGACCTTCCTCGAGGATCTGCCGATGGAGACGCTCAATACAGTGCGCCATGATAGTAATATGCACTACATGACTCATAGCCCGAAACATCCAGACTGGGAGATTTGTCCTCGCACGATGGCGCAGAACGCTCCGTGCCGACGACAGCGCAAACCACATCCACTGGCAGACCCCACCGACGAGGACGCAGCCTACGAGGCCTTCGTCCCGAAGAAGTTCGGGGAGGCTCTAACTGCCGACCACATCGTTTTGGCCAAAGACGATGCCGCTGACAAGCACGGTGACAAGTGCGCACTCGTCGTACTGGACAGATGCACTGGTATCTTCATGGCGTACCCAGCATTACATAAAGACGCAGCTACTACAAAGGCATCCTTCCAGCAGTTCATCGCCGCAAACGATGAGGCGAAGCACATATGTACAGAATTCTGGAGAGCTTCTTCAGAAGGCACGCCGCCAACTGGGATGGAGACATGACACTAGCACTCCTCATCGTCCACAAACAAATGGATTGATTGAGCGCATTGTCAAGATCGTCATCCTCGGTACAAGAGCTGTGTTGCACATGTCTGGTCTGGGACACGAATGGTGGAAAGAGGCCATGCAAGCCTTTTGCCGTGGACATAATTTTGCATCCATCCACGGCCGTCGCCGCCCTCAGCGACGAGCACGCTGAGAAGGGAGCTCTTGAGATACGTTTTGGCGAGAGTTTTCCTGGGCACTGCATTCCATTTGGTGCTCGGATCTTTTGGAAATGCCTCAATCCCGAGATCAGTAATGAGACTGCAAAGTTCAAAGAGAACACTCGAAGGGTTCTTTTTATGGGTTACCATCTACACTCCGGTGGACGCTGGTCTGGTGATTATCTTGTCTTGGATACGGCTACATACGCCAAGAACCCAGACGGCGACCTGTGTCACGTACACAGAGTCAAAGATATCATCATCCCCGACGGCAAATTCACCTACCCTGTGAAAGACGGTACCCTGCGACATCACAACCCCGAGGCACGCGACGAGGTCAAGGCATCTACTTCTCGCCCCTTGGGCGACAAACCTATGCCCGACCTTCCACTTGCCTACCCAAAGGAGTGGGATGATCCATCTATGATGACGATGGACGACAACATCGCTGATACTCACCCATCGGCCTCCGAGGTTGCTGCACCGGCACCAGAGCCCGGCTACTGGAAACAGAGTGGATATTGCGTCATCCGACACATCCGTACTCCACGCAGAAAATTGTTCATACCAACGGACGACGTTATGAACATACCTGTACCTGTTGATCAGCTCGATGTGACTCGAGATTTCGAGACGACTTCTACCTTCGACTGAGAAAGTGTCTTTCGCGATGTTTGGGATGGTGTTAGCGCCACAGACCACCGAGAACTGAGCGAGCCTTGGACCGGCCTGGTTCGATTCTATGAGCTCCCTAAAATGTTGCCAGACGGCAAAATGGTGGTCCGCGGCCGCGAGACACGCGTACAGACTACGACGCGTCCAGACCACATTCTTCCCGAGCATTGGAGGGCCTTATCTCGTGGACAGCAAAAGAAAGAAATTGAATACGCCGAAGATATCAAACAAGCTCGTGGGACTCGTGAACGAGCTGCACTTCGAGCGTGGACCCGACAGGACAAACAAGCCAACACATTCCGTACTACTACAGCTGGTGGACCCACATGGAATATCGTGGAACGACGGATTACGTACGACACGGACAGCGGCGCTGTCATTCGTGATGAGGACGTCAAGGGCGTGACCAACAAAGGTATTCTGCATGCCAAATTACCTGGTGGACCACGTGACATGTCTACAGTATCATGCTACCGCCAACCCTCACCGCAGCCTGCTGGGGCCGCACGTGCTCTGGTACTTGTCGACAGTGAGGGGCACGACTTCGGGGCCGTGAGCCCGCTCGCACGCAAGTTCACCCCGTCGGTAGCAGTGCCCGCCATGCCACGTGAGCCGACATGCACACCGGCACACAGAGATAATATTCCTGACTCACGGTGGGCACGCCACGCCCAGCCCTTGTTACCATAAGTTTGAGTAAGAAAGAAGTTGCCGCAGAACCACGCGCACAGGAGGCCCTGCGAAAAGAGTGCGAGCGCCTCGAAAAGAAGCAAACATGGATGTTGGAGACTGTTGCTGAAAAAGATGATATGGAATCACAGGCGATTCGTACTGTGAAGAAAGTTCACTTCTTCAACATCTTGGAGCTATCTTCAGTCAAACATGAAGAACTTCCTCCTGAACTACGTAAATTTAAGGGCCGAGTGGTGGTTCAGGGCAACACCGGCAAATATGAAACTGGCTTGGCCGCTATCTTCGCCGATGCCGCATCCAGTGTGTCGCATATCGAGGCTTCCAAACTTTGTGATGCTACCACGTTATTGCCAAATTACGCGGGCGAGCAGAGCGATGCACCTGGCGCATATACGCAGGCATTGCTATACGGAGACGGAAGAACCGACCCAGTCGATACTTGGATTACCATACCCAAGCGGCGCCAACCTGCATCCTGGTCTAAATGCAAGAATCCCGCGTGCCGAGTACGATCGGCACTATACGGACACCCTCTTGCAGGTGTCTTTTGGGAACGAAAGTGTCGCACGTGCCTGGAAAGTGTTGGATTTGAGCCTATCCCAGGCTGGGAATGTGCGTGGAGACACAACAAACTGGGATTGATACTGTCAGTATATCTGGATGACTTCAAATTTGCAGGGCCAGCCATCGACCTACAAGCCGGCTGGGATCGTATCAGCAAAAGCGGCATTGATTTGGATCCACCTACTCCATACTCTCAATACCTTGGCTGTGGGCAACAGGCATACGACGTACCGCGAACGTCTTTGACAAAAAGAATGTCTACCATTCGACTTATGTTGCCTGCACACAGTGATAAATCATACCATACAGCTAAACAAGTTCGTGGAATACGACATGACATGCTTGGTTTTACTGATCAATGTATTGAGCGCTACCTGGAGCGCGCCTCCAAGCGTACCCATGGGGCAGGGTCACGTCGTTAACCGTCCGACTCGCCGAGGGCTTCGCGATCCAAATCGCCTAGCTCCTCCGGGTCGGTCGTGAGACCCACTAGCGCGCTCAACACACGGTCGCGATCGTCCAGCCCAGCCGGATCGGTCGACAAATCTCCCACTACGACACAATCAACGACAGTCACATACGATGACCTACCCGACGCAGAGACTCCTGGCATCGAGGACACCTCCTTTACCGAGTCCGACTACTCCGACGAGGGTATCCTCGGCCAGGACGCGGCGAGTGTACTGATGAAGATTCTCTACCTGGCACGTTGTTGTCGTTTCGATCTTTTACATCCAGTGTGTATGCTAGCCAGAGAGATTACCAAACGGAATACCTCGTGTGATAAACGACTTCATCGGCTGATATGCTACATCAAAACGACGCGTACCCATTGTTCACATGGATGGATAGGCGATCTGTCAGACAAGCTATCCATCATGCTCTTCACTGACGCCTCGTTCGCCGCTTGCATTACCTCCTCCAAGTCCACTACCGGCGTCTTCGCGGCGCTTGTTGGACCCAACGCGTTCTTCCCGGTCAACGCCGCGTGCAAGAAACAAACGGTCGTATCGCACTCATCCACAGAGTCCGAGATCGTTGCCCTTGACTCGGCGCAACGACTGGAGGGACTACCACTACTCTCATTCTGGGAGGCCGTGGTGGAGTTTGCCAACACCTGCAAAGAGAAGAATATTTGCTTGGGCTGCCTGGGACGCGCCGCCGCGGCGATATGTCCGACATTGGCCGCCAAAAAGAAGAGGCGTAAGCCATCGCCTCGCAAGGCATCCCCCACGCGGGGATCTTCTCCTAGCCGTAGGCAGCTACCGCTAAAGACGGAGCTACTTGTGCCACCAAAGAGGCGCACGATATCCCATGAGGGCGCCGTGTTACACGTGGAACCAGAGCTGGCTCAGGAGAGCAGCTCTCCCAAAGTGCATCTCATCGTCCTCGAGGATAACCAGGCCGTGATCAAGATTGCCCAAAAGGGACGTACACCCGCACTTCGTCATCTACATCGTACTCATCGTATCAACTTGGATGGGATATGTGAGACATGCCAATTTGAACATATTAAGCTCAAGTATTTAGGTACAAAAGAACACATCGCAGATATGATGACCAAACATTTTGAGCCAAAGAAAGCAGACCTCTGGAGGGATCTATTGGAGCACTCGCTCATCTTTCTTGTTACCCCGTTGCAGTGCGCTCCAAATGATCCAAGAAGACCACTCCGAGGGCCTCAGAGGCCCGATGGTTTACCTCGTGTCGCAGAACCTCCACAACTGGATGGATGTCCAGAAATATGTAAGATATTACTTACCGACAATGAAAAATGGGGCGAGGTAGGGTCAGAATGCGGATTCTTGTGTGTTGGACAAACCAATCACGAGGGAGTGTGTGCATGCGTGTACCATATCGGTGTTTCTGCTGCGGCTACCGATTCGCGAACACCTCGATCGAGGGCACGTTCACCGCACGGTAGACACCCCTGTCATCCTCCCTCAACACCGCATGATACAGAGAGGTCTAGGACACTTATCATACGATCGCGCCGCAGCTGTTTTACCACTCGAGCGACGAAGCTTACCAGCATCTTGCTCGCTGTGTGCGAGACGCAATCAAGTGAGATCGGTTCTAACCCCGATCCCCCCATCCTCGAGATGGACCAGGCATCGCCGCTCCACCTCGACGGCTGGGCCATCGCCTACGACGCCAGCTACGGCCCGAACGCCAAGGACGACGACCGCGCGGGCTTCACGTACCACGCTCAGACGGGTCGTCCTCGCGGTCCCGAGGATGGCTTCACCTGCGTACATCATATGCGCTTTGATCGTAGTGCAGAGTATGATCTACGTGTACCCGACGAATCCACCATTGTCGAAGTTACCCGCTCCGCGCCCGCCGACGTGACGAGTTGGATCGGCAAAGTTGATGGAGGAGCCGGCGGCGACGCCAACTACGAGTACATTACGACTACGTCCACACCGTGGATGTCATTCATGCAAGCCATGTGCATGATCTCCAGCCTCTTCACGCGTAATTCGTATGTGCAAGAAAACGTTCGTGGCTTACATGATCACTTGCATGCTGTGATTCCAAACTCACACCGCACATGTCCACCAATGGAGCTTACGACGGTGGTGTTGAAGGCAGAGTAAATGATGATGCACAACGATTGGTCAAAAGTGGGCAGTGCATTTCTTGGGCAATATGCTGAGGACAGCGTTCAGAATACAAATCACTTGTACAAAGATGGGCTTCGCGCGCCTCACGATGTGTACAACAATGGTTTGACGACTACCAGCTACGCTCCAAAACTTGATCGCGCTGCGATCAAACTACCCGTACGTCCACCTGGCATGGCCAGGACATCGGATATTGCGGGACACCTCGCCCACGTTGTCGGGCATAACCTCGTCACCGAAGTGGGGGCGTTCTCCGATTTACACCAAACAAGCAAATTCCGCCGCAAGCTCAGTACGTGGTTGGCTGCACGCGGAGGATTTGGAGGTATCTGATCAGGCCCCAAGGCGGTGGCAACACCATCCGATCACCAAGACGGCTGGACACTCCTCCCAGAGTATGACCAGAAGCATTGACAGCCATACGAGGAGGGCTCTGTGCTCCCATGAGAAACACCTACCAAGGAGGACCCTGGCCTTACTCCTGGTGCTGCTGTTGACCCGCTAGAGCTTGCACGAGCAAAATACAGCGCGTTTTGTGGTGGCCGATTGGTTTCTATTCTTCTTTCAGACAACGGATGGCATGCGCTCATACAGGAGGACTTGGGACTCCTTATTCACCATGCCTTTGGCCCGTCAGGGCACGCATACAGATGGGCAAATCTGCACACGGAGTCCACATGGATCATGCATCCCAGGAAAGGGTCCAAGGCCGCCGCGCACAAGAAGTACCCCAGCCACGGCATCGACGAGCTCAACAGCACAGCAGCGAGATGCCCTTGCCAAGACATCAACTGTTGGCCTCGTACCTCTATTTATGCCGCGCCTCAACCGTGCAGAATGCATCGGCGGCGCCACCCTCGAGCACTTGTCGACCGCCATCCGCGACGACATTATGATGCGGGCATTCTTCTTTGGCAATTACAAAGAATGGCTCAAACAGAACGACGCGGCGATTGGCCAGGACTGCGTTCTATTGCCAGAGGTTGGTTGGTGGCGACACCCGCTGCGATATGGCGCACCTCCGTGAGCAGCGTACGCAGGCACAGGAGAACCGTATCGCAGCTATCCTTGCAAACCAGTTTGAGTCAACACTCGAGCAGCGCAGCATGATCCTCATGATCCGCAAGGCCAGGGGGTCAACGCTGATGAACGACCATGCTTCCATGAAAGAGTGGCGTATATTAATGAACTTATGGGATTATTGGGCTAAAGACTTTCCTGCATTTGTGAAACGAAGACACTACTGCAGAGGCCTCAACGCCATGGTGGTCTGGAGTGCAAACGACATTGCGCGCGCTAGTCATGGTCAGACCATGTTGGACACACGTCGCCATCAGGATCGCGCCCCATACTTCCGCGCGCGAGCTCATCAAGATGGAGTGCGAGGGCGGCGCCCCGACGCTTATGCCAGTGCATGTGAAAGTGGACATGTCACGTTTCATTGGCGTGATGCAGTACTTTCGTTGCACCGCCGTCATGGAGCCAGGCAAAGCGGCGCAATGGGGCGTACACCCAAACTTCGACTACCACACGGGCGACCTGATCAAGACGATGCAATCGCGTGGTATTACAGTTCTTCCCTCAGACCACTGGATTGATGCGCGCAACAGAGTCACGCCTCAAGCTTGGCATTCAAAACAGAATAATCACAATCTAGCGACGATTACGACTCAGTGTTGTGATGCAGTATGCTACCGCATTTTCTGCGCATTGATCCAGTCATTACCATCGCAGCCTTATCCATTCAGACCTCCTATCCTGACTCCGGTCACGGACGCGCAGGCCTACACCCAGGCCGCAGAGGTTATGGAAGCTCTTCAACTTCGTGAAAAAATGACCAACGAGTGGAAGAGGAGCCTCAGCCTCACGACGCTGGTGACTCAGACTGCAGGGTGGATGGCATCTTGCGCCAGCAGTACTTTGCCGAAATCAATGCCGTTGGCAACGAGCGACCCATGCATGCCCATCCCTGGACTCGCAAAAGAGCCACCAGCACCAGATCCTACAAAGACTATTCCTGCTAGCGATCCATTCGGTGACGCATGCGACGAGTTGTTCAACCATCTTCTCCTTCTGATCAACGACTACCCTGGGGCGTGGGCATCTTGGGAATCAGATGAAAAGAGATAGCTCTTTCACCCCAAGATCGTGCAATACATTCAAGATGCACACGCTGTTACTTGGGTCGTGTACGAACAGTTCCTGCGCCAGATTAACGACCTGGACGGCGATGACGACTCGACAAAATCACGCATCATTGCAGAGCGCAACCGATTGTGCTCCCATCGCGTCGGTCCTCGTATTGACAACCAAGACACTATTTCGGCATGCAAAGGTTTCTTTACACAGAACGCCTTGGATCGGACTGCATTGGGGCTCGAGGCCGACGTTCCAACTACCGCCTGGCGCGCGGCAGCTGGGACAGACCAGCAGACCGAGGAGGGGCAGCCACTGCCGCCAGGCCCACTGCCTGATCCACTGCCGCCAGGCCCGCAGCCGATCCCACTACCAGAACCATTGCCGCCTGGTCCGCTTCCGATTAGCACGCCAGCTGATTCATCACCACCAGACCCGCTACCGACAGCCGCGTCAGTCCCGATCCCCGATGACGACACTGATGTGGGGGCGGCGGAGCTGGAGGCAACTCCTGCTGACGACGGACCATCTCCCGATCAGCAATCGGATACGGTATACATACTGTCGTGGCAAGACTGTTGCGAGCGCCCCTTACATGAGGACACCAGCCAGATCCCGACATTCGACAATGCGTGCACCCCTTGTGAGTACAAGCTTCGAGCAGGTCACGCGGATGATCATCCATACGTACCTCCTCCGTTGCGGGGCACGTCCGCGACCAATGGCATAGCTTGCTTGCAGGGCGATGAATGGACGAGCCAATTGTCATGCGACGATTGTGTGATCGCCCATGCGCCTGACATTGTTCAGTCTGGTTGCTTCCCAGAATGGAAATGGATATCGCTTCCGCAGTGCGACGAGGTACGCTACGGACCTGAGCTGCTCGAGGAGTGGCTTGGCGACCCTGTTTGGACGAGCAAAGACATCACGGCAATGCTACGCCACGAGATTCACTACAAAAAGTTTCATATTAACCAATTCAATGATCGACGTGCCAACATATGGCCGATCTCGGCACAGCACACTTGGAAGATTCCCAGCAATTGGAAATCATTTCAGGATATGGCCCAGCGGAAATTTCAAGAGCGTGCACTCCACAACGGACCATCCCCCGAGGCGGCCATGGCACGCTTCAAAAAGGACGGTGAGCCAGACGGATACATGGACTGGACTGATTACTACCCGATCTTCGTCATTCGTGCGTTCCAGAAGCACATCGACCCGCAGAAGAACCGGATTGAGATATATGCCAAACCAGTCCCCGACGGGGACGATTCCAGCTGCTTCGATTGGAACAGCGTTATCGCTAGCAAATGCGTTGGAGGTCACAGTTGCGTCAACCCACTCTCCAAACCGTGGAATATGGGCTGGGAGAGTTTACAATGGACAGACGTGAGGTACCTCCACCACGGCACGACATTCCGTGCCTGGCGAAGCATCCTCAAGTCAGGGATTATTCCAGGCTATATAGATCCGTCTTCTCAGAGAGACAAACATTTTCGAGGACCACCACGCGTGGAGGCATTCTTCAGTTCCAGCACCTACGTAGACATCGTTAAACAGAATCCTCACACCTCGGTCCAATCGTACGAGTTCAAGCACTACAAGAACGAGGTAGAGCTGGTAATCAGCATGGAGATTGCCACACAGGCTGGATGCAGATTTTGGCTGGGAGCACAAGGCGCTACTATGACTGAGGATGTGGTTCCAGCCGCAGCAGTAATCGCCATTCGCCGTCTCACACCACGCAGCGAGAATGGCAGGCAGATATGGCCAGAAGGCACTACTTGGGTTTACCCGCCACTGGCTGCGAGACAACCATTGAGCAAATGCGAGATTTGCGCTGTTCCTCCTGGGACAGACACAATCGGTGACCCTCCTGGGATTGCCCCAACTGGCATGGCCTACGACACGGATCAGCAGCCGCAGATACAGTCCGCCTCAGCATCATCGGCTCAGCGACCAATAGCCCCCCAGCTGGGGGCGACCCCCGCTGGCCACACATCTGACGCTGACGCTTTGGATGAGGCTATGGTCAACAGTTGTGGGCACAACGCACAGGATACATACTGGTTGATAGCTATATCACATTGCAGAGAGGCCCTGCGATCCATTACATCAGATATTACACATATAGATTGGGATCGAAGGCCTATCTTCAATGACGTTCGCATGGGGGACTTCACTATCGTCAAAAATTGGGGCTCTACCAATTGCTACCACTATGACAATCACTTCCCCAAGGGCGACTACAAAACGAAGGTGCGCATGAACAAGGGCCATATTTATGGACCAATCATTCATTTCGGAGTATTCGAGAAGTTCTTTGCGGTACACATACCTATGCTCAACTACGGTTTACGACGGGTAAACCCATGGTATTGCGACAAAACTATGCCCCTCAAGGGCTATGTCTTCGCTTTGCCAGTACGTGCCGACATCAACCCGAGTCACAAAAATGTTGCACTTCAGGGCCCATCTTCATGCAGCGATCAGATCTATAAGTTTAAAGAATCAGGTGATCTACCATATCTTGGAATGCCGAGCATGTACAAACCACGTATCCCACGTACGCCGACCAGACGCCCCGCTCCTCGGACACCCGATCCCGACGAGCTGGTGGCAACACCTGCCGAAGATCCCACAGAGGACGACGAGGGATCCCGACGCGACGCAGGCCAATCCAAAGAGCCTCTGGTAACCGTCATTGTGGATATATCGACCATACCACTCACAGATGAGGAGGCAGCAGTCAATGATACCATGAAGGCGGATTTGTCGGCATATATTCACGCTGATGAGGACATCGGCTCTAGCATCCTTGATAATATTATTGACCCGCCAGGGGATTTCCTCAACCACCCCGACTATGAGCCAGAGGCTAATACAAAATGGATCTTGCAATCTTACGACCACCGCATATACCGCTGGACGTCGGAATTGTTGGTGGGCTCACCAATCATAAAGATCAAACAAACTGTTGAGGTGCAAGCTTGCAGGGCCAACATTGTGGTGGACAAGATAGAGTCATACTTACTGTTTGAGATACAATTTGGACCAAAAACAGAGGTATACCAAATGGATTACAATCATACCCACAAATGGGCACGCGACTAACCGATTTGTTGTGTAGATTGTTTCTTCAAAAAGATGGTACACTACCTGGATCTAGAAATCATTGAGGAGTCGACCACGGGCATCTTTCATTGGATTTCCAGAGTGTACCAAATCATATTGTTGGACGGCATCAAGGAGCTACGTGATTTCACAAATGATGCTATCTATCAGAACCACCCTGCCCTCAATACGTTGCGTGCTCTCTTCACTCAATGCATCCAGACACGCGGCAACCCAGGCTTTCCCGTATGGAGGGGGCCGGTGGAGACGCCTGCCGCGCCTGGCCAGAACGATCCAGGCAACGAGCAGGATATCCCCAGGGACCCAGGCAGCGTTGCTTCCGCAGCTCCTGACCAAGAAACCATGGTACATATCATCGCCGATAGAAAGAATATTGACCGCAAGGTGGGCGACAATGCGGCCATCTTGCAGGCAGAGGCTACCCGCATCCGTACGGACAACATACACCATGATGCCACTGATACTGCGGACACCGACACCTCCGGGCACGCAGGACTACGGTGGGAAAGACTGTCTAGGATCGAGATCGAGGGGATCGGCCGATCGATCGCCTCCCGTCCGACCGCTGAGATCAATCGTGATGCAATGGACCAAATCGGCCGTGTTCTTGCTAGCGGCCTTGACACCCGCTGGGGATCTCGTGGGCACCTTGCGATCTCTGGGGCCCCTGAAGAGATCCAGCATGATATAGCGCGATGTCGGAATTGCGATCGTTTTCTGTCTCTCGGAGTCGTCACAGGTGGCGGTGCAACTTGTGACATCTGCTGGCAGTACACTGTCTCTGTAGGTGCTACTGGCAAAGGTGGTGCCGCGGAGAGCGACCTCGCATACCTCCAGAAGTTGAACCACTGGGTCGAGACGACCCTCTCCCAGGACGACATCACAATGTATATGGCAGATGGAGCGCGTGTCCAGATGATGGGCAAGCGCTCCATAGGTGGTCAGGAAAAGGATACCTTGCGGAGATTCGCGAAGAACGCTGCGGAGAGGCATCAGAGGTGGGTTGACGCAGGCCCCCCTCCTGCACATATGTGCAGGCTGATTGGCGAGACTGAGGGCGACAGACCTCTATGCCACCCCTTCGCCAATCTCGTTCAGCGTTTCCTGAATGACGTGCGGTTCCACCACCAAATGACAGCCGCTCGCGCTGAGACTGGCAAAAAGGCATTCACCGTCGAGGACATGCGTGACGCTTGTGATATTCGCGATCACAGCGTCAGGCTTGGCTTTGCTGGTCGGAGGAAGTGGTGGTTGAACGCTGGTAGACTCGACCGAGGCATTAGGCAAGAGCGTGGACTTATCACAATTGCCCTTCCCCGCGGGGACGGCACTTGCGAGAAAGTCACGCAGCGTAACCTTGCCGTGCTGGCCTCCATCGAACCTGCCATGGGTTCTGCGAATCAAAGGGGGGGGTGAGTTCAGGGATTAGAACCGATCCGATCGATCCTGCTGCGCACTCCTCGCATTCACATGGCGCCATGGGGCCGCGGCAGCCGCGGCGCCCGCCGCCGCCGCGCCCTGCTCCTGGCCACGCTGCTGGAACCCGCGCCTCTGGCGCGCAGGAATCCACGCCCGCTGGGCCGCGCGGCGCCGCCGCGCAGCGGCAGAGCAGCGATGCCAGCCGCGGACCAACAGCGCCTCCTCGTGCCACGCGGGCGCGCATGACAGAGGACTACGCGATGTGGTGGCGCAAGAACCTAGATGGGGAGCCAGTGAGGCCCCAGATGCTGGGGCTACTATGCCAAATGCTGGATGGACATCGCGGACAACCGCGATGAGTTCGTGTGCGTCCGCGACTTGCTGCACAACGATAGGTTTCCCAATTCGACCCCCAGGGCGCCCAGGGAGACCTTCGCGTCGAGCTATATCGCGGAGGCTGGCCACAGGGTGTGGGGCCAGAGGTTCTACGCGGCAGCGCGTAGTTTAGTCGGCCGCGAGGCCCACCGCTCGATTGGCTTGAACTCCATCGTTGCACAGGTTCGCCTCGAGCGGTGAATAACAATATAATCTTAGGCCACTTCGCTATCCAAGAAAAGTGGCCATACTTACACTTGTGAACCCCAAGGCAGCCCCCTGAGGAGCAACGCCGAGGGGAGTAACCAATTGCAGAATTTGTGCATGAAGCTTTTCGTGTTTGTCAACACGTTTTTACGCATGGCCATGCATTTGCTTTGATGTTTGGACGTGCGTCTTAACGCGACCGTGTTCCTCAGCGCGACTTCATAATGCACATATTTTTCTGCGTATGCTTTACAGTATAATTACATGATCTGATGACCAGCTCTAGTTTGAGAGCTGGTGGCAACACCTGCCGCACTCAGGCGCGGCAGCTTCTGACGTTGCTTTAATTTGATCAGGTCATCTTGCTCCGCCCACCCGCGTCTCATTCTTCTCCGCCCTCGAGTGCCGAAGCGTTTTTTGGGGGCGCACCGAGGGGGCACCAAAGTGTGCTTGGCGAAGAAATAGGGGCCCTGGGTGTTCCTTCTTATTTTTTCTTGCCTAATCGTGACAGCCTTGTGCTGCGTTTTCTTTTGCACACCGCTGTCGCGATTGGGGCGCAGCTGAATCGATGCAGATTTCACGCTCAGCTGCCTAGCAGTGCTGAGGATTTGAGGAGTAAAAGGGTGACGGGTTCTTTTTGTTCTGTTCCCGAGCCCTGCCCTCGCGGGCGGGATTCGGGGCGGGGGGTGTGAATAGAACCCGTATAATACCCTCATATCGACTCCTTATCCTCGCCTCTCTTGCGCCTGGCCGCTTGGGCTCAGGTATTGGACTAGATCGATCAGACCTTTGATTGTGCAGGAGGAAAAGATATTCATATTTCCCTTCTTTCCTCTACCAGCGGATCAGGGGTTTTGTACCTTTGTACTCTAACCCCATGCGCACAGGAGGCCCCCGCAACTCGGAGCTCTGAGACGCCGCGCTCGAGGTAGTCCGGCCGTTTCGCCTGAGACTTCCTCGCAGCACGTTTCGCCCGAGACATCGTCGCAATTCTGGGGTCCGAAATGCCGCGCGCGAGGTGGTCCAGCCCGTTACGCTGGAGACATCCTCGCAACTCTGGGCTCCGAGATGCCCTGCGCGAGGTGGTCCGGCCCATCTCGCCTGACACATCCTCGCATTTCTGAGCTCTGAGATGCCGTGCGCAAGGTGGTCTGGCCCGTTTCGCACAAGTCATTCTCGCCATTCTGAGCTTTCAGATGCTGCGCAAGAGGTGGTCCAGCCTGGGGGCCCAGAAGACCACATGTTACATATCCCTCCTGGGACCCTGGAGCCCCAGGAGGCTCCAGAGAGCTTCAGGAGGCCGCAGGACGCCCAGGACAGGCCCCAGGGGTCCGCAGGAGATTCCCAGGAGGCTCCCAGGAGGCCCCAGGAGGCCCCCTATCAGAACGTGTCAAGTTATTCCACAGCCGGTGTCGATTCGTTGATTTTTCTTGCTCTTGTGGCCCCAGGAGGTCACCAGGTGGGGTCCCAGGAGGCCCCAGGAGGCCCCCACAATTCGGAGCTCTGAGACGCCGCGCTCGAGGTGGTCCGGCCCGTTTCGCCTGAGACTTCCTCGCAGCACGTTTCGCCCGAGACATCGTCGCAACTCTGGGGTCCGAAATGCCGCGCGCGAGGTGGTCCAGCCCGTTACGCTGGAGACATCCTCGCAACTCTGGGCTCCGAGATGCCCTGCGCGAGGTCGTCTGGCCCATCTTGCTTGACATCGTCGCATTTCTGAGCTCTGAGATGCCGTGCGCAAGGTGGTCCGGCCCGTTTCGCACAAGACATTCTCGCAATTCTGAGCTTTCAGATGCTGCGCAAGAGGTGGGCCAGCCTGGGGGCCCACAAGACTACATGTTACATATCCCCCCTGGGACCCTGGGAGCTCCAGGAGGCCCCAGAGAGCTTCAGGAGGCCGCAGGACGCCCAGGACAGGCCCCAGGGGTCCGCAGGAGATTCCCAGGAGGCTCCCAGGAGGCCCCAGGAGGCCCCCTATCAGAACGTGTCAAGTTAATCCACAACCGGTGTCGATTCGTTGATTTTTCCTGCTCTTGTGGCCCCCCCATTTTGGGGGGCCCCGACAGCCACATGTTAGAGATCCCCCCCATGGGAGCGCCAAGAGGCTTCAGGAAACCCCAGGTGGGGTCCAGGAGGCCACAGGAGTCCCAGGAGGAAGCCCCAGGAGGTCACCAGGAAGTTCCAGGAGGCCCCAGGAGGCCCCCGCAACTCGGAGCTCTGAGACGCCGCGCTCGAGGTGGTCCGGCCCGTTTCGCCTGAGACTTCCTCGCAGCACGTTTCGCCCGAGACATCGTCGCAACTCTGGGGTCCGAAATGCCGCGTGCGAGGTGGTCCAGCCCGTTACGCTGGAGACATCCTCGCAACTCAGGGCTCCGAGATGCCGTTCGGGATGAAGAGGAGGTGGAGGAGGAGGAGGAGGAGGCATGTTTTAACATGCCATGCCAGCCCGCACTGGACGGGCACGCAATCAACCTTGGAAACCGCAGTGGGTCTAAAAACCCTGTTTAGAGATACTGCACTCCGGCTATAATTTTTCGTCCTGGATCCTGGGGCCCTGGGGCCCGATGACGGGCGCCAAAGGCCCGCATTGGGGAGAACGCCGGGACTCAACCAAAAACATCCTCGGAGGTCGGGGTCCCGCGACCGAAGCCTTGCGCGTCCTGCTGCCGCGGTCTGCGCCCACAGAGCAGGCGGAACTCTGGGCGCCGCGCCACGAGCTCAACCTCCACAAGGCGAGGCACGCCGCCCACGTGCAGGAGCTGCGGCGGGCCACCGCCGAGGGCCGTGCCCGCGTGGACGCGCTCGAGGAACCTCGGCGGCCCGCGCCCGCGGCCCCTGCCGCCGCGTGCCCCGTGGAGGTTTCCTTCCCGCCCCCCCCCCCCGAGGGGGAGGAGGAGGAGGAGGAGGACGAGGAGGAGGAGGAGGAGGAGGACGAGGACGAGGAGGAGGAGGAGGGAGGAGGGAGGAGGAGGAGGAGGGAGGGAGGAGGGAGGAGGGAGGAGGGAGGAGGGAGGAGGGAGGAGGAAGGAGGGAGGAGGGAGGAGGGAGGGAGGGACAGGGTGCTGTACAGCGTGCGCCAGCGGGCCCCGCGGCTGTTCCTGAGTACCCGCTGGCTCACGGGTACCACGCGGCACTACTGGTGGGACGACCCTGCAGACGACGACCACCGCATTCGGGCTAGCAGCGGCGTGGACCAGGGTTGCCCGGTCTCGCCGGCACTCTTCGCAATCGGCATTGCGGACGCGCTCGACGAAGTCTACGGCCACCTCCAAGCTTTTTCGACCACCTGCAGGGTTTCCAGCTACCTTGACGACATCATGGTCTTCGTCCCGCCAGAGCACGCGAACGCAGCCATGCATGTCGTGACCGACGCCTTCACCCGACACGGACTCGCAGTCAACCAGACCAAGACACAGGCTTGGTCCGCGGGGGGGCGCGGTCATTTGACCACCTCACGCGTTTGGGAAACACTGCCCCCTGGCTTCAGCAGGGGGGGAGGGGGAGGAGGAAGAAGAGGGTGACTGTCCGTGCCGGCTGAGACGGGGCCACGGCCGTGGCCAAGGCAACGGCGTTTGCCGCCCGCCTGCGAGAGCTGCGACAGGCGGGCCTACGGGCCGAAAGCGCCTTCACTCTCCTGCAAACCTTCGCCAGTGGATGCGTCTCGCACCACCTCCGCGCCAACCTTCAGGGGGGCTGGACGGAGCAGCTGGACCGCGTTCTTTTCGGCTGCCTGGAGGAGATCGCCGGCGGAACCTTGGACCCCCACCGGCGGCTCCTGGCCACGCTGCGCCTTGCCGACGGCGGATGCGCGTTCCCCTCGGCTACCCAGACGGCGCCTGCCGCCAACGCTGCTAGCTGGGCCCTCCTTCACGACGCGATGGCCCGCCTCGGAGCCAGCTCGCTAGAGGAATTCCGAGCCCGCTGCCCGTGGACGCAGCAGACGCTCGACCAGGCGGAGGCAACTCTCCGGGCAGCAGACGCCCTCCAGGCGCTTTTTGATTGGATAGGCTACACAGCAGAACCGCGGCCCAAGCTGCAGAACCACTGGGGCAAGACGGCCTCCGCGGCCAGCAGGGAGAAGCTGCTGTGGACGCTCGACGAGGACCGCCGCCTACGCTTGCGGGAAAACGGAGGCACGGGCGCAGGCAGCTGGTTCCTCTCGCGCCAGCCAGGCGACCCCCGCCAGCCCGACCCGCATCTCTGCGGCAACCTGAAGCGTCGCATCTGCATCCCGGTCTGCCCGCCTGGCTCACGCTGCCAGCGCCGCCGCCAGGACGGCAGCCTGTGCAACGAGCTCCTGGACCCGCGCGGCTGGCACGCAGTCAAGTGCGAGTTGGGCGAGTCCCGCAACAGTCGGGAGGGAGGAAGGGAGGGAGGGAGGGAGGGAGGAGGAGGAGGAGGAGGAGGAGGAGGAGGAAAAGGAGGAGGAGGAGGAGGAGGAGGAGGAGGAAAAGGAACAGCAGGAGGAGCAGCAGGAGGAGGAGGGAGAGGAGGCGGAGGAGGCGGAGGAAACGGAGGAGGCGGAGAAGGCGGAGGAGGCGGAGGAGGCGGAGGAGGAGGAAGGAGGAGGCGGAGGAGGAGGAGGAGGAGGAGGAGGATCAGTTTACGTAAACCCAAGGCGCATCAATGATGTTGCAATAAACCACCCTCCCTCCCAGTTTCTTTTGCATGGTGTCCTACGATAGTCAATGCACTTTTGGAAATGTCCGACTTGGAAGACAACCGTTTGACAATCTTCAATCGAAACACAACACAGCTCTTGAGACTTCAGCGTTGAGGATCGATTTGGCTGTTGCGTCGTGATAATGCTAAGTCGTCGTGCCAGGACACCATCTCTGAGGCGGCAACACCGCTCAACAACGTGGTTATTGGGCCCTGACTGTCCCAGCATTGCCGCGACACCATCCCCAGGTCTTCGACAACGAGAATCTTTGACGCAGCTGTGATTTTTCAGCTGACGCGAGAGCCACATGTTGGAAAAGAGAGCCGCCTTTCATCTTGAAGCTATTGCACATCTATACGACGGCTGTACGCGTTGCTGCGGCTATAGCCACATTTTGAAGACGGCCCGCCCTCTAAATTCGAAAGTGCTGCAACTTTGAAGCTTCAAGAGCATGGATGGTGGGGACGTCTCAGGCGAAACGCCTGGCCCTCCCGACGGAAACACGTGGGGTTGCGACAGGGAGGAGTTGTTGTAAGGGAAATGGACGGAGGAGGATGAGGAGGAGCAGAACGTCGAAGAGGAGGAGAGCGAGGAGGAGGACGAGGACGAGGACGGGGGAGGAGGGGAGGGGAGGAAAAGGGAGGCCGAGGATGAGGAAAAGTATGAGGAGGAGGAGGAGGAGGAGGAGTTCAAACCCAAGGCGCATCAATGATGTTGCAATAATCCCTCCCTCCCAGTTTCCTGTTCATGCTGTCCTACGATAGTCAATACACTTCTGGAAATGCCCGACTTGGAAGACAACCGTCTGATAATCTTCAACCGAGCCACGCCACAATTGTTGACGCTTCGCGAATCCCCACCAGCCCATCCAGAAACGATGCCCCGAGGAATTGCCTCGATCAGGGAAGTGGGCAGCACACACCGGAAGCCAGTATGAGACATTTTGGGGTATCTGGAGCCATCTTGGAGGTCATCGTGGGCTCCCCCAGGCGCTCTTGGAGTCATCGTAATCAGTGCCCCCCCCAAGAGGCCAACCTGCCGCTAAAACCGTAGTTAAATCAATGATTTGGCATTCTCGCCGAGGCATCTTGGAGCATCTTGGGTGCCTCTGGGGGGTCTCTTGGGGCCTCTTGGGGTTTTCTTGGGAGCCTTTTGGGGGCATATTGGGGGCCTCTTGGAGCTTCCTGGCCACCTCTTGGGGCCCTCTTGGGGCACCCTTGGGAGCCTTGGGGGCCATCTCTGGGCCATTTTAGGTGAGATCGATCACAGGAGCGGGGGCTACTAATTACAGTCCTCCCCTCAGGGGGCCACATGGCTTCCTCGCCGAGGCCGCGTTGGACGCCCTGACACCTCGCGACCCCCCCGTCCAGGTCCAGGAGAGGGGGTAGGGGGACGGGTCAAGACCCCCTCCCCGCCCGCAAGCCGTCTCGTTCACTCCCACCCGCCCTCCCAACACATACGTAGCACCCGAGTCTGGTCCGAGCCTGAGCATATTCAGCAGTCGTCGTTGGATGGGCAGCTACTGGGGGCCAATCCGCCGCCGCCGCCGCCGCCGCCGCCTCCGCCGCCGCCGCCGCCGCCGCCGCCGCTGCCCGCCGCCGCCTGCCGCCGCCGCCGCCGCCGCCGCCTGCCGCCGCCGCCGCCGCCGCAGCCGCTGCCGCCGCCGCCGCCGCCGCCGCCGCCCCCCGCTGCCAAACCGCCGCCGCAGCCGCTGCCGCCACCGCCACCGCCGCCCTAACCGCCGCAGCCGCCGCCGCCGCCAAGTGTACTATGTATTGCTTTTGACATGGATGGTGGGGGGGCTCATCGGGTTGGCTGCGCATGTTCCGAATTTGGAGGCCGAGTGTGGTTTGCTTTTTTTACCAGGAATGTTGGGGGGGTGTCGCCATGGACCCTGGTTGGCCCCCAGTCGCCTTGGGGAGGGGGTGTTTATTAATAGGGAACAGTGATAAACCCCTCCCCGAAGGGGAAGAAGGAGGGGTGGAAGAGGAAACTCTCTAAACCACTGACGCCCGGAGGGCTGGTGGGATTCCTGGGACTTCAGCGTCGCGGATCGATTTGACTGTTGCGTCGTGATAATGCTAAGTCGTGCCAGGACACCATCTCTGCGGCGGCAACACCGCTCAACAACGTGATTATTGGGCCCTGACTGTCCCAACATTGCCGCGACACCATCCCTGGCGCTTTCATCATGAGAATCCTCGAAACAGTCGAACATGTTTCATACGAGTATGCGCGCGGCTGGCGCGAGAGCCACATATTGAAAACGAGAACCGCCGTTCATCTTTGAAGCGGTTGCACAGCCAGAAGACGACTGAACACGTTGCTTAGGCGAGAGCCTTCGAAACCGGCCCGCCCTCCATGTTTGAATGTGTTGCAACTTTCAAGCTTCAGTACTTTAAGGGTATCTCTTTGGGAGATGTGATAGAGGATCGGGAGTATAGCCTGCGCGCCGTTGCCTTTGGCTCAAGGCACGCGCGCCCCATTTGCCCGGACAGTTACCTTTGTGTTCGCTACGTGCTGGAAAAATCACTACATCGATCTTATCCTATCCTATCCATCCATTCCCCATGGAATCGGATGCTATTTGACTTGCCAGAGTCATTTCAGACTTGGTAGCGGAGCTGGCCGCACTCTCGTGTGGTCAGCTCCTGCGCATCTTATCCTCACGCTATCCGGCACGATCTTCGTGACCAACTTCCACCCTGTGCCACCACTCCAACTACATTTACGAGGATCAATTCAAGAACAAGAAGCAACACGAGAGGTACGACGTCTAGACAACACCATTGGTACCATATACGCTTCATCACTACGCTACTACCAATCGCCCGGCAACGAGCCAACAGCGCAGCACTTGAAGCATAGGCGGAAAGACCCGCAAGATAAAGCGCCTCGTTGACTTGACAAGGCGCTACAAGCCGCTTCAGGCCCTACCCCAGCGCGGCAACGCGCCCGATAACCACCCATATCTTCACAGCCTTGGGCTGGTTATCTTCGCCATCATATGGTTCGCGCTGGGGGCAGCAATCGGGCACATGCGCCGAGGAGACAATAACACAGATGGGCTAACCCATGGCCCATACTGGGACCCTCAAGGCAACGTACCTTTTCCGCGAATACGTTTATGAGGTCAACGCGCGGCTTAACGTCACAAGCGGACGCATGACGCCACAAGCCCAATCAGCCGCCATACAACGCGGCCTGGGTGGCCTAGCGGGGACACTCGCCATGAGGGTACCACCTGACATTATAAACTATGGTGCGGACATCGATGGTGTCCACACCGACCCAGTAACCTACATTATGTTCCTCTTAAGCATGAAGTTCGAACGCCTGGAAGATGAGCGCCAGCTCACTTCAGGCACTCAGCTCATCGACTTTCATGTGCCTCACGGAGAACGAATCGACGTAACCCTTACTCGGTTCGAGATGGCCCGTCTTGAGGCACAGTCGGTAGGGTTTTGACCTTCCCAACTTCCAGCTGCTCACGACTATCCTGTTCCGCGCCCTAGGCGTTGGCAACCGGCGAGCCATGCAACTCTTACAGCCACTCAACCACCAAATGCCCCGAACACAACAGCAGTATGACGAACTGTGTGAGAGGATGCGTTCGATAGGCCATTTGTCAGAACGGTCTCCTGGCAACATAGGATCAGTGTTTGGAAGGGGAAGGGGGGCTGGCAGTGGAAATTTCTATAGTACCTTAACCGCTGAAGCTCAGCCCGGCAACGGGCCCTCAAACATATGGGCCGACGACCCTGGAGAATCTGCTGCCCTACTAGCAGGGGATCGATCGCAACCAAGCTGGGCAACCAGCCCTCCTCCTAGAGAACCTCAACCTCACCGTTCCCTATGGGGTGAGGCGAACCCCCTAAACGACGGTGCATCCACCTACTTAGGTCACGACGACTTCGACTCCAGCACCGACGCCGACATCATATCATCAGATGGTATCGAACCCCTCGATTGGCCAGGTATCATGCAAATGGAAGGGGGCAATCAGCGTGCCGAACACTTGTTCTGGTCATTACAACAAGCAAAGCGTAGGTGGAGGAGGTCTACACGAAAACCAGTGCGTCGTGTTAGGATGAGGATACGGAGGAGCTTCAAAGGAAAAGGTAAAGGTAAAGGCAAACGGGGTCGCCGAAGGTTGAACGGACGAGGCATCTCGGCTTTCCTCCAGAGGCTTTCAGATGATCAGTACGATGAGATATGCCTCGGGGGAAAGGGCCGTGGAAAAGGCCGCGGGGAGACCTCAGGCGAAGGTAAAGGTAGGCGGGACAACCCGCGTGGTAGAGACGGCCAGATCTTAAAGTGCCATGAGTGCGATAGTACCGATCACCTTGTAAAGGATTGTCCAGCGAAGGGAAATGGAGAGGGTAGATCGACCGAAGTCCATTTAGGCTCAAGTGAACCGTCTATTGAATATTTGAGCCTCCAAGACTTCGAGGCTGTGGAACAGATATTTTTCACTTGGGCTAGCAGTGTGGACAATTTGGATGAGCTCGAGGCGTACGGCCATGGGCTTTGCGCGTACTACCTCGGGAACCTTCCGCACGTTTGTTCTCGGAAATGTCGAGCTTACGCCTGTGGAGGACGGAGCGCTGGGAAACCAGCCTCTCTCTTTCTTCGACTGGATGTTCGGTAACCCAGGCAACATCATGGCCTACGAGAGCAGCGACGAGGAAGTCACTGTTGAGGCCTCGCCTTCGGAGGTTGACCACAACCTTCGACGTCAACCCGACCTCGTGCCTGGAAACAGGCCCACTCCAGCATATCCCTCAAATTATGGTGAGCTGATGGAATTAGAGGCTCAAGCATTCACCGTGGGCGCGCCAGGAAACCCATGCGTACCACCTGGCATGCTCGCGCCAGGCGAGTGCGGACCGCGCGCGATACGGCAGACTTCTCATGCAGACGCACGCTGTACAGGTCGTAGCATATCTCGAGAGTCAAGGGAGTGTCGAGAGTGGCCGCATGATGCTACAAGACACCGATGCCTGTGACGACTCGGAGTTATTGTTAGCGGCCCTTACTCTCATTGACAGCGTGCACCCTGAGGACGTGCAGCGACATGTCTGGTATTCTAGAGGGAGATGGCGCCAAGCCCTTGAAAGGGCCATCACCATGCGTGGACAGGCTCTCCCTCCGCCGGGATGGGGTCTCCAGACGGTGGGAGTACAGCCCAACCACACGGCCATGCGAAATGTTATCGGGCAGCCCTCATATGACTATGATCAGCTCGAGGCGCGCGCTATGCTCGGTAACGAGCCTGGGCCGACTACAGTGCCGCCGACTCCGGGACAGCCAAGCGATGCTCAGACGCCTGTACAGCAGGGAAGCCTGCCAGTCCCGGCTGGGCCAATGACCATTGTCATTGGCAACCCTATGTCAGAAGTTGAAGAGGATGATGGATGTGGCATGTGCGAGGATGAGACCACCATCCTCATGATGGAAGTCAATGGTCAAGACGAGGAGGTGGACTAATGACCCAGACAGTCCTGACGCACTACCACTCGCACAAGCGCAAATTGTGCCAGACTCCAGTCAGCAGGGAGACCTGCCTGCTCAAGATGCGCCGCCTGCGGCCCCGCAGGACCCCCCGCCAGCTCCTGCTCAGGCTACGTCGGCAGCATCATCTGATGAACATGCCGGGAGGTCTCGCTCGCATCCACGCCTTAGGGGCGACCCTCACCCTCAAGCACGGCTCCCGCGCGAATGGAGGCAAGCAGCCCCATCAGAGCATGCCTCTCGACGAGGGGGTCAGTTGCTCGCCTACGACGACCCTAGGCGTCAAACGGGTGAGCACTCTGCCTTTGGAAAAGGCAACCCAGCCTACAGGGGCGCCCAAGGCAGGTCCCTACGGGGCGGCTATCAGCTCGCGACGAACATTCGTCGTCCTGAGATAGAGGCAGCGCGGAAACCGCTGCGGGCCATCATTGAGGAGCGCAAGCGCTACAGGCCAGACGCGGTCTGCGGCCCGTGCTCGCAGCCGTTCCAGGAACGCAGACCTGGGCGCCCTGTAGGTCTCAATGAGGGCTTAAGCCCGAACAGAGGCCGCACTCCTGCAAAGGGGGGTCATCCACCGTTGGTTCCTATGACCCAAGCAGAGATCGACGAGGTCAATCGTCGTCTCAGAACCACGGCTCACAGGAGCTCTACGGCCGAGGCGGCCCAACCTCCGAGGGGACTTGCGCTTGTGACCCAGGAAGAAAAAGGTGCGCTCACTCGTCTTCCTGGAATGCGGGGAAACCCGCCTGGCGTCTCCAGTCAGGCCCAACAACGAGAGATGATGGATGACGATGAACAGGAGGCTCAGCGAGCCGCCGCAGAAACGGAGCGCAAACGAGTGGCAGAAGAACGCGCCCGCGAGGCAACTCGCCAGATGCTGCTGGAGTCACAGAGGGGGGCAAGGAGGCCCCCGCCCCAACCGAAGGCCAAAAACGAAACGCGTGCACCTAGGACGCCTTCGGGGGAAAGACAGAAAGCGTCGACCTGCTCAGAGGAACTCGGGTTCGATGCGCAGATGGGGAGGCTCCTTTCTGAAGTGCCGAAGTCACCGACTCGTTCAGCTCCTGCGCAGAGACCCGACCCTAGGCAACCACCTCAGGACTCCGTGGAGATCCGCAGGCGACAGCCTAGCCGTAGCGGCACTATCGCCGGCAAGGCCAAGGCATTCGAGCGTGCCGGGTTTACCCCTGCGCCGGCCTCGCCTGCGGCGACACGCTCCAAGAAGTCTGAGGAAGGTGCTCTGTCTAGGGGTACCTGGGCGCCTAGGATCAAGGGCAGCGCCAGCCGAGAACATCGCGGGGAAACCCGCCGAGCGCTACAGCCGCAGCATCCTCACCCTCAGGAGCCGCAGCCTCATCGGCGACAGAGGCTCCTTTGCGGGGGAACCCGCCAGAGGGTAAGCTGCATCACCCAGGGGATACTTCCTTTACTAGTTGGAGTCAGGCGTTAATCAATGATCGACGTGCTCTGCGGAATCTTCCACAGATACGCTCGGTGGACGAGGCATTCATGGAGAGCTGCAGGCAGAAAAATATTGTTCCGAGAAGTAATCATACACTCAAGCAGCTTAGTAAATGCCTCAGCAGGATTTGCAGACACGCGCCTGACAGACCACACAATCCAGCGCGGGGCCTTGAGACGTTCGGCGATCATGATGGATGGATCAATCTCCATGAGCTCGTACGCGAGTTTCCGTGGCACAACGGACGCGCGAGACAGGGCGGGTACAACCCGAGAGTGGTTGAGGCCAAGATCATCGCCGAATCTTTCTACCAAAGAACGGTTGACCAGATGGCTGCCATCATGATGGCGATCGTCCACGTCCGCGAGGCGGGTGGCGAGGAGAAGCAGCGTCTGCAGTTCAAGGTCCTGGCGCGAGATTCTGGCACGTCCGATATATTCATCCGTGCCTCGCAAGGGCACTCGTGGACGCTCAAGGCCCCTTGGTCGTTGTACAAGTACATTGTACTGCGCAACAATCCTGCCGGGAGACCGGCCCCATGCCCCGAGTTTGCCATGCACGGCGCGCGGTGGACAGCCTTTGAGGGCATCACGTGGTATGGCCTTTCTTGCCGTAAAGAACACAACACCAAGAAGAGAGGGACTGGCCGATCACGCATCCTCTTTGTTCCGACGCCTCGTCGTCGCGGCATGCAGAGTGGATGGGGCCCCGACTCTGAGATCGTTATCTTTGTGGACTGGCACCAAGCGCTGAAGGACGGGATCGACTTTTGCTGGTCCGACATTGGGGTTCTCTTATCAGAAGGACAAGACGGCATGATTGAGCCGTATTACATTACATACGTGGAGGAACTCTCCACAGGAAAGCAATGGCGGAACCCAGAATATCTGGGTAGTCGCCATGCACGCGTCTCCACTGCCATAATGACGGCACCGAGCAGGTGGAAAACTGTGGGCAGTGCTAGTATTATGCACAGATTGTCTCTTGACCGAGATGCCAATGAGCCCCATGCGGTTCATGGTCAAAGAGAGGTAGGGGGCCATTTCAGCCAAACAGTGCTGGGAAACCAGCCCGAAATCCACCATATCCTCATGATCAACGAGAGCGAGGCCGGAAGCGCGGCTCCAAGCCGTGCTCCAAGCCAAGGGCCTAGTGCCATATTTTGGCAGGTCCTCAGCACCTCGGATCTGGATCAGATCGCGGCTGCTCTAAATCCTGAGCAGGTGGAACAGCTAGCGGACAGACTGTGCCAGCAAGATCCCCGGGCCGCAGGTCAGGGGGCCATGTCCGCCATGGTGACGCGCAACCGCCAGGCCATGCAGGGAAACCTGCCCGTTAATGGACTCAGAAACGACATGCCCGAACCGCAGGGAGACCCGCAAACGTTCGGCCGCGTCTTCGGAGAGCCTGCTCGATTCGAGCAGATGCCAGGGAGCCCCTCGCATAGCATGCACACACCGAGGGGCATGGCCCCAGTGGCGACACCACCAGCACAGTCTCCGTTTGGGACTCCTGGTCGATCTGCCACGAATGGCACTCTCATGGGGCGGATTGCCGCGGCCAGAGCTGAGCATGGCACAGCTCTTTTGAGCATGGTGCCACCGGGCACGTGAGAGTCTGCAGGGAAACCTGCTTGGTACTCCAGTACACCACCGACCTTTTGCTGGCCAAAACACTGCTGCTGGAGTGCCTGGCGATTACCGCGCAAGGGTGGCAGCTGCGGCACAACAGGTGCAGAGTCACAACCTGCCCCACCCGAGCGGTCAGAGGTGGAGGCCAGCCTGGTCCTGGGACCCAGCGGGTCCGAATCCACTTGACCCTGCTCGGCAACGAGCCTTTATCCCGGCCTTCAATGCTCATCCCAGCACGGCTCAGGGTCAGAGGCCAGCGCCAGCGCCAATGGATCCGCCACTGTACCCAGACGGGTCTAGAGTCCCGAACAGATTTGTTCGCGAGACTGCGGATCAGTTTCATAGCCTCACGAATGTGCGCTGTAGTGATCAGTCCATGTACCCGCGCATGGCTTTCATGCCTGCCCCGACAACGCCAGAGGTGGCCGTCCAGTCTACTGCCCATCCGATATCATCAGGCAGTAGGGGAGTACCACGCTACATCAGGCAGACGTACCACACTCAACAGGCGCGTTTTAGACGCAGGCAGGCGGTGCAGAGCGCACGCGACCAAGCACGCGCAGCCGCGCTTGAAGTCGCGAGGAACAGAGGCTCACCCATGCGAGGAAACTCGCCAGCCGTGTCGCCCGCAGCCTCCACAGCGGCAGTTCCTCCAGCAGTGGTTGCCGTGGCGCCGGAGGTACTGGCCCCCGTGGGAGATCCTCCAGCTGCTTCCCTGGGCTCCGAAACAGTCCTGGAGCGGCAGCGGCGGGTGTGCCCCAGGGCGGCAGACGTGGAAATCTACACTGGGATGGAAGACATCTGCGCGGTATGCCTCGAGGATTTTCTGCCGAGGGAGAACATCTACCGCTTGAGGTGCAACCATCTGTTCCACGAGGAGTGCTGGAATTCGAATGTGGTGGGCCACGTTGCGAATCAGCGAGAAGGAGACCGTCAGCAACCAGTATGTGCTATCTGCCGAGCGCCAGGCATCATAGCGCCATCGTTCCCATGGACCGGCTCCGTCACTCAGGCTCCCGAACAGGCATCGAGGGAGCTGCGAGAGTTGAGGGGCATGGTGGAGGAAATGACAGCCAGCATGCTGGACAGGCAGACAGCACAGTCCCAGCAGCGGGATAACCCGCCGGAGGAGGTGAGGACGCCGATGGAGACGGGATACTTCGACCAGTTTATCCCGATGACGGCGCCACAGCAGGGAAACCTGCCTAATGCCCCACCAGTGCCGATCCTTCCGACTCATTACGAGCCTGGAGTCGGGCAGGTGGCTCCTCCGATGTCACCCCAAGGTGGGGGTGGGACCGAGCTGCCACTAGACCCTGAACAACTGCGAGAACTGCGCGTTCGCCACTTCCAGACCCAGATGGACAGTGCACACACCACGTTCATGCTGGACGCCGATAATCCTGAGAGCGAGTCGTTTGACCTCTCAGACTCTTCAGTGGCGACAGTGGCAACAGCAGTCAGGGCCGTCGAACTCTCAGCCGCGAACAATGAGTTCGACGAGTAGTTGCAGTATAGGGACCACCTTACGAGTGAGGGATTACAGGACATCGCCCTTCATTCGTACTTGACGCTGACGCGGCGCACCACCCGCGAACAGTCCACGAGCATACGTGACGAGTATGCCAACTGGCGGGAGGAACAGGGCGCTCAAGCCCAGAACGTGTCGCACTTCCAGTACATCGACCTGGCACGTATGGCCGCAGGAAGGCCAGGTGCCAGCACGATGCGGGGAGACCCGCCAAGAAGTACGACCGAGATGCGGGGAAACCCGCCAGACAGCGCAGCCGGCACGTCAGAGACAGTGCACATCAAGCAGCCGAGTAAGACATTTCTTGAGGATGGTGGAAATTCAATCCTCATAGACGCGGGCTCGAAGATTAACATAATGGGAGAAAATGCGAGCCGCAAGTTCGTCCAGGCTGCTGAGGCACATAATCGTCCTTGTACGTTCGAACCTCGTTCTCGATTGAACATCGACGGGGTAGGCGAGGGGTCGGCCCCAGCTGATACCGCGGGCACCTTCAGCATTGCCTGCGAGTACCAGGGTTCGACCCAGCTCGACTCGTACAAGATTAATATTGTGGCAGGCTGTGGCAAGGACCTGCCAGCTATCCTGGGCCTCGACAGTATGCAGGACAAGCGCACGATCATTGTGCTCGAACGAGGCCAGGAGAAGCTGATATCCCCTGGGAAGGGACAGGTCTTGATGGAACTCCCTGAGGGCTCCAAGATCATGCCGACAACGAAGTTGCCATCAGGACATCTGTCAATCAGGTGTGATCGATTTGGAGCCGCGGGGCAACCCGCCTCGAGTACAAGTACAACATCGTTCCAGACGGTGCTGACAGGCGAGCCGCCCCCTGCTCAAGAGCGCCAACAACTGCAGGGAAACCTGCCTCAAGGGTTGCTCGCGATACTCGCCAAGGCGACGATGAGAGGCGACAGCATCGATGATCTGGAGACGTTCGATTGCTTCGTAGCCAGGGCACTTGCCCAGCATGCCGGACTTGTACCCATGGATGTTGTGCGGTCACGCCGGAAGATAGTGATGGGATACACGAATCATGAGCTGCAGACGGTCAACGACGCAAGGCCGAAAGGCCTACTGAAGCAGCTGATGGATAATCCATCCATGCTGGCCACGTTTGCGGAGTAAGGCTACCGCGCTGCAGCGCAGAGCTCCAGTATGTGAGGGAAGCCCAGATGCTGGCAGATGTTGCAGGCGCATCTTCTTTATCTTGAAGATGGCAGGGCGACGTTGCCCCCTTGTCGCCCTGCCTGATAGCCGAGAGCAGCGGGGCAACCTGCCATAGTAAAAGAGCCTTCGTTATCGGAGATGAGAGAGGCTTGCGCTGACCTCCGCACCCGAGGATACATCTGTGATCGCATCTCCCACAATGAGCTCATGACAACTGTGGGCACATATTACCTTGGTGCGGTGACCAGTGGGGATTATACTCTGATATGGGCTAGTACCCTGGGTGACTGGCACGTGCGAACCCCAGGAAAAAGAGTCGCCACACACTGGTCGCGCATTCAGAACCTTCTGGCCGAAGCCAGGAAGCTCCGCATAAAAAGTACAGTGTTTGGCCCCCCAGGATACGTTTGGAAGTCATCTCCAACACGTGATACTCTGGAAGATCTTAAGTTGACGGTGGTACGGATGCGGTTATGTCATTTCGGTATTAGGTTTAGTATGCAAGACAATACGCCGAGTGGCACCTATATGCAGGTAGCCACACCGATACCGATTAGCTTTAAGTTGTGGGCATGTAGGTGCAAACTGGCGATGCCGCAACATGTCTTGGATTGGTACGGCCAAGCGGTACGACATGCTGAATGGCGAGCCCAGACACGCATCGCACTTATCCGCCACCTCGACGACAGAATCCTGGGAAGCAACACTACGCACGGAAACGTGCCTATATACTTGAACACCTATACACGTACGGATCACAACGCACATCACTATGTGACGACCAACAAAGGAGGGCCGAAATGGTCTCATGTCGTCCGACGTGTAACGATTAACCTGGATACCAACGCGATTATTCAGGATATCGCAGTAGCCGATCAACCAACGGGATATGACTGGCATGCACCGCTACCTGCAGGGTTTGCCAACATCAGTACACGTATGTACTGGCAGCCCGAAGATCCGGTCATGCTCGGAAGCGAGCCTACTCAATCACCACAGAAACCTAGACGCGCCATCATAGATGACGATCCTTCTCCCTTCCCGACTCTGGCGATTGACGCAGGTACCCACTCATCAACGACGATGGGCACACAGACCGGTGAACAGGACGAGCAAGCCTTACCTACGGAGTCGCGTATCAAACTGAAGGAAAGGCTCAACGCCGAAAAGGAGGCAGGCATCAAGCTTCGCCGCATCAAACAGCACGTTGAAGATGGAAACGATGATTGCGGTGACGACTTGTCAGGGCTCGGACAGGATCTTATGGCGACCTGGAACACTGACGTCCCTGTCGAGCTGATTAGCTCAGATGAGGAAGATGACCTGTTCCTTACCCTCCCCACATCTATGCCCGACACACACGCGGACATATGCAGCATAGTGGCTACTTTATGTTATGGTCACAACAATTGCGTGGATATGTTGGAGCTTTGTGGAGGTGAGGGTGGCATTTCAGAGCTTGCCTTCTCAAGGGGGGTCTCTCCTCAGGAGGCAACTTAGACAAGACCGCATGTGTCGACCTGGGAGATCCCTCGGTGCAGCGAGCTGTAGACCACTACTTCGCAGTATGCCACATACGAGTAGCCATGCTACAGCCCAGCTGCCGCACCACAGGACCACCATCCTACTACAACTACAAAGCCAACTATAACACTTGGGAACAGCATCGTAGATAAGATCTGCCACACATAACCTGTTGTGGTGGAATAGCTGTTGCTCAAGATAACTCACGGAGGTGGTTTATGCGCGAGCAACCCACAGGAACATGGGTGGATGACATTTCTCCATGGAAAGAACGTGCCGACCGATCGCATATCACGGCCGTGCGCATCGACCAATGTGCGACGGGACTTAAAGATACGGCTGGTGACTATATCAAGAAGCCGACAAATATCACCAGCAACGACGAGGCAATTCTTAAACACTTTGAGCGACTCAAGTGCAACGGTCAGCATGTGCACGCACAACCGTGCAACAGGGAGCTTTCACTGGCACAAAAATACACTCGACGACTGCAATCTGCCTTTGTGGAAGCCGTCTATCTGGCGAAAGCCATCGACACCACGCGCGGAGACGCGCCTACTCGAACTGCGCATGCTTATCCTGCTGACCTTACTGGCCAAGCTGAACCAGGAGAGGGTGTGAGACGCATCGGCGGTCGCATCGTCCCACAGGTGGCTACATGCCCAGCGTGCATCGATAATGTCCGAGAGGACAGTCCCAGCCACAACAGAAATCCTACACAGTGTAAGTATCATGACTCTATCTCTGTATACTGGCCCTGCCCTGCATGCCAAAGGGATCTTACGAGAAGCAAGGGCGTTAAGAACCGCCTCGGCACTGAGCCCGGCAAGTGCCGTTTTGCTGAGCCGTTCAAACTCCCAGATGATCATGATCCCGAGGGCCAAAATGTGCCAGCTTGGTGGGAACCCTTACCCAAGCCTGGGGAGGGCCAAGCTTCGGCATCGGGTGGCCGTCAGGGCGCTCACGCCAGGCCACCACGACCACGAGCCTTTGGGAACACTGATCGTACATCTGGCGCCAGCAGTTACGACATACTGCGAGACGCGCCCGAGCGTGGAAACACGCCCTCAGCGTCTTCGGGCGAGCCGCCACAAGCAGCGGCCCGCCGTGGTCGCCTACAAGGCGTACCTCCACCACCAGATGCAGTTGACGAAGGAGACCGACTGCGGAGAGCTACGAGGAACCTTCTTGCCTCAACCGGCTCGGGGGCTCCACGACTGCCCGACTGGACGAGATTTGACATCCAACATAGTCTGCAAAACCTCCGTAGTCACGAACCTCACGTAGTCAAAAAGGAACTCCGTACATTGCACTTACGGTGGTATCATGCGAAGGAACCCAAGATGAGGCTGATCCTAGATAAAGTGGGACTGGATAGCGTTCGATTAACTATGATCAAAGAAATCTGTGACACATGTCGGGAATGTAGAGCATGGGAACGTCCAGGTAATTCTACACTACCTTCCGTAAGCCTTCCTGGAAATTGGCTTGGCGAAGGCGAAGTAGATCTCATGTTTTACAAGAAACGAACCATTTTTCATATTATGGACCCGTGTATCCGCCTGGCAGCAGGCCAAGAGATTCCTGATAGAGAACGTGACACTATACTCGACGCCTACCACTATTGCTGGATTGCTTATCATGGACCCTTCAAAGTCTTGCATGCATATGGAGAAGGCGCCCTCAACAATGACACTGCCATGGCCATGATGGCGAACAAGGGCGCGACACTTCGCATCCAGACGCCTGGCCAACGCGCGACCTCGATCGAGTCACGCAACGGCATTAGTAGGGGCACTCTCCATATGATTGAGAAAGGGCTGAGCAGACACAACATTCCTCTTGCATTTACTAGGGCATTCGCTGAAGGCATCTTCGTCACCAACGCTTTCACGTTTTACACCGGAGTATCGCCTTACCAAGCACACACTGGGCGACAGCCCCCTTTCCTTCCTGACCTCGACACCCTTGACTTCCCTAAGGGACCCGAGACGCCAGGCCACGAACGAGAACGCCGCGTGAGGGAAGTTAGCCTGGAAGCAATAATTCAAGCCACGGCGGTAGCTAAGACAGATCGTTCTCTCAGGGCTAAGACGGCCCCAGATGGCGCTCGTCTTTACTCAGCTGGGGACTTGGTCGATCATCGCCGACCTACAGCCACTAAGGGCGACCATGGGGGCTGGAATGGCCCGTTTCCTGTGATCCGTAACGCGCCTGAACGAGGACACGTCGTCGTCAAGGCAGGATCGCGCGAGGTAATTGCAATGTGCCCTGATGCCGCCACACGCTATACATCGAATGCCTTCTTACCAGGGAACTTGGCATGGACAGCGTGGCCATGCAAACCGTCCTTACATATGTGGCACACCTTGGCGCAGGGAAACCTGCCAAAGTCTTTGGCTACATTCCTCCAGACTACAAGGGAAACCTCAACCTTTCCGACGACGGCAAGTTTCACCCGCGCGTACACCTCGCACTGCAGTATCTCGTGCGAAATTATTTCCGAGTTGAACGTGTAGTAGCCGTGAGATTGGCCAAGAGTGTGTCCAATCTACCTGCAGTAGAGTACGCCACCGGGTCTACACTCATCCACTACGACAACGATGTTAACCCAGCCTTCCACTATTATGAGTGTGTGAGCACCTGCCTGAACATCTCTCAAACCACTGGTAGCACTCACTCCAGACTCATCCAGTGTCTGACGTCACAAGTTCCTTGCCTAGGATTCCATGACGACCGTGCCAAGTATCAGCACTTGGCACAACGTCTGGAGAACACGACCAGCCTGGAGACAGGCCTCCTCCAGACACCCCAGGTGTTTCATCACCAAGTGAAGGTCGCCTGTCTACAATATACGAAGAAAGCGAGGAACACGACATCGAGGCTATGATGATGGAGGGGTGGTACGATGAGTTACGTATGGGCCTTCATCCCACAACGGTTATCGACGACTATCTCTACTGCGTCCCAACAACCATGCTGCCCGACCAATGTGTCTTGGTCTCAGCATCCATGGACGAGGAAAGTACCGTGCTGTCGGAGATGCTCGGGGACGAGCCTGAATTACAAGAGCCCTGTCTTGTCTCTCTATGCTCGACTACACCTGACGAGGGCTATTCTCTCGATGGTGATGAACATTGTCCCTATGTTGAGCTATGTTTCACGCCAGAAATGTCAAAGGTAGTGTTGGATCAGACCCAACTTGCACAGCTTGAAACTGACATTGTCGCAACTATGAGAGTATACGTATCATCGGCTGCTAAACGTGCTGTTGTAGTCGAGGAAGACGACTAACTCACCAAAGCCGATATAGCAGCACACCCTAAAGTTGTTAGTGAAACCTTGCACACCGAACTCAAGATCTGGCTTGACAACCTATGACTTGAGATGTATGACCTATCTAAAGCTTCCAACATCATGGCATCCAGATATGTATACAAGTGGAAGTTTGTGAAGGCAGGCACCGATAATGTTAAAACCATCCGTCTCAGACATGTCATTCGCGGATTCATGGACACGGAGGCGTTCGATGTAGAAACCTTCTCATGATTTGCTCGAAGACAGTCCCAGAGGCCCCTGGCAAGCGAGGCGGCATGTCATCCAGAATGGATCTTAGCATCTATGGACATCGACAACGCGTTCCTCAAATGACTGACCTATGAGGAACTTGCTCATGCCACCGGCGAGGAAACTCGCATGTTTTGCTTCATCCTTCCACCAGGAAGTGCCCAGGTGTTTCGCGCACTACCAGGCTTCTCTTCTTACGATGAAAGCCGACGCTGCCTCGGGTGCCTCAAGCCAGGAACGGGTGCAAAGGACGCCCCAAGAGCGTTCTCCCTCAAGCTTCGGAAGACTACACGAGCTATAGGCCTCACACCGACAAGTTACGATCCTGAGTTTGAATTCAGTCAGGATCTGCTAACGGCAAAACATGTCGACGACATCAATATGACAGGCCTAGAGAAAAACGTAGATGACTATGTGCAACGTGTCGAAAAGGTGTTTGGCAAATGCAAGCTCAACAAACATTCTTACACGAACTGCGCCATTCGCTACACGCAGAATGAACAAGGGGATGTGGTCATGGATCAGGACGAGTACATTAAACAACTACGTCCTATCACACACCCTGAATTTACGGGAACGGCGGCAGACGCCAAAGCTACCGAACTCATCACCGACCTGTTCGTTAGCCTGCGAGGAGCTCTCGCCTATGCCCTTATTACTCAAGTCTGGCTTATGGTGTATGTGGTCTCTCTCCAGAAAATCCAAGAGCCCGCCAACTCACAAGTCAGGCGACTGAATGCTGTGGCGCGAAAGCTGACCAGCAGCCCAAAACGCATCACCTTCCCTCGGATGAAACCGACGAGTGAAGTAGACATACACAGTGATTCGGGGTATCGGAAGCTCACCGGGGAGGAGGACGATGAAACCAAGGGCTACGGCATTCGTGGGGCTAACGTATTACGGCGAGGAAACTCGCCTCAAGGCAAGTCCGTCATCCATCTTTGCGACGGACTGTGCAGATCACACCGGCTGCAGGTGAGGTCCAGCTATGCCGCTGAGGCACTTGCAGCTGCACACAATCTTGCTGAATGTTACCCCGCGCTCATCACTCTTCACGAGCTCAAGGCAGGGACACTTACTCCACGACAACTACGAGATATGCGTTAAGTTGGAGGCCTAGCTATCAAAGTACCCCGTACTATAGACGCTGAGTCTGTATACGAATCGCTATCCAGCAAAGATCTTAAGATACCGACGGAACGGATTTTGCTGGAACGTATCAGCTGGATACGTGAGCTCATGAATATAGGTGTAGTGCATAACGTACAGTGGTGTGATACTAGAGACATGACCGCAGATGGGCATACAAAGGGGAGTATCGATTGGGAGCTGCTTTTGGAAGTGATGTCAGGCACCCAGTCATTTAAATACGACGTGAAGCAGTTTGTTCCCTTTCGTGGCCCCGAGGACAGAAACAAGCCTAAGTCGAATCAGTTTTAGTCTGTCCTTGTTGCCCCCGCGGTCCAGTTTGCCAGCACGGGCGCCTAATGCAGAGGCGCCCTCTTAGCTGCTCGGAAACGAGCCATAGTTTTCACGATTGGAAGCGAGCCTGTTCAACTTGGTTCAGGCTCTTTGCTTTAATACCCTTTTGCCTGGAGGGGAATGGCCTGTTTGACTTACCTCTAGCCGGGCCCATAGCCCTTGTAGATCCAAGGGGCTATCTTGCGCGTGCGTGGAAAAGTTTTGCGAGGAATCTCGCCGGCGAATAATCTCGCCCTTCAGTCTGGTGGCAGGCCAGACTGTGCGTACTGTTTTTCTTGCAAAGAGTCGTGCGCGCGGCCTTTTTAGAGCCTAACGGCTGCGCGGCTTTACTCTCCGTCTCCTCCCCTCCCGACTTTAAGGGTAGCTCTTTGGGAGATGTTATAGAGGATCGGGAGTATAGCCTGCGCGCCGTTGCCTTTGGCTCAAGGCACGCGCGCCCCATTTGCCCGGACACTTACTTGTGTGTTCGTTATGTGATGGAAAGATTACTACATCGATCTTATCTTATCCTATCCATCCACTCCCCATTGAATCGGATGCTATTTGACTTGCCAGGGTCATTTCAGACTTCAGTGACGGGCCTGTCTTCCAAAAGCAATCAGAAGTTAGTCGGGGGAAGGAGGAGGGTGAGGAGGAGGGCGAAGAGGAGGAGGAGGAGGAGGAGGAGGAGGAGGAGGAGGAGGAGGAGGAGGACCCCCTCCCCCTCCAACTTATGGTGGTGATGGTGGAAAACAGGCCCATCATTCAGGATCACAGATGGTGGGGGAAGTCTCAGTCGAAACGCCTGACCCGCCCGACGGACACGTCTGGAGGTGCGACACGGAGGAGTTTTTGTAAGAAGCAGGAGCGGAGGAGGAGGAGGAGAAGCAGGAGCAGGAGGAGGAGGGAGACGAGGAGGAGGAGGAAAAGGAGGAGGAGGAGGCGAAAGAGCAGGAGGAGGAGGAATACCAGTGCGAAGTCAAGACGCATCATCGATGTTGCAACATACCCTCCCTCGGCGCTCCTTCTTCATAGGGCCCTTTAAGAACTTGTCTTCATAGCGGGAGCTGCCCCACCGACAAGCGTTTGAAAATCGCAAATCGTGCCAGGAAACACTTTGTTGGAATTCAATGCCCTGAATCAGCGTGACTGTCGCGTCCGACGATCATACATCTTGCCAGAACGCCATTCCTTGGAGTTCGACACCATGGTTCAGCCGTGACCGTTACATTCGAGACAGCGGGATCCACCGCCGCTTTACTATGGAAAATTTGCCTTCCCCCCCCCTTCTCTTCCTCGGGAAACCTGGGGCCCCCCCCTCCGAAAATCCCCCCCCTGCTCGAACACCCCCCCCTCCCGTCCCCCGGCAAAACCCCCTTCCCCCCTAACCCCTTCCCCCCCCCCTCTCGGGAAAACCAGGGGGGGTCACTACGGGTTCGAACACCCCCCGTTCTCTCCAGAAAAGCGGGGGGGGTCACTACCGGTTCGAACTCCCCCCCCACTCACCGCTGGCAAACGACTCCGGGGTCCCCACCACCGTCCTCACAACCGCCCTCACCGCTGTCCCCAGCACCACGGTCCCCACTGTTCCCACCACTGTCCCCACTGTCCCCGCCAGTGCCCCCACGACTGTCGCACTGTCCCCTTGTCCCGACCACTGTTCCCACCACGGTCCCACACTCCCCACTGTCCGTCCCCACTGTCCCCACCACTGTCCCACTGTCCCCACTGTCCCCGCCATTGTCCCACTGTCCCCACTGTCCCCGCCCCGCGCTGTCGCATTGAGCTGTCCCACTGTTCTCACCACTGTCCCCACCACTGTCCCCACTGTCCCACTGTCCCATTGTCCCACCACCGTCCTCACCACCGCCCTCACCACTGTCCCCCACCACCACCGTCCCCACCACTGTCCAACTGTCCCCACTGTCTCCACCACTGTCCCACTGTCCCCACCACCACCGTCCCCACCACTTTCCCACTGTTCCCACCACTGTCCCACTGTTCCCACCATTGTCCCCGCTGTCCCCACCAGTGCCCCCACCAGGTTCTCAGTGTCCCCACTGTCCCCACCTCCGTCCCCAACACGGTCCAACTCTCCCCATTGTCCTCGCTGTCCCCACCATTGTCCCGCTGTCCCCACTGTCCCCACTACTGTCCCACTATCCCCACTGTTCCCACCGCTGTCCCACTGTACTGTCCCACCGTCCCCACTGTCCCCACCACTGTCCCCACTGTTTCACTGTCCCATTGTCCTACCACCGTCCTTACCACCGCTCTCACCACTGTCCCCACCACTACCGTCCCCACCACTGTCCCCACTGTCCCCACCACTGTCCCACAGTCCCCACACCACTAACCCCACCACCACCGTCCCAACCACTGTCCCCACTGTCCCCGCCACTGCCCCATTGTCCCCACACCACTGTCTCCGCCACCACCGTCCCCACCACTGTCCCAGTGTCCCCGCCATTGTCCCACTGTCCCGAGGAGCGGGAATCGTTTGCCGGCGGCGAGGGAAGGGGGGGGATTCGAACTGGTAGTGATCCCCCCCCTTTTTCATTATGGACTGGGGGGAGGGGAAGGGGGGGTTCGAACCTGTAGTGACCTCCCCTTGGTTTTCAAGCGGGGGTGGGGTGGGACGGGTGGGGAACCCCCAGTGACCCCCCCTGGTTTTCCGCCAGCAGCGGTAGAACACGCTCTCTCTTACATTCTGACAGTCCTGAATCGCACTAGAACACCCTTTTGTGGTTTTCAAGCTTTCGAACGCTCATAACGGCTGCATAGTTCAACCAATGTGCGTTGCGCTAGAGCGAGAGCCACATTGTGAAAAACACCCGCCCGCCGTCTGAAGCTGTGGCAAACTTTGAAACGAATGTGCGCGGCGCTAAGGTCAGAGTCACATTTGGAAAATTGCCCGCCCTCCATTTTTGAAACTGTTGAACCTTTTCAAGCTTCATGACTATACATGGCGAGGACCTCTCAGGCGAAACGCCTGGCCCATCCTACTGACGCGTCGACCGCGCGTGTGCTTCGTCATTCTCCCAGGGGTGCTGGGGGCCCCAGCTACCCCGCCCCGCGGCGGGTCCCCCATCTGTGCCACAGGCTTGCCCTTACCTATACATCCACCCAGTTTGATCATCCCCCCAGTGGCGAAGACCAATGGTGGGGGGGA
The DNA here is from genome assembly GCA_963575745.1 of Prorocentrum cordatum. NCBI lineage: Eukaryota > Dinophyceae > Prorocentrales > Prorocentraceae > Prorocentrum > Prorocentrum cordatum. Next base: position 64,818 of record CAUYUJ010003935.1, read on the forward strand.
TGGCTGCGTTTGTCATCGAGCCCCAGTGCAACCAGCCTTGAGCCTTGAGCCTTCGGGATGAGGATGATGATGATGATGATGATGATGATGATGATGATGATGATGATGATGATGATGATGATGATGACGATGCTCATGCTGATGCTGATGCTGATGCTGATGCTGATGCTGATGCTGATGATGATGCTGATGCTGATGCTGATGCTGATGATGCTGATGCTGATGCTGATGCTGATGCTGATGCTGATGCTGCTGCTGATGATGATGCTGATGCTGATGCTGATGATGATGATGATGATGATGATGCTGATGCTGATGATGATGATGATGATGATGATGATGATGATGATGCTGATGATGATGATGATGGTGATGCTGCTGATGCTGATGCTGATGCTGATGCTGATGATACTGACACTGATGATGATGCTGCTGCTGATGATGCTGATGATGATAATGCTGATACTGATGCTGATGCTGCTGATGATGATGAACATGGTAATGATGATGCTGATGATGCTGATGATGATGAGGAGGAGGAGGAGCAGGAGGCGGAGGAGGAGGAGGCGGAGGAGGAGGAATCACCTTGGAAACCAGGGGTGCCGTGGGTGAGGATGGAAGGGAGGAGGGGCGAGGACGGAGAGGAGAGACAGGAACGATGAGGAGGAGGAGGAGGAGGAGGAAGACGAAGAGGAGGAGAGGGAGGAGGAGGAGGCGGAGGAGGAGGAGGAGGAGGAACAGAGGAGAGGGGAGGAGGAGGAGGAGGAGAGGAGGAGGAGGAGGAGGAGGAGGAGGAGGAGAATGAGGAGGAGGAGGAGGAGGAGGAGGAGGAGGAGGAGGCGGAGGAGGAGGAGGAGGGGGGGGGAGGAGGAGGGGGAGGGGGAGGAGGAGGAGGAGGAGGAGGAGGAGGAGGAGGAGGAGGAGGAGGAGGAGGAGGAGGAGGAGGAGGAGGAGGAGGGACGGGGAGGAGGGACGAGGGACGAGGAAAACGAGAAGGAGGGCCCTCCACCAAGCACGCGGCCTCTTACATGATGCTGGCCTCGACGACGGTGACCGCTTCCAGGCTAACGTTAACGGCATCTCTGTCTCGTGCGCCGCCTTGCGTCTTCCGCGGTCCTCGCAGCCTTTCGCAATGCCCTGGCCGAGCCCAGCATGCCGCTAAACGAAACCAAGCTGAAGTTGTGGGGCGTCGAGCGCAAGACACTGCCGTTCGACCTCCAGCAGGACCACGTGGAGACGCTCCAGTTCTTGAGGCACGCTGTCGGGCGTTCCTGCGGGCAGATGCACGTGGCTTGGGGCTGGCGTGTCCTTCGTTTCGGTCACGGCCGTCCTCAGAGGCAACCTCGACAGTCTGTGGGCCCCGCGCGTGGATGGCGGACTCCCCAAGCAGGTAACGCAGGCACTGGCGCGCCTGGCCACGCAGTCGAAACCGCAGCACGTTTTGCGCGGTGCCGCCATATCTTCCGAACAAGCCTGGGCGCACGGCAACATTGTCGAACACTACTGGGCGCGACTGCTCGGCCGAAGCGACGGTTTCGACGCCCCCTGCAGTGCAGGGTTGTTCAGTGCAGTTCGGTTTGCCCTTGCGTTACGGCGGCCTCAGCGTCTGCGGGGTAGAGGTGCGAGTCGTTGCCGCCTTCCTGGCTGATGCTCTTGGGCCTCGACGCCACCGCGGAGCTTCGGCACGTGCTGCATTTGCAGTGCATGGACCGCGCGGTGACCCGACTGGGGCAGAGGGGCCCGCGGGGCTGACACGCCCGTAGCACAGCCATTAGCCGTAACCCGTCAAAGGCATGCAGCGCGTTTGGATTTGAGCGTCCCAAAACAGTTTACACGACCAACTTTGGGAGACAGCCGCGCAGCGCCATGCAGCAACTATCAGGTCCGCCGCCACGTTGGACGCATGCCGCTTTTGGACCCGCCGATGGCCGCTTCTGACAGGGTGGCAGGTGCGACATTTCAGGGAGCTGCCTGTTGCTGCTTGGGCCTGCGACACGGGCCAGTGGACCAGGCGTCGCGTCTCACTGCAAGAACCGATTGCCGGATGGGAGCCGCAAGAATTGCGGCCACGCCATCATGGCAGCCAGCATTTGCGAGATCGGCAGGGCACTCGTGCGCCAGCAGGATGGCAGCCCGGACCTCTCCGCCGCCCGACTCGCCTCTGACTTGCGTGTCCCATCCCAGTTCCTACGGAGCAGCGGCGCCTTCGTCTTGACAAGGTCGAGCCGGATGGCACAATGTTTGCAGCAAGCTGAGATATCGTCGTCGAGTAGGAGGGCATAGCGTTTTTCCTCGACGTTGCCATCGTCGACGTCCTCTGCGCAGACTTGGCCCTGGAGAGGCAGCGCGCGTTTCGAAACAGTGCCGCTACATGCCGCATCCGCATGCAAGACGAGCAATGGACGAAGTCCCCCGGCGCCAACGACCTGCTCCCCGTGATTGAGAGCTACGGGCGCTTCTACGTGAGCGGCAAGGCATGATGGCGCTGGGCGTGCCAGGACACGCCCGAGCTTTTCCAGAGTTTGTTGCGCGCGCTGAGCGTGCACGTCCAGAGCCACGTTGTAGGGTCCGACCGGCCGGCCTTGGCCAGCGTGGCACGCCCCGTCCACGTGCCATCCAGGCGTGTGTTCGTGCCACGCCACAGGAGTACTTGCCAGCCAGAGGAGCACGAGCGGCTTGTCTT
>CAUYUJ010003936.1:0-45000 GCA_963575745.1 Prorocentrum cordatum
GGCGCGACGGAATCGTTCGTCTAGCCAGCCGCTTATGCGGACCGACTCCCCTCCTCAGATTTCGCAGAACTTCTTCACCCTTGGACGTAGGCTTCACGCGAGGGGAGCGAAGCTTGTCTTTACGACGCTGCTGGGCCCAGGCCCCACACAAATAACATACAAAAACTGGAGCTGTGCAGGCAGGCCCCGCGCAGCTCCAGCTGGACACGCTCCCCTGGGAAACAGCAACCAACTGGTGGCCCAGGGGATTTTGCCAGAAATCTCTCAAAAACTTGGGCAACCCTCTGCAGCCCAGCATGGGCCTGTCACGTCCAGGCTCCAAAACGCTGAGACAATTCCTACACTGTGTGCCGATAGAGGTGCTGCACCAATCATGCCAGCTGTCTTTCATAGTGTGCCTCGACCGCTCGAACACAGGGAGCCTGGAAAACCTCTCCTCAAGCTCGAAACACGGGAGAACGTGGGCACACAACTTCACAAAGTGATTGGCCTGGGTGCAAGCATCCTCTACTCTCACAAGGAACTCAGGAGAAGCAGATGGGTGCAAGAGGGCAGCTTTTTTGGCGAACACATCGGCGACCACGCTGGCGTCCGTGATCCGCCTCTCCTCGTCCGAGAGCGCCTGGTACTGCTCGCCAGACTTGTGGGCCTTGACGTGGCGGACGCTCTGGATGTTGTCGTAGCCGCGCATCTGGTGGCCGAAGTATTGCACGCACGAGTACATTGACTTGGCCTGCAACTGTTCCTGCTTCGACTTCAGTGCCGCCTTCACCACTGCCATGAAATCTGCATATACCGTGGACGGTCGGTCGGCGATCTGCCCAACGAAAGCCATGCTCAGGAACTCCGCCATCGCTGACGACTGGGGCATGGCTCTGGGGACCGCGCCGTACATGACTGCAACTGGTGTGTCCGCCGTAGGGTTCATCAGCACCACAGCCCACCCAGCTCTCTGAAGAGTGACCAGTGAAGGCTTGCTGCAGGATCCATCAACTGCGAATTCCAACCTGTCGCCTTGTACAAGTTGCTCAGCTAGTTGCTCAGGTTCAGCATCAATATCTTCGCCCTCAGGAGTGACTAAATGCGCCTCAACACCTGGATCGAGCTCTGGGGTGTCGCTGTCCTCGTAGATGAAGCAGCCTTGGGTGAAGCATCTCTCATCTGGAGGATCAAAACCTGCTTGGATAAAAGATGCTGGCACCTCGGATTCGGCTCTAGCGGCAACCACCTCTGGCAAGGACCAAACCAATAGCCCGTGGTGAACCGTATCTGCTGCTCCACACTTGCAGCGACCATCAGTTTGGTATCCTCTGAGACGTGCTCGCTTCTTGGTCCAATGGCCTTCCACCGCCGACGTACGAACAAGAAATTTCTGATGCTTATTGAAACGACGGCTCTTGGGCCGAACTGCTGCACGAACCAAATCAAATGAAACGCGAGATCCTGGAGGCGCTCCTCATTTGTCTGCCAAGGTCATCTCAAGTTGACGCTGCATGGCTTTGCCCATGAGATCCTCGAGAATGCCTGGCGTAAGTTGCTCCAGGGGAATGTCAGCTCCTCGGTGGTCTTTCCAAACTGTACTTGGCTGAACTGACCAACCAACTCTGCGTACACACAGCGCTGCGCGAACCAGGGGACCTCTCGTTTGCTTCCATTCCAGTGCTGCAACATCAATGTGGAGTAAGGCCTTGTCCCACCATTACTTGAGCACCTGCAAGGATACAACTGCTGTGTCTGGCTGCGATACTGCCATCCATACCATTCGACTCCATTGCAATGCTGGTGCCACAGCCTGCCGCAATGCGGGGTCGCCGTCTAATACCAGCTGTGCTGTGATCGAAACGCCTCCGTGGAATGGTTTGACCTGCCTGCAGTAGTCACGCCGCAGCTGCAATAACTCAGCGTTGTCAAGACCCAATATCTCCACTCCGTAAGTTAGCGCTGGCCTGGCGCCAGCGCGAAAAACTGTGCCAATCCTTTGCTCTTTAAGCTCAGGCAAGGCCCTCTTGTACCGTCTCAGCTTGAGAAGACGCAGACGGTGCTTGGCCTTGCGCTTGGACATCTTCGCTCGGGTTCTCGGTGCCACACGAACTCTGCCTGCTGCCTGATCCGTGCCAAGATAGGTGGCCGATGTGACAGCCTTGTCTGCCGAATAACCGAGCTTGATAGCAATTCCTCGGCCAATTCTCTCGTGTTGGCGAGGACTGCGAACTCCTCATTGATTGTGGCTCCAAGTGCAGCAGCCGTCTCCAAGAAACCTTCGCCAGCTGCGACCGCGAGGGAGATGACTGAAGACCTGTCAGCACTTTAAACTCCCATGCTCGAGTCGTCTATATAGCTGGCGAAGTCGACTAAGGGATGGAGCGCCACATAATAATCGTACTGCTCGACTGCGTGCACTTTGATGGCTATGTCAGCCACCCCGCAGCCAGCAGGAATACCGTACTCTGCATGTCCAGGTTGATTGCCGTGATGCTGCAGCAGTCGGATCAGTCTTGGCGCACGCCACGTGTTGTAGGTGAGCTTGACTGATGCCGTGGCCGCTCCGAAGCGAATAAACTTCTGCCGCAGCTGCTTCAACTCGATGGTCTCGCAATACTTCGAATAATCTGCTATGAGCGTGACAGAAAACCGATCTGAGGCTGTGCTGGCTTCTGTGCGAGCTGCTAGCTTCCATGCGCTGTCGATTGGACTACGGCCTTTGCCAGCGCCCCAGTATTTCCTGTCCAACACCTTCATCAACTCATCATATTCGCATCTTCTCATCCTTTGCCAAACGCGGTAGGCCGACGCGTACGAGATCATGAGACGGTGGCCTCCCTGAGGCTTTGGCAACATAGGCATGATAATCCATACCAATTGCTTGGGAAGCATCCCGAGTGATTCCATGGCTTCGTACAGAACTGCTAGCACTCTCAATGCATCGCCACTGGGATGCAACAGGTGTCGAGGATGAAGTCCGTCGAGGCCCGCTGACGTGGTGCTTGGAAAAGTGCGAGCGGCTCTGCGGATATCTTCAGGCTCCGCACGTCGATGAGAGCTTCTGTCGGGAATCCAGGCTCTGGGGGCCTCCGTGGAGCTTCGCCATATCGATTTGTATTCAGCTTCCATGGCAGCAACAACATCACGAGGATGAGCTGAGTACTTCCCAGCGCTAGTTATAACTGTAGTGGGAGCCTGTACTTGTCGAACTTGTGTCAGTCTGAAAGACCTCGAAGTCCTCCAGCGCTGGCTTGACGACACCAATCTTTCCATCTCGCTTTACTGTCCCTGTCGGCTTCCTGAAAAAGCTTGGCCAACATCATCCTGCCATTCGTCTTGCAACTCACGCACGGCGTATGCATGAAAGTGGCCGCTGACGACTCGACGTGCTTGCTCGACACTGGCGTCCAACCTGCGGTTTAGGCCTTGCCCAGGGTAAGCGGACGACTGCATAATGCGAATCTCGTCCTGCAACTTGTTAATCTCCTCGGGCTGACGGCTCTCACGCAGTTGAGCAATTGTTGTCATCATATCAGAAAGCCATTTCCATCCGTCTGCACGCGCTTTGATACCAGGAACGTCTTTCAGCTCATAGTGGATGTCCACCCATCTTGGCTGTAGGAATTTGGAGTATGCGCCGTAATCTTTGACCTCTGTGCCAGTAATATGAGCAATACGACGGGCTGCTTGCTCAGCGAACTGACCCCATGCCAACGTTAGAAGACCCCAAGCTGCATCTGGTCGTGCTTCTTTAGCTAGAACCAACGCCTCGTCAGCATACCTGGCAGCCCGACTCCAGGGATCATCTGGCAAGTGAGGGCCTTCAGGGATGACTGGTGACAACTTCGGCGCCGCGCCGTAGGTCAAGACTTGCAAGGACTTGCCTACTGCCGCCATGTGCAGGTGAACTGGCCTGTGCGGCTTGATGTGCCACTCGGCGTCCACCGTGACGGTGCGAAACAATAGCATGGCGGCCTCGCTCCGCGCGAAGTAGTCGATCGTAGATGCTGAAGTTGGAGTGCGGCAGGTGACCTCTTTCGGAGCGGTGATCTCCCCATGCGCATGTAGTGGAAAGGTCGACTCCTCAACAACATCTGTGCTCATGTTCCAGTCACCTCCAATGAGTGCTGGATGTGTGAGCCCAGCCATCTCTTCTCCAACTCTGGCGAGAATGGTCGCATTCCTAACTGTCATGCCCTCGCACGTGTGGAGGTAGATGTTAAATATACTCAAGGTCGGCCAGCCTGGGGCGTCCACTTGAATGTGCTGCGCTCTGTGTGCAACTATCTCCGACGCGTTAGCTGCAGGTGGCCAGCGCAGACCAATCCCATTGCGAGCGAAAACAGCGACGCCTGCCGTGGGAAGGTGACCTGCTGTGGGGGCTCCTGGTAGTGCGATGACTGACCAACCCATCTTTGCGGCGAAACTGTAGAGCTCCTCCACGTCATGTGTGAAATAACCGATCTCTTGGGCCAGGATGATCTTGGCCTTGCTTGCTTTGACTCGCTTCTTTAACGTATTGCGCCCCTGGTTGGCGTTGAAGGTCTCGATCAAATGCATCTGGAGAGCGCTCCCGGGAGTAGCTGGGGCCTGACTGCGACCGCCACATACTCTGAGGCTGCTCACCCTTGGAAGCTGATCTCGGCTGGCGTTAGACAAATGCTGCGCGCCAAATTGCCAGTTTGCATGAGCTGCTCCCAACGACTGCGGCGACGAGTCCGTCGACTCGGACTGCCCAGGGGCCCCCAAGATCCATGGAACGCCAGTGATGGGATCGTTGGCGTGTGGCCTGCATCCAATATCAGACTGACCATGCCCATCAGCTGCAGTACTTCCACCAATTGCGGAGGCTGCAAGAATCTGAACTGACGAAGCCGAGCTCATCGAAGTCGGCCCAGTACTGGAACTGCGCGTGCTGTCTCCTCCTGCGTCGAACCATTGACCTTGGAGGGTAGCTGTGAACGTGTTAGGAGCCAGTCGCGCACTGACCTGGAGCGCCATGATCAGGGCTGCGAGTACGACTCCTCTTGGCTTTGTGGAGCTTGTTGATGAGCTCGAGCAGCTTGGTGGCCTCGTCGCCTTGGGCTGCGTCGCTCTGCAAGTCGTTCCACAATTCTTGAGCTTTGAGTTCATCGTCGGTGCCACGCTTGTTGCTGGCGTCGGTGCCCGCTGCGGGTGGAGATTGCTGCTGCTCCGCCTGCGGCATGGGCACATCATTCTTCTTGAACTTCTCTCGAATGAACTGCTGGTACTTGGTGAAAACGGGGTCGGCCGAGAACTTGGCATAGAACTCCACGGGCTCTGGGACGGCTTTGACCTCTTCGCTCCCCGTATCCAGCTTGAACGTCTCCTCGTCGAGCGCCTCGTCCTTGACATTGGTCGAGGGCTGCTGCGGGTTGGGCTTGGCCGCGCTCTCGGCGACCTCCTGCTGCAGTATCTTGACCTCGGATGTCTTGGCGATGATCGCGGTCTCTTTTCCTGAAATGTCTTGTTGTAGCTGTGCCATCTTGCGCTGCAACTCTTCCAGCTCGCTCTGCTGCCTGACCAGCTGCTGCTTGGACTTCTCGAGCTTCTGCATCGCTGTCTTGTGCGCCGTGGCGGGGGGCCGCAGCGCTTTAGCCTGAGGCCGAAGATCTTCGAGCGCAGCCTTGTTCGCGTCGTGCACGGCGCCGCCGAACTCGACAGTGTCCCTGACGACCTTCTCGTGCACGTCGATCTGCTTGAGAATTTTTGCACGCTTGGCCTGAACTGGGTCCTGAGCAGCAGCTGCTTCTTCTTGTGACTTGTCGCTGTTGCCACTCTTGACTTTGCGAAGCTCTGCCTTTGTGGCCTTGAGGCGCTGCTCCATCTGCTGAATGTACTTGAACTCGGCGCTCCAAGGGGCTGGCGACGGGCGAAGACCTGAGCCGCCAACTCTCTTGGACGGAGCGCCTGCTGCTGCTGCTGCTTTGTCTGCCTCACGAGCGGCGGCCACCACCCGCATCGGCGCGCTGGCGCCGCACAAGCATGTGACTCGGCTCGCCCAGTTGGCCGCGCGGCCACAGTGGCTGCAGCCCCAGTGCGGCTTGCGCGGCCCGCGCAGCACTGCAGGGCTCGGCACCATGGCTTCGAAACTGCTTGGAAAGGGGCTCGGACCGACAGGCACCTTCTGTCGGGATCGGGATCCCCTGAAATGGACTGGACTGGTTTGGAGAGGATGCCTCAAAGCGGAACCTCCCCCGCGCTCAGACGCCCCGAAAGACTCGCGGTCGTCGGGACGGTTCATTGCCTTGAGCCAAAATGGCTATGGAGGAGGAGGAGGGCGAGGAGGAGGCGGAGGAGGAGGTGGAGCACAGCGTGTGAGGAGGGCGCGGCGCGGCGCCACCCGCACTTCAGCCGCTGCCGGGCCGCCGAGGGCATGGCCGTCATGATGAGGGCGCCGCAGCCCTTCGACACGCTCTTGCAGAGGCTGTCGCCTCGGTCCCCGGGGGAGGGCAGACTGGGCTCGCCCCCCTCCCTCCTCCCTCCTCCTCCTCCTCCTCCTCCTCCTCCTCTTCCTTCCTCCCTCCTCCTCCTCGTCCCTCCTCCTCCTTCTCCGCCTCTCCTCCTTCCTCCTCTCATCCTCCTCCTCTCTCCTCCTCTGCCTCCTCCTCCTTCTCCTCCTGCCTCCTCTCGCCTCCTCCTCCTCCTCCTCCTCCTCCTTCTCCTCCTCCTCCCTCTCCTCCTCCTCCCCCTCGTACCTCCCTCCTCCCTCCTCCCTCACATCCTCCTCCTCCCTCCTCTTCCTCCTCCCTCCTCCTCCTCCCTCCTCCCTCCTCCCTCCTCCCTCATCCCTCCTCCCTCCTCCTCCCTCCTCCACCTCCCTCCTCCCTCCTCCTCCTCCTCCTATCCTCCTCCTCCTCTCTCCTCCTCCTCCTCCTCCTCCTCCTCCTGGTCCTCCTTCTCCTCTCCTGCTCCTCCTCCTCTCCTCTCCCTCCTCCTTCTCCTCCTTCCCTCCTCCTCCTCCTCCTCCTCCTCCTCCTCCTCCCCCTCCTCCTCCTCGACATCCCTCCCTCCCTCCCCAGGGGGGTGACCTCCATCTCTCCCTCCCTCCTCCTCGACGACTTCGTTCTCCTTTTCGGCCTTCTCCTCTGCGCGGTCATCGACTTGTTTGACGACAGCTTTGTGTGCAGCTGTCAGGCCTGTGCATGCTGTGCGTCTGGTGGTCGTTTGGCAAGGTTAGCACAGTCGTGCATTCCACTCGCAGCGCTCAGCAAGAGCGAAGACTTGAGACAGTTCGGCAAAGGACCCCATCCGAAGCGAACGGGGGTCAAGGCTGACATGTCCACCATTTGCCCTGTCTAAGGCTGTGCGTTACCTCCTGGCGGGCTCGCCCTCCCCCCCCCGTGTGTGTGTGTGTGTGTGTGTGTGTGTGTGTGTGTGTGTGTGGGTGGGTGGGGGGGGGCTGCTTGATGCCGCGCATGCAGATAATTCTCATCCTTCTCCTCCCGCGTGCGATCTCGCGTGCAGACTCTGTGGCCTCGATTCCCAGGGAAGGCGTGCTGGGGTCAGCGGCCGATCTGCAAACCTCCTGGAGCTCACCCAATGGTAACTGGCCAATCGAACTTGAAACACACACACACACACACACCGAATGATCAAGGTGAAACCCCTGTTGTTCGTCTACCAAGCGATCGTGAACCCCCGGCGCCCCCAAGAGCGCTTTCGCCGGGGGTAGCTGTCGATGAGGAACCTCTAGAATCCCGAAGGGTGCGCAGTTGACTGGGGATAGCGGTCGAGTTTCGTCCTCCATGGTCCTTTGGGAATCTCCATGGTCCTTCCGAACTCTCCCCTGAGTCCACCGAGGGGCTCCGAAGCCCGCCGAAACACCGAAGCCAACCCTGCGGCCTCAAGGGGAAAGGAGGGGGGCGGGAGGAGGGGAGTACTCCCTGCGCGCGTTTGAGTTGGAGATCTTTCTGATGCGTTTTGCAGCTCTGGCTATAGTTGAGGCCCTGCCCAGCTGCATGCTCCGACACCCCGCTGTGCGCCCCTCTCGAGGTCGAAACAGGAAAGACAATCTGGAGACCCCATCCTCCTCTTCCTCCTCCTCCGTCTCCTCCTTCCTCCTGCTCCTCCTCCTCTTCCCTCCTCCTCCTCCTCCTCCGCCTCCTCCTTCTCCCTCCTCCCTCCTCTTCCTCCTCCTCCTCCTCCTCCTCCTCCTCCTCCTCCTCCTCCTGCTCCTCCTCGGACCTTGAGCAGCAAGACAGAGAAGGAGGAGACTTCATCAGAAAGTCTCTCTCTCTCTCTCTCTTCCATCAGCGTGCCGAAGCGGGTGAAGCAGTTTCGACCACAGCTTGGGACGCCCGAAAGGGGCACGGAAACAATGGGCAGAATGCCCAACAGCAAACGTTGTCCCAAACCAACAGCGGCCGCTGCTGGGCAGCGGCCTTCTGTCTCGAGTGGACACAGGCCGCGGCGGCGTGGACAGCGAGCCCTGTTCAAAATGAACAAGAACTGCTGTTGAGCATTGTACCCTTTCTTTCCGTGCCCATCTCGTTCGTGCAGATTGGCAAACACGCGCGCAAACTTTATGCCACTGGACCTCTCGCCGGCCTGATCACTGGAGCAGAAGTTCACGGTTCGTCCGACTATCGGCCAGCCATCGCACGACGTACCCTGGGTTCGGTGCCCAGACCGTCGGCTGGCATGAAGCCCCTCACTTCGCTTGTTGCTCTGCATAGAGGGGCACAGCTAGTTTTGAGCGGTCGCCCCAGTAGTTCGACATTCCAAGGAGATCTTCTCGGCACAAGTGAGCTCTTCGTCGCGCACCCTCTCTCTCAACACGCGTCGGGAGGCCTGCGAGTCGCCTGGAGTCCATGGAGGCGGCATCTCTGGGAAAAACGAAAGGTGGGCATGACAAATCTGGTGTGAGGCACCCGATAAACAAAACAAACATCTCAGGGGCCGCATGGGAATACGTACAGGTAGACCAGGGGGCTCAGGAGATCTGCTCGGTGCGCGGGCCGCCTGTCTGGGCTCCTACCCCCAAGACCCCTCAGGCAGGAGAATTCGTAGCCCTAGCGATGGCTGCCCAAAATCGTGGAGGACGCACTGTTGACTACTCTGGCTGCGGCAATGTTGCGCAAGCTTTTGATGACACGCTGGCAGCCCAGCTGTCTAACAAGGCATTTCGTGCGGGCTCAATCGCGCGCTCGACTGCTCTGTCGCTGGCCCGCAACAAAAAAAACAAGCCCATGTTGCCGATAACGACGCTTGGATCGTGTTACGGACTGTGCAGCACGCAGAGCTCCAGCTGGAGGCGGCCGGGGTGTCTGAACTGGTTGGAATCCCAGAAAATCGGTCAGGAGGGGGATGAAGCCAAATCCGTTCAACATCGGTCCCAGGACCCCTCCCAGGGTCGACGTGGCGCACTCTCGCCCCAGATCCACTTTTCACGTCCTCGGGTTCCGAAAAAGGGCCTCCAGAGGCCGAACAACGGCAAGGCACCCTCCCGAACCAGGAACCTCGAACCTTTGGGCAGGGGCCGACCGTCCCGGCATTCCTATAGGCATACCACGAAATATTCTTACAGCCCAATAGTGTTCTAAGAACAAAAACGATGTTCTTAGAGTATAGGGCCCATGTGTTCAAGCAAGACAGTCTCGGCCAGAAAGGTTCTAAGAACATTTCGTGAAGACCACACAAGGTTCTTAGAACATTCTTTGGTGGGCCTATAGGCGTGCCAGGGCGCTTCGCCACGGCTTGAAACCTGCCCACCCTTCCTGCAGGCCGGAACCAGTGCTGGGTCACCTCAGACCCCCAGACGGCTCCAACGCCCATGCCTCTCATCTCCTCCTCCTCCTCCTCCTCCTCCTCCTCCTCCTCCTCCTCCCCATCCTCCTCCTCCTCCTCCCCCTCCTCCTCCCCCTCCTCCTCCTCCTCCTCCTCTTCCTCCTCTTCCTCCTCCTCCTCCTACTCCCCATCCTCCTCCTCCTCCACTTCTTCCTCCTCCTCCTCCTCTTCCTCCTCCATCCTTTTCCTCCTCCTCCTCCTCCTCCCACGCGGGGCAGGAGGCCGTGCGAACACAAAGGTGGCAATTGCGCAGGGTGCGTGCCGCCTCCCGGCCCGCCTCCTGCCCCCCTGGGCCCTGTCGCGGGCCTCCGGGGCTGCCCTTTGGGCTCGTCGGGAGCCCCCTGCCTTGATGGGCCTGCTGTCCACCACCACCACCACAAGTTGGAGGGGGGAAGGAGGTGGAGGAGGAGGAGGAGGAGGAGGAGGAGGAGGAGGAGGCGGAGGAGGAGGAGGAGGAGGAGGAGGAGGAGGACCACCTCCCCCTCCTACTTATGGTGGTGGTGGTGGAAAACAGGCTGATCATGTCTCTCGGGCCGAGGCCCCAGAGGCCGCAGAGTTTGTCAGATCCCTGGGCGTTGTGCCCCAGTCATCGGCGTTGCGGGGTGTGCTTGAAGGTTCGCCGACCTCCTTGAAAGAATTCAAATTCGGAAAGTCGGATCTTCCTGACAAGTCGAGCTTGCTCCGAAAGTCTTCCTCCGGAGATATCGTCTTTGACAGAGAAAGAACACAAACTGGTCTCGCTACAATGCTCAGATGTGGCTCGGCTTTTTGTCTGCGTCCGCTGTGAGACCGTAACATGTTTGGGACCGCACGATTGTCTGTCTCAGGAGAGATGCACGTGCAGGATCCACAAGGGCAGGCGCCCTCGAAAAGAATGGGTGTTTGATGTTTGGACTGCTGCGTAAAACGAGTTCAGCATGACTGCTCAACGTACGATAGTCCCTCCTCTCTCCTCCTCCTCTCTCCTCCTCCTCCTCCTCCTCCTCCTCCTCCTCCTCCTCCTCCTGCCACTTCGACCCCCGAGTGCATGAACCGCGGGTGACTTGTCCGAGCGGACAGGCGATGCACAACACTTAAAAGACAATTGGGCTCTTGGTCCTCGTCGTCATCGCTGGCCTCTTCTTCGTCCTCCTCCCGCCCTCCCTCCCTCCCGCCCTCCCTCCCTTCCTCCTCCCTTCCTCCTCCCTCTTCCTCCTCCTCCTCCTCCTGATCCTCCTCCTGATCCTCCTCCTCCTCCTCCTCCTCCTCCTCCTCCTCCTCCTCCTCCTCCTCCTCCTCCCCCTCGTCTCAAGCAATTGCGGCTCAGGTCCATCCGTAGGACCCCTTTTCGGCTTCTAGCTGGGCCAGGAATCGCACCTCGATGCCTCCACGTGGCGCTTCCGTGGCAACTTCCTCGGGGCCGCAGTGCGCTGTCGATCGGGTCGGCGACGTCGAGGTGGAGCGAACGGAAGCGAAGTGGAATTGCAAAATGGTCCAATTGGTTTTGCCCCCAATACTTTGTTTCGCTCACGCTACCGTCGGGGCGTTGACCTAAGGAACCCTAAATAAGGAACGAGGCCCCTTTTTCCCATAAATTAAACTTCGATTTCCCATGGAAAATCTCCGGAACACCTGAGGCAAGCTGTAAACAGATCAAGGAACACCGAGCCCCCCCCAACGCAAAAGGGTTCCTTCTTCAGCGCCCCGACTGTACCACGCTCAGCACATGCGAGAAGGGCAGACCGAGTCAGCGGGTGCTGCCGCTGCAAGGCTTGACGTGGGAAGCAAAGCTTGTGTCCACCGTCATCAGCTGCAATGCTGGGATCAGTACGCGCGAGAAGGGCGGGCAATGGCAGCCGGCATATTCATTGTGGGCATCGGACCCTGGCGTCTCCAGCTGCAGTGCTCGAATCGGCGCTTGCGAGAAAGGCGTACAGCGTGTGTGTGCTCAGCCGCCGCTGCGCGAAACATGGGAGATGGAGCCTGTGCCAATTGCTATCAGCTGCAAGTCTCGGCTCAGCACGTGCGAGAAGGGCAGACAAAGGCAGCTGGTGATGTCGATGCTGGACGTGATGGGCAAGCGACGTCTGTCCCGACTGCCATCACCTACAATACTTGAACCGACATGTGCGATAATGGCGGGCAATGTCAGCAAGCAGGCTTTCGGTGAGACGCGACCCATCGGCATGGATTCACCTCAAGTACCACAGTGGGGCCGAGCTGAAACAACTTCCACGTGTTGTGATTAATTTTGTTGTTTGTGGTCAGGGATTCGTTGGGAGAGGGTCATGGTCTCAACTAGTGCGTTCAGGCTGGCATGGAAGAAAGAATTTGTTGATTTAGTTTTAGAGCTGGCGAGGCAATTTGTGGATGAGTCGGTATCTGTTTGGGGCCGCGCACCGCTGGTAAACTTGTACGGAAGTCGAGGCTACCCGATGACCAGTGGTGTTTTCATCGTTGCAGTGTGCCAGGTCGAGTTGAACTCAACTATGCTTCGCCGCTTTCAATCTTTGTGTGCAATGAGGTAATCAATCGAGGAATCGGCGGCTTTGGCCTCATTTTACGCTTCGCGTGCAGCTTGGGCGTCTTGGTTGAATTTCCTCGGGCTCCAACCATCTGCCTGTTCTACGTCTTCTGGTTCGGTTTCGTTTTGTACATGGTCAGGGGGCGGCTTTGCAGATCGCACCGCGATGGGCCCATCCCATTCCATTCCATTCCATGCCGTCCCTCCTCCTCTTCCTTCTCCCTCTCTCCTCCTCTTCCTCTACAAGGTATGGTGCTATTTCTCCTCGTCTTCTCCTTCTCCTCGCGCCTCCCTTCTCCCCCCCTCCTCCTCAAAATGACTGTTATTGCTTCTACTCATCCCCCCTCGGCGAAGGCCGGACTGGTGCCTCCTCCCTTCCGTCTCCCTCTCTCCTTCATCCTCCCTCCTCCCACCTCCCCTAACTCCTTTTTTCCTTCTCCCTCCTCCCTCCTCCCCCCTTCCTCCTACTTCCATTCTCCTACTCCTCCTCCATCGTCCCTCCTGCACCCTTCCTCCTCCTGTTTCTCCCCCCCGCCTCCTGCTTCACATCCTCCTCCTCCTCCTCCTACTCCTCCTCTTCCTCCTCCTCATCCTTGTGAACCTTCTCTTCCCTCTCCTCAGCATTCTCTTTTGGGGGGCTGGGGGGGAAAACAAAGGGGATGTCCTCCTCCTCCTCCTCCTCCTCTTCCAAGAACTCCTCTTCCTCCTCCTCCTCGTCGTCCTCCTTCTCCTCTTCCTTTCCCTCCTCCTCCTCAGCGGGTGGGGGCGGATCGCGCGTCGCTTCAGCTCCGCGGGGCGGGAGGCCGGGATGTGCTCGGGGCGTGGATGCCCGAAGGCCGGGACGTGGTCACCGCACTGCGCGGGAGCGCGGTGGGCCGTGACCCGCGGAGCGACACGCGGAGCACGAGCTCCCGACCGTACCTGGAGCAGGGACCGCGGGAGGAGGAGGAGGAGGAGGAGGAGGAGGAGGAGGAGGAGGAGGAGGAGGAGGAGGAGGAGGAGGAGGAGGAGGAGGGGAGGAGGAGGAGGAGGAGGGGGAGGAGGAGGAGGGGTGAGAGGAGGAGGAGGAGGAGGAGGAGGAGGAGGAGGAGGAGGAGGAGGAGGAGGAGGAGGAGGAGGAGGAGGAGGAGGAGGAGGAGGAGGGGGAGGAGGAGGAGGAGGAGGAGGAGGAGGAGGAGGAGGAGGAGGGGGAGGAGGAGAAGGAGGAGGAGGAGGAGGAGGAGGAGGGGGAGGAGGAGGAGGAGGAGGAGGAAGGGGAGGAGGAGGAGGAGGAGGGGGAGGCGGAGAAGGAGGAGGAGGAGGAGTGGCACTGGAGGGTGGATGGGCGGGCCTGTCCAAGGCCACATCTTACTTACTCCTGGCCCTTTGCCTGTGGAGGCCCTGATCGACTGCAGGAGTTGTATACGCTCGTTTCGATCGAAGGGAAGGGGAGCTGAAATCAGTGCTGAAGCAGAATGGGGAGGGAATGCTTGGTCACATAGGAAGCGAACGGCCAGAACACTTGGCACTTCTTGGTCATGGCATGCTGTTCGGGGAAGCAGAACGTGGAGGGAATCCTCAATCATCAAGAAAGCGGACGGCTAGAACACCCGGTGCTACGTGGTCATGACATGTTTGTTTGGGGCGAAGCTGCCTGATGCTAGCGCCAGGCACCGTGTACATTCAGTAACAATGCAGCCGACATCTTTTAAGGATGGCCACGTAGGAGAAGGCTTCGTACAAGCTGGGCCCCGTACTCATGGTATGCTTCATACTTACGCGCCACTGCGAAACAAACAAATACATCGCCAAATGTAATCCCTGCATGTTGATGAAATTGCATACTCCTGGTTTGGTACAGCGTCGGTCGTACCGTTGATCTCAACCTGCTCGCAGGTGCTGTTGCCATCGAGGTCCATGGACATGGTAGGCCGACCACTGGATGCCTCTTTGGCAAGTGCTGTTGTCCGGTCCAAGTTTTCCCCCACGATATGTGTGTAGGAGCAGGATCCGCCAACAAAGGCGTCGTAGTGGAGCTTCCTGTCAAGTGGTAGCGGGCCCCTGGTGTCCTCCCACTACCAAGTGACGACCTGGTGGAGCTGCTCCAGGGTATATTCCTGGCAGTCGTAACTGAAAATCGAATGTTCACGATAGTCGTAATGTCCAAGGTAACGTTGTAGAACTCTTGGAGCGGCGCCGAGTACACGGGGAATGCAACCGCACTCGGCCATTCCGTACCCGTGAAGCATAAGTGGTACTTTCGATTGCTGTAGAACTCAAAATGGAGCTCTTGTAGCGGACCTACGGTCGCATCGTGGTGAGCCCTTGGCCTAACATCAAGCCCTGGATCCCTGCCACCGTCGGCCGCAACTGTGTAGATCTTGACACTCCGCGTCCTGCTCCCTCCCTTCCTCCCCCTCTCCTCCTTCTCTTCCTCCTTCTCCTCCTCCTCCTCCTCCTCCAAGAACCTGCGGGTGATCGGCGACCAGCCAGAGCACAAGGGGTCGCGGCGGCCAGATCGAGGAGGGCCCCGCCGAGCCCGTTTCCTCCTCCTCCTCCTCCTCCTCCTGGCGCGTGGGCTGCGCACCAGGAGGGAGGAGGAGGGAGGAGGAGGAGGAGGAGAAGGGGGGAGGAGGGAGGAGGAGAATCGAAGATGCTGACCTCTTATGCTCTTGGTCAGTCTTCAGCTCCTGGACGCCAGAGACCTCCGGAGGACTTCCCGCCGTGCCCTCTCCGGCGCCCCCCGCCACTTTGGGGAGAGGGGGCTACCCACAGCTCCGTGTTAGAACAGTGCGCGTGCTCCTCCAGACACCCACACACACACGAAAGAGGAGTCCAGGTGGCGAGAGGAGGCTGTCCACAGACTCCTCTCCTCCTCCTCATTGGGGAGATCAGTACACAGACTCCTCCTCCTCCTCCTCCTCCTCCTCCTCCTCCTCCTTCGGGAGAGGAGGCTGCCCACAGCTCCGTGTGCGCACAGTGCGCGTGCTCCTCCCCTTCTCCGGGTCCCTCCAGACAAGAGCCTCGAACATATTAGAAGAAGAACAACAGCATAAACATAAGCTTTTGGCGCAGCGCGGAGCGCGCCACGGGCGGCGCTCGAGGCGCCGCTGGGGGGGCCCAGCGCGGATCCAAGAAATCCGCGCGGAGCGGCAACAAATTCTGTTTATGCCGTTTTTTCTTCTTCGACATGTGTCACCGTGCCTGGCGGCGAACTCGCGGCCACCGTCCAGCACTTAAGTGCGCGCTTGCGGTGCCAACTGCAAACAGATGGCTGGACACCGCAGTGCCAGGGGCAAGGTGGAGATGCGATCCGTATCCGAAGAAGTTGCGGTAACAAAATCGGGCCTACTTGGCTCCAGCATGGCCCCGACCATTGAGATCACGAGACAAGAGAACGCCATGACACGAAACACTGTGAAAGCTTGTGACCATGTGGCGATCCATGCTGTCTCCACCGATCAAGACCTTTGACTGTATCGGAGAAGAGGCAAACAGACCGAGGCCGATCGCAGAGGCCCGGGCATGTGCGCAGCTGCTGGCCGTAGCTGCAACCGCCGATCGAGGCAGTGCAGATGAACGTCCGCAGCGCGTCAGAGCACTTCCTGAGCAGCGCAGCAGCAGCACCAGCAGCAGCAGCAGCAGCAGCAGCAGCAGCAGACAGACTGCGGCCCTGAAGACAGAGGTGCGCATGTATGGAACCTGCCTGCCCCTCCCCCAGCACATGACGTGGTGATCGAAACTGACACGGGTTCGCGAGGGCCTGCCTCCCTGACACGCTCCAGAGACGCTTTGATATTTGCACGATCGTGTGGCTTCGCATGGAGCCGCACGGATTCGAACAGGGAGGCGTTCGGGCTCTTTTCCCTCTTGCCTGTCTGCCACCTCGCTCTCTCCCTCCATGCCCTCACCTGCTGCACTTGTCCTTCGCTCACTCCGCTTCCTTCTTTTCCCTTCTTACTTCACTCAGGCGTGGACTAACCCAGCCCCGACATGCGCACGTCCAACTCAAGCAATTAAAAAGAAACTGCAAGGGATTGGGGGATTCCCGAACCTGGCTCAGCTAATATGTGAGGTCTCATCCTGGCTCAAAGAGACTCTGGCTTTGCAGGTTCCTGCCGGATCTGGCGCCCTAGCTGAGCCCTGTTTGCGCTGAGTCCTGTTGCCTGCTGGCTGATTCACTCCTCCTCCTCCTCTCATTGCCGGGCTTTCACAACGATGAGTGCCCTCATGAGCCATGTGCGCCAGGCCTTCTAAACTACCTGCTTATAGCCATTCTCAGATGCTCGAAGACAAGGCAGAAATTGTGCAAGATGCGTGACAGTGACTGCGTGACGGGGGCAGCCTTCGCAAAGCTGGGGACCAACCGAACATTCTGCTTTTGGGGATCTCAGAACGCCTGTCTGACAGAGGGGGAGACCTGCACAACGCTGGGAGCTCGTCCTCGGACATGGACTGCCAACGACACGGAAGAGGAAAAGGGGGCAGTAATTACAGTACGCGCGGCACCTCGCGCAACAAATTCGCTGCGCCTGGCGGGGGGGAGGAAGTGAGGCCAGACAAGGTCGCCGCTGCAGTCCTTGGCAGCAGTGAGGAAGGCAACTTCTTGATCTCGTCCCCCGCAATGCGATCCAACCTCATTTTTTCATACAACAAGCGTAACACAACATCAATAACGTGGATGGAGATATCTGGGCCAGGTGAAAAAAACTGGAACGAATCGCATACTGGTTTAGATCTAGAAGGGGAGAGATGGACACACATAATACTTATATTTGTATGGCAAGAGAGAGAGAGAGAGAGAGAGAGAGAGCGAGAGAGAGAGGCGCACTAATAATACATACACATCGCAATCGGCGCAAAACTGTAGCACGCATGGGGGAAACGCGTGCGCGGAAGCAACGCGACATACGGTCTCCCCTATATCAAAAGGCCCGCTGACATTTTGATAGGAAGGCGCCACAAAATCAGCATGCAACGGAGAGGCGGCAAGAAAAAGGGCGACTCGCAGTGGAGACCCAACGCGGGTAAGCGTCCTGCTTCCGCCACGCCCCCCTCTTTCTCTTACTAATTCCGCTGGTCCCAGACTTCATCTTACCCACGATTTGGAAGTGCTGCGTCGTCTACGTATATTCGATCACCTCTGCTTCCAGGGTCCCCAACGAAGCCTCCACCATCTGCATGTGTCAACAGACTTGACTTGAGCCGTGGGGACTGCCCTCGGAACACGCGGTGAGTACCATGCTACATGTTACGACCCATGCCCGAGCACGGGAACCATTCGCACAACGCACTTGCGAATATGTGTACATACATTGTTCGAACTCATGGCCGTACTCAGATATGGGTGCCCCAACCATACTGGAGCGTACCGCTTGTCCTCCATTATCACTGAATCCCCTCCCGTCCTACACATTTCCCAGCTGAGCCCGCGCAGCATGAGTGACGTTGCGCCCAAGGGTCGTGGTCGATGGCGTCGAGTGTTGTTCCATGTGTGCAATCGCATCAGAAGTTTTGAAGGCCCCTTGAGCACACACCACCAACATAGCTGTAATATTGCTCGTGTGCTGCCTGAACAGCGGAATGCGACCCACCAGTCGGAAGAAGTTGGTGGAAACAAACGTAGGAAGGCGGACATACTATATTAGGTTTGGGCCCCAGCAACAAGCAACAGCAGGAGTATCGACTATTGAAATAGAAAAGCGCTTAAAATAGGTTGGGGTCTGGGAGTCCAACAATACCTACTTTCAAAAACCGGAGTGATGCGCTCAACTGGGCTTGTAGTTCGACGGCGTGGACCTGGCCGAATACTCTGATGACATAATTTTTGTATGATCCGCGGCTGGTCTACGCCAAACCCGCAACGGATAAGCCCGACATGACGAACAATGTTGGGTGGTCATTGCGTACTGGCTTGAATAAGAACCGTTCGGCGGCAACGTGGTTCTGGCTTGGCCCACGTAGTTGGTGCCTGGCACTGCTGCTGCGAGCTAGAGCCCGGTTCCGCCCCATCACCCCTCTCCACTCCCCGAGACCCCCTTGTCTTGGCCAAGCCGCGGGAGGCGGCGGTTAACAGACCTCCCTTTAGCAAACCCCCCCTTAGTGAAAACGGCCTGGGACCGAAACCGACGGACCTGGACCCGCAAAATCGACGGCCGCGACGCCCCCTCGCGAACCGAAGACGGCCCATTCGCCAGTCGACGTGCCAGGGTAGGAGGTTTCTCTCGGGCCGGGCGAAAGGGGGGGATAGCAAAAGGGGGGTTTGAGAATCAGCTCACCTAGCTGATTTTCCCGGCGCCTCCCGGCGCCAGAGGCGGCCATGTATCGAGGAGTGGGCCCCTCGGTGAGGCCGAAACCAGCTGCATGCAGCAGATTTCGTACGTCCCCCCCTCCCCAATACACTCCTTTTCGCCCGGCCCGATGATCTACCTCCGACCCTCTCCACTCTCCGAGACCCCCTCTTCTTGGCCCAAGCCGCGGGGATGCAGCAGATTTCGCACGTACCCCCCACTCAATCCCCCCCTTTTCGTCCGGCCCGATTATCTACCTCCGACCTTCTCCACTCTTTGGGAGCGGCCAAGAGGGGGGCGTCCAAGAGGGGGGGTGCAAATCATGACCTGCGGCATGTGCGCGGTCCAGGGGGGGGGGGGGCCAGGGACGTAATGAAACAAGAAGAGGCGCCATGAAATCTGGGAAAAGATCATGGCCCCCGTCATGATATCCCCCCCCCTAGTCATCATCCTCCTCTTCTGCCCCCGACACTCTCCGAGACTTTTGTGGACCCCGGAAACGGCAGGGCCGTTTTTCCTCTGTTTCCGAAAAAGTGTCCCTTGAAAATGAAAGCGGCAAAAAAAACGGCGACCGAAACGGCAACAAAAACAGCTCCAGGATTGGACCCGGAGCCGGAGCCGGTCAAAAAACGGCGACGGAGAACCGGTAAAAAACGGCGTCGGAACCGGCAAAACAAACGGCAAAACGGAGCCGGTAGAAAAACCGGCCCTGCCGCTTCCAGGGCCCACTAAGTCCGAGACCCCCTCGTCTTGGCGCGTGCCGCGGAAGGGCGAGCGCTCGAGGCGTGCCCGTCGGCGGGCCCGCGCGCCGACCGCCGCGGAGGCCAGCGACACGGCGCAAGGGGGGGCCCCGGCACGGCGCGCGAGGCCGTGGCAGCAAGCCTCCTCCTCCTCCTCCTCCTCCTCCTCCTCCTCCTCCTCCTCCTCCTCCTCCTCCTCCTCCTCCTCCTCCTCCTCCTCCTCCTCCTCCTCCTCCTCACCCCCTCTCTGGAGCGCCTCCCTGCAGACGTGCGCCGGGGGGGGCCCGAGGGGTGCGCCCTCGGAGCGCCCCCCTCGTCATCCCTCGCCATCCCCCCCGTCCACTCTCCGAGGCTCCCCGCCTCGTCCCCCGTGGCAGCGCCCGCAGACGTGCGCCGAGGGGAGCCCGAGGGGTGCGCCCTCGGAGCGTCTCCCTCGCCATCCCTCGTCATCCCCCCCGCCCACTCTCCGAGGCTCCCCGCCTCCTCCTCCTCCTCCTCCTCCTGCTCCTCCTCCTCCTCCTCCTCCTCCTCCTCCTCCTCCTCCTCCTCCTCCCCGCCGCCGTGCCCGGGGGAGGCCCGGAGGGTGCGCCCTCGGTGCTGGCGCGGGGCGTGCCGTGCTGCCCCAGGGGGGCAGCGGCGCGCTCCGGCCGCGCGGCCAGCTGCCGAGGCCCCGGCTCGGCCAGCTCCCGGGGCGCGAGGCTCGCGGGCACGAGCTTGACCATCTGGGGGGGGGGGGGAGGCGGTGAAGGGGCGGTGAAGGGAAGGGGGGGGGAGGCTTGCAGAGGGAGGGACAATAGGAGGCTCATGTTTTGGGGGGGGGAGGAGGGGGGGGGCGGATGGCGTGCATGGTGGGAGCAGGAGCAGGACTAGGGGGGGAGGGACAGTATGAGGCTCATGTTTTGGGGGGGAGGGGGAACGAATGGCGTGCATGGTGGGGGCAGGAGCAGGACTAGGGGGGGATGGATGCGAGGAGTCGTATCACGCTGGGAGGTACAAGCGTTCGTAGTCACATCGCGCATAAATGACACATGAGGCGAGATTGATAGTGAACTCGGGAAAGAGAGTAACTGCAATCATGGCTGTGAATATGACACCACTGCAATAGGTGACAGAAACAACACTGCTGCAAGACTTCCAATCCACATATATGTCATTGCACAAACTGCGCAAATCACAACTTGAACAACACGCAACCGACATGACAACGCGACGCCAACAACAAGAACCGGCACGACTGAACATCCCGTGGCAGGAACACGAGCTTCATCATGTGCTCCCAGCGCGACGCAAAAGGAAGGGGAGGAAGAGGGAGAATAGATGAGTGAAAGAGGGGATAACGAGAACAGGAACACACTTGGCCAGAATAGGACACCGGCAGATGCAACCCAACCACGCGACTTAGTACCCGAACCGTCGGCACACAGTAGCGGGGGGCGCGAAGCCATAAGGCACGGCAGGAAAGCGAGAACAGGAATAGAAGAGGGAATGCCAGTGCAACCTGCCTGAGCGCAGAATGGGGTGAGGTCAGCCAGCGCAGTATCTGCAACATGATTGAATGAAATTATGGAGGAATGCCGAAGTCAGGCATTGTAACCGACCATAGCAGTCAAATGGCTGCGAAGGCAACCACCGCCAGCTGTGCGCGTTGGCGGTGGCTGCCCACGCAGCTGGAATGCTGAACCTTTAATCAGACGTATATCGTCATACAACGAACGCAAACAATGCAGGAAGCGCGGGCGCCGAAGAAGTGGCACGTGTGCCATGGCTCTTGCACAACAAGGATGGGGGAGGAGGAGGAGGAGGTGGAGAAGGGGGGGAAGAGGGGGCAAGACATCGTCCCTGGGGGCCCGGCAACGGGGCCCAAGTCCCAGGTGGGGAGGGGCGGGGCGGAAGTGGTGTGCGTCGCGGCGCGGAATAAAGTGCTCGGAGCGGAGGGGGCACGGGGCGGAGGTCCCACTGGGGCGCTGGGGGCGCGGACACGAGGGGAGGGGAGGTGGTGTGTGTCGCGACGCGGAATAAAATGGTCGGGGCGGAGGTGGCAGTGGGCGGGGCTTGGGGCAGAGGGCCACGGGGCGGGGGTCCAACTGGGGCGCTGAGGACGGGTGGGTGAGGGGGTGAGGTGGTGTGCGTCGCGACGCGGAATATAATTGTCGGGACGGAGGGGGCACGGGGCGGAGCCCCCACTGGGGCGCTGGGAACGCGGGGAGGGAGATGGGGGAGGTGGTGTGCGTCGCGACGCGGAAGAAAGCGTTCGTGGCGGAGGGGGCAGTGGGCGGGGTTCCCGCTCTCGCGCTGGGGACGCGGGGGGGCTCGGGGCAAAGAGCCACGGCGCGGGGGTCCCACTCTGGCGCTGGGGATGCGGGGGGGGGGGTGCGACGCGGAATGAAGTGTTCGTGTCGGAGGGGGCAGTGGGCGGAGCTCCCGCTGGGGCGCTGGGGACGCGGGGGGGCTCGGGGCAGAGAGCCACGGCGCGGGGGTCCCACTCTGGCGCTGGGGACGCGGGGGGGGGGTGCGACGCATAATAAAGCGTTCGTGGCAGAGGGCAGGGGGCAATGGGCGGAGCTCCCGCTGGGGCGTTGGGGACACGGAGGGGGCAGTGGGCGGGGCTCCCGCTGGGGCGCTGGGGACGCGGGGGGGGGCTCGGGGCAGAGAGCCACGGCGCGGGGGTCCCACTCTGGCGCGGGGGGGGGGGGGGGGGCGACGCGGAATAAAGCGTTCTTGGCGGACGGGGCAGCGGGCGGGGCTCCCGCTGGGGCGTTGGGAACGCGGGGGGGCTCGGGGCAGAGAACTACGGCGCGGGGGTCCCACTCTGGCGCTGGGGACGCGGAGGAGGTGGGGGGCGACGCGGAAGAAAGTGGTCGGAGCTCTAGACACCCTGTGCAAGAGAATAAAGAAATGGAGTGTAGAGAAGAGAATCGAGGAGTCGGAGCAGGAGTAGATGCGGGAATCGGAGCAGGAACAGGAACAATAGGAGCACATACACGAGTAAGGGGTGGGCGCAGGAGAGGACGGGGGAGATGCGGCGGGAAATTGCCTCGACAGCAGGCTCTCGCGTCCACTCGTCTGTCGCGCACTCACCAGGGGTGGCTGTCGATCGCTCGGTCGCAAACGTCGCCCAACCTCGAAAATCATCGGGAGGGAATGGACTTGCTGACTGCCATGGGCCGCTGGTGCATTGTCGCTGGTGTCGCTGCCGGGAGGGACACGCAACGTCGATGCACAACGGACGTGCCCCTGCAACGAGGATACCTCGGCGAGGCGAGGCGACACAGCGTGGCCTGGGACGATCAGTTCGTCTGGACCTGTGTGTCGGCGCCTCCCATGTTTTCTGCAACGCGCTCGCCCATGGCCACGCATATGGCTTATGCTTGGGAGGGGCAAAAAAGGCCCAACGAAAAGCAAACGGCATTCTCTCGGCTTGCAGAGGGCAGCGCACGTGCTCCTGCACCCGGCCTCGAACGATCGAACGCCACCGTGCCTCTGTCGCACGAATTGGAGTGCCCCCAGGTCCCGTGCCCAACCACTGAGCCTCAATCCTGAGGCTTGCAGGGGGGGGGAGGAGGAGGAGGAGGAGGAGGAGGAGGAGGAGGAGGAGGAGGAGGAGGAGGAGGAGCAGGAGGAGGCGGAGGCGGAGGCGGAGGCGGAGGAGGAGGAGGAGGAGGAGGATGAGGAGGAAGAGGCGCGCCGCGTGCCTCCACGGCGACCGGGCTGCCGAGCTCGTCGCTTGCTTCAGCAGCACCCCCCCTGACCGGAGCTGGCACGAGGACCGCGAAGTCTCCATCTCGGGGTCGGGGTTATGCTGTTCCCATCCTGCTCGAGGACCACATCCCAGACATGATGCCGAGCACCTGGAAAAGAGTGTCGAAAGAGTGTCGAAAGAGTGTCGGGCGAGTGTCTCCCATTCTACCTCTCGTGTCCCACTCCCCCTCTCTCCTCTTCTTCGCTTCCCCCCGCGGTTCCGCCTTTCGAATCTGATCGAAAAAGTTGCCGGCCGACTCCCACGCCTGCCGTCCTGACCCTAACCATCGACCGCCTGTTCCGTAGACACTAGTGGAAGAAAATTAACCACACAAATAAACTTTTGGCGCTCCGCGCGGAGCGCCAACAGTTTATGTTTATGGCTCGTTTTCTTCTCAGACTGTGCGAAGTGCAAATAACTTCGCGCTCTCGCGCCGCCTCCCAGGGAAGAAGAGGAGAAGGAGGAGAAATCGGAGCCGAACCGCGAAGCGCCAATCACTTCGCGCCCTCGAGGGCGCCCCTGCAGAGGGCTCCACCCTTGCCCACTCCCGCCGGCAGGCCTGGGCGCATCGCGGGATGTCCGTCGCGTTGACGGCACGGCACCCGGCGATGCCCTCGCACCCCGTCATGGGCGTGGCCGCGCCTGGGGGGGCGCCCCGCGCCGGAGCGGGCAGCACCGCCTGCTGCCCGGTGTGGCCGGCCGTGAAGACTACGCCAGCTGCAGGATCAACGGGTCGAAGCAAAGGCCTCCACTGTGGAGCGTTCGAAGCGTTCGAGCTCCTCCTCCTCCTCCTCACTCTCCTACTCCTCCTCCTCCTCCTCCTCCTCCTCCTCCTCCTCCTTCTCCTGGGATCCACTGGTGGGAGGGAGTGGGTGGGGGAAGCAGGATGCAGACGCATCGGGGTCCACTCCTCATGCTTGCGCGAGGGGAGGAGGCATGTTGGAGATGAGGGCGGCACCGAGGAGGGGGGACACAATGCCAAAAGGAGGATGGGGGAGGATGGAGGAGGAGGAGGAGGAGGAGGAGGAGGACGACGACGAGGAGGAGGAGGAGGTGGAGGAGGAGGAGGAGGAGGTGGAGGAGGTGGAGGAGGAGGAGGAGGAGGAGGAGGAGGAGGAGGTCATGCCATAAGGAGGATGGGCATCCACGTCAACATGGCCCGCGCAAGACTACTTTGTCCCGTGCGCGCCGCGCCTGCCCCCCCCCCCCCTCTCTTGCACGCTAAGAATGCCCCCCCCCCTGGCCCGCTTGTAAGATGTCCTCCTTGCACGCTTGCCGTGCCTCCCGCCCTGACATTCCTTTGCCGCGTCGGCCATACGGGGGCTGTTGCATTTCCTTTGGTCTACCGTGACGGTTCCTGTGGGCTCTAGCATTTTCTTCGGCTTGCCTAAATCATCGGCCACGTCAGTCAGAAGCATTTGCCACTGTGGTGAGGGTAAGGGGCGCATTGGCGCATTGCTGCTATGAGCACCGCAGACTGCTGGACAGCGTCAAATAACAGCTCCAACAGGGGGACTGCCACCGAGGGATTGTGAAGACTACATCAAGCTGTTCAATGAACGGGGGGGGCGGGGCACGTGCCAAGTGGCAGGTGGCAAGTGTGCGCGCTTCCGAAGAGGCCCGACGCACGGGCGCGCCTGCAGGAAACAAAACAGCGAGGGTTGTAGGTGTGATATGGAAAGATCGCGGATCTATCGTTTTGGAAACGCTCGCAGAGCGGATCGTAGCTCAATCAGCCAAGGGTCCTAAAATTATTAGAGCCAAAACGGGCGGCGGCAGAGAGACCCTGGACAGCTGAGCAGCAACAGCAGAGAGCGAGTGAGAACAGCAGCGAGTCTTCTGGAATCACAGGAGGCCCGGCCACTCAGACTGTGCCGTCGCCCACGTCACAGAGTCCCGCGCGCTGGCTGGCCACCCCGCCCTGTCGCCGGCCCTGGGTGCCTAGCGCTGCCCGCTGGTGTGCTGGGAGCGACTCGGCAAACCGGCGACACGATAGGGGGATGGGGGGGGGAGGAGAAGGAGGAGGAGGAGGAGGAGGAGGAGGAGGAGGAGGAGGAGGAAGGGAGGAGGAGGTGGAGGAGGAGGTGGAGGAGGAGGAGGAGGAGGAGGAGGAGGACATGGGTTGCCCGCTGTCTGGGGGGGGGGGAGGGATCGCGTGGGAGGTGGGATTGCGCTGTGCCTCGCGAGCGGCGCGGGGGGGGGTCACCCCGCACGCGGCGGGGCTCGCGCAGTGGCCGGGCGAGCGGGCCGTCGGTCGGCAGGCGAGCAGACGTCGGATCGGCGATCGACACGAATCGGATCAGCGGAAATCGACCGCCGAGTCGAGAGAAGTCGAATCGGAGGACATCAACAGGATGGCATGTCTCCATAGAAAACAGTCGGAGTCCGAATCGGAACCCGAAATCGAATGGAATCGGAATCGGAGGCCCTCGAAATCGAATCGGATCGAATCGGAAGCATCGAAACGAGCCGTGCGTCGGGCGGGGCGGAGTGGGAGCGGGAGGAACCGGGGCAACAAGGGGGGATGCCGAGGCGAGGAGGCAAGGGACGCGCTGCAGAGCCGGACTGGAGTGGACACGGCGCGCGAGAGGACACAAGACCCTGCCGAGGGCCAGATCGCCACAGGAATGCAGAAGGCGCGGGTCGCGAGGCACAGGACCAGAGGGCACCCTGGATCTGGCAGGGTCGACCTACGAAGCAAGGCCGACTGCAATCTGGGTCATTGCGCACTGCAGGAAACGCAGCAAGTTGTCATCATCCACCAGTGGCAGCTTTGGGCGCACGAATGCCAGGGAGCTCCCTCGAAATTGCCATCGCAGCTTCAGCAGACAGAGCAGAAGATCGGGATGTCCATTGTCCACTGTGGAGGCTTCGGTCTTGCGCGGGTCTGCCCTCCTCCTTCTAATCCTCTCTCCTCCTCCTCCTCCTCCTCCTCCTCCTCCTCCTCCTCCTCCGCACTCTTGGTCCTCATTCTGCTAGTGCTACTGCCCCCAGAAGACCAGCAGAACCACCGAAAACCGCCCGGAGCAATCGACGACGGATATCCAGAAACATTTTGAAAGACTTGCCTCTTACGGGAACTTGGAGAGCAGAACGACCGAACACTGAAAAAGTCCAGAAGACATCCAAAAACCTCTCCTCTCCTCTTCCTCCCTCTCGTCGCTCCCCCTCAATAACCAGGCCCTGAACATTTCCTTCATGTCGAGGCGGAGCTGGCCATGGCAGCCAGGGGTCCTCCTCCTCCTCCTCCTCCTCGTCCTCCTCCTCCTCTTATACCTCTCTCTTCCTCAATCCACGGCCCCGGCACCATATCCGTTTTCGGTCTGGTGCTCACCCGTGCCAGACGTGTCGGCCAGAGGACCCAGGCCCGGGTCGAGCAGGGCGTGTGCCCATCAAGGAAGTGCTTCTTCTCCGCCTCCTCCTCCAGCTCCTCCCTCTCCTCCTCCTCCTCCTCTTCCTCCTCCTCATGTTGCTGCTGTTGCTGTTGGCTTCGGGATCGCCAAGCGGCGCAGCCCTCCCCCAGCAGCGGTCGCTACTGGGGGGGGGGTCAAAGTGGGTACATGGGAAATGCGACGTGCGGAGAGCCCCCTCGGAGGCGGGTTGGCAGTGCCCCCAAACACTACTGGGCAATGGGAACCAGAGGATGCGAGAACGGCGCCCATGCACCGTACCATGCCTGGACTCCGTTCAGGCCCCGCTCCAACGTGTTACGGTGCACAGCTTTTGGGCTCCTAAGGGCCGATAAACTATGCACTGTGCGATTCCTGGATCGAAGATTGACAACGCCTCGGAAAGACGCCAACGCGGTACGCTGCATACATATCGTCCGCGGAGGGAAAACATGAGGAGCTCAGAACAACAAGAAGACGAGGGAGAGCCTCCCACTCCCACTCCTCATCCTCCTCCTTATCACTCCCCTCCTTCTTTCTTCCTCCCCCTGCTGTGCACGGTTTCCCCCCCGGGCCGTAGGCGACCCGAGGAGGAGGACGAGGAGGAGGAGGAGGCGGAGGAGGGGGAGGTGGAGGAGGAGGAGGAGGAGGAGGACGAGGAGGAGGAGGAAGAGGAGGAGGGGGAGGAGGAGGAGGTGGTGGAGGAGGAGGAGGGGGAGGAGGAGGTGGTGGAGGAGGAGGAGAAGGGGCAGGGGGAGGAGGAGGGGTCGCCTAAGCCCTTTGGAGAAACCCTCCCTCGGGCACTCGCCGGCCTCGCCCGGGCGCGCGGCGCTCTCGCACGGTCGCGCCGGGCCAGCCGCGCTGGGCCGCCTCGAGCCAGAGGCCCCACTGGCGGGAAGAGGGGGAGGGTGGCGGAGGAGGGAGTGGAGGAGGGGGAAGGGAAGGAGGAGGGAGTGGAGGAGGAGGAGGAGGAGGAGGAGGAGGAGGATGCATGGAAGGAGGGGGAAGGGAAGAGGAGGTGAAGAGGAGGGGAAGAGGAGGGGAAGAGGAGGGGAAGAGGAGGGGGAGGGGAAGAGGATGGGGAAGCGAAGGGGTGGAGGAGGGAGGGGGGGAGGGTTGCTCTGATCGCCGCGGGGCTTTGCACGAAGCGCGCTGTCTGCTGGGCCCCCACGAGGCCCAGAGCGGTAATAAGCACGAGGTCTGAGCAAACAGCCAAGCTCAAGTCTGCGAGAAAAGAGCAGTGGGAAGGGCGGAGCCACCCCTGTAGTCCAGCTAAAAAAGGCCGCGGACCAGGAGGCGGCCACCAGGGTAGTGGGCGGAGGCAGAAGGGAGGACGATGTCAAGGATGAGGAAGGGGGAGGGGAGGCAGGAGGGAGGGATGGAGGAAGATGGCATGAAGGAGGCGAGGGGGGACGATGACAAGGATAAGGAGGAGGGTGGGGGAAATGGAGGTCAGTCGGTTGGACTCGGCATTGCAACAATATGCGCGCCGTCTTGCTGAAAGCTCTCTCCCCGAGATCAAGAGGGGTGCTCTTGGTCCGGCCACCACCTTTCCCTCCTGCCTCCGAGATGGGGGCCAGGAGGGCGGAGCGAGAACGATGGCAAGGAGGCGGGGGGGGGGACAGGATGGAGGAGGGGGGTCGGCCAGGAAAATGCTGGCTTCGGCAGCTGATCGCCTGTGGAGCTGCCGTCCACCACGCGGTCACACAAGTCACGGACTGTGCTTGACTAGCCACATGTTTAACGAACCAATGATGATGCTTGCGCAACTGAACATGATAAGAATTGCCGCGAGAAACAGGAACCGCTCGGAGCCATCGTCCCGAGCACAGATTCGCCATGACAAACCTCGGTCAACAAATCATGCATTTCTCCGCCCGTATTGCGGATCTCTATGCCCCAAGCCATCGCCTGCGCGGCGCCAACCATCTCGATCTCTCTGCAATCCCAAGGCCCAACACTCCCTCTCATGTGGCCATTCTTGCACTGCTCATGACAACAATGTGCGCATGTCATTGTGACTTTTACCCCGTGCGCAGCACAAGCTGTCACTCGGTCCCGCCGCTTTCCTCGCCTACAGGTAGCGATACTGAGGCCATCTCAGAGAACTCCACTATCCGAAACGGCCCGCTGGAGACGCCTTCTTTGATTTCTCACCAATTTCCTCACTGCGTTTGTACGCTTGCGTTCGTGCAAAAACCTTCACCTGGCCCAGCTGGCAGGTTGAAGTTCGGTCCCACGGAGGACTTCCAAATTGCTCAACAAGGGCGCGCCTGCGCGTGTGACCGCCAAGAGGACACGCCTGCGCGTGCACGACGACGGACGAAAGCGAGACGAGAATGCCCTTCTCAAGCGAATACGGTGAGGGCATTGAATAAGGAACCATTGGATCAGGAATCCAGGGTCTGGAAAACGGTGAAACTCCAATCGTGGATTGGCCATGGATTTTACCGCCGCCCCCGTCAGATAAGAAATCCTCCAGGGGCTGAAACCTCATGGGCACATTCCTTAACCAACGCCCCCACCGTATTGAGGTGAACAGATGGCTCCCATCATCGGTTCAGGGATGGAGCCCAGGGGGATATGAAAAGGATTCCTCCAAGCTGAACCTTCGCTGTGTGAGGCCACTCTTCCTGAGGGCCCCACCCCTTAGGGCGCCGTCCTTGGAGGCCTCTCAAGTTGGGTCTGCCTGGATGGGTCGGAGGATCGCGCCGCATCGCCGCTGCATAGGCGACGTCGGCGTCGAGAAACTCTGGCTCTGCATCGAGCCGCATCGCCGTTGCATCTGCGATGCGGTGCTACCCTCCGACTCCATCTATTCGGACCCCATTTGGGAAGCGTGGAATATTTGAAATGCCGATCCTATCCGAGGCGAGCGAGGGGGGGAAGTGAGGAGGAGAAGGCCTTCTCAGAAAACGGCGGGGCTTCTCAGAAGCCCTCCGGCCTTCCAAGAAGTCTCCTGTGCCTTCGGGGAAGGCTCAGGACACCTTCTCAGAGGGCCAGGGGGCTCCCGAGCCTTGTGAGAAGGCCGAAGGCCCGCCCCTTCTCACTTCCCCCCCCTCGCTCGCCGCCGATCCTGGTCCAATCGCCTCCTCTGGTCTAGGCGCGAGAAGGGCTAACTACCTACCAGACCACCCCAACCCAACCCGAAGACACGAATTTCGGGTTGGGGGGGATACGGGTTCCACATGTGTTTTTTCAATGCTCTCAGACCCCCCCACTGGAAATGGAGGGCAAATCGGGGCCTTCGGGTTTGGGTTAGGGTGGGTTGGTGGGTGGTGAAGGGCGGGGGCAAAACACCTGTCACAGGAACTCCAACGCGCCCGACACACCGGTTCCGGGCAGTGGAGGGCCGGCCGCCCCTACCGGCCGGGGCGTCCAGCAACAGTCGAACGCACCTCCCCACTGGGAGGAACAGGACGGCAGTCCAACGGCAGTCCCCCCTGCGCTCTCTCTGTTGAGCAGGGGCCGACCGTCCCAGCACTCCCGTAGGACTGCCACGACATGTTCTGAGAACGAGAGAATGCTCGTTTCTAAAAACAAAGGTCTTCTTTGAGCACGAACACGGCGAGTTGCAACAGTGAAGGGGCCCTGGGACACACAAATAAATACACACAAATGACAGGATCCCCTATGTTTTCATATATATTCGGGTCTTCTGTCTCCCCCCCCACACACTTCCCATATTTTCGCATATTTCCTTGGGAATCGACGATTCATTGTGTCTGTGTTTTTCCCCCTCCTGAAACAAGGCGGTCGCAGTCAGACATTGTCTACAACCATGCCGTGCAAACCACAAAAAAGGTTCTTAGAACATTCTCTGGTGGGCCTGGAGGCGAGCCCAGACGCCTAGCCACTGCTCGACTTTGGGAGTCGACAACGGTCTCAACGACACGCCGCCGCAGGGAAGCCATCCGCTTGGCACCAGCGAAGAAGACAGCAGGCACTCGGACAACAAAAAACGAGGGAACAGCACGCAGACGGGCTCCCGCTGGCTGCATGCCACTGACTCGAGGACCTGTATTGGAGGCCTTCCTTCATTGACTGGAGACCTTCTTCTTCTGGCGCTGGAGCTGCGCCGCGTGCATTGGTATGAATGCAGCGAACCCGTGTAGTAAGGATGCGCGATGAGGATACAAGGGCCTTGAAAGCCATTGAGAAGCCTTTCGAGCGGGGCTCGGCCAACGAAAATGGCCAAGGATGGACCGAGGAAGCAACGATGCAAGGGTACCCTCAGGAAGGTTGCCCATCCGTGCTGTGCGGGTTGACTGTATGAACCTTCAGAGGTCTGCACAAATTTCTCGGACCGGCGCTGGGGCCCCCTTTCCTGGCGCGCAGAGCGCGCCAGGGGCGGCGCCGGAGGCGCCACCAGGGGGTACCAGCGCCGATCTAAGGAATCCGCGCGGACCTCCGACAATTGATATCTGGGTCATTGCATGGTCCTCGGTTGATAATATTTTCTCCTCGCGCTCTCTTGTTGAACTTACCTGTATCGTGTCGCAGCCAGCCGGCCACGGCTCTCCCGCTGGAGAGGGCTGGTCAGGCTCTCGCCCTAGCGCCGCGCACATTTGTCTTAAAGACATACGAGGTGCTCGCGGATGGAATGCGGACCGTTTTCAAAATGCGGCTCCCGCCTTAGCGCCGCGCAAATTCGTTTACAAAACTGTCACAGCTTTACGGATGGAGGGCTGATGCTTAAAACATGTGGCTCTCGCCTTGGCGCCGCGCACATTGATCTTGAAAGTTTGCAAGAATTTCACGGGTAGAGGGCGGGTCGTTTTCAAAATGTCGCTCTCGCCTTGGCGCCCTGCACATTCGTCTTAAGAGTTTGCAGCGGTTTCAAAGGTTCTCATACTTAACGTATCAGAATAATGTTTGGGGGCGATGTCGGAGTTCCAGTGCGCAACAATCACGTTGATTCGCGGTGTTGAAATCCCAAGACTGGCGTTCTGACACGATTCCGGATCGTGAAGACGCAACAATGGTGGTGACTCGCGGAATTCAAGTCCCAGGAATGCTGTTCTGGCATAATTCCAGATTCTCCAACGGCTGCCTCCCACCCGGGCAGTTCCCCTAATGATAGTAAACCCCTTGTAGGGGCCTATGAAGAGGAAACAGGGAGGGTTTATTGCAATATCGTTGATGAGTCTTGGGTTTGCACTGATCCTACTCCTCCTTCTCGCCCTCCTGCTCCTCTCTCTCTCTCTCTCTTCCTCACCCTCTCTCTATCACTCTCTCCCCCTCTCTCTCTCTCTCTTCTCCCCTGCATGTTCCCCCCGCCCCAGCGGGTTACACAACGGCCATGGGATTATGCTTGGACGGCTTGGCAGCCAGATTCATCCGGGGCTAAGTTGTTGTTACACATAAGGAGGTTCGATGACTGCATACTCCAAAAAGCTGTACACTTACATTGTTAGCCAAATAGCTGGTTTGAGAATTGGGCCATCCTCGGCCAACGCCGAACCACGTCCGCGAGATTACCGCACCTCTCTGTGGCACCAACTACGTAGCGCACCACGACGAATACTACCAGCCCCATCGCCACCACGGCTACTAAGCATAGAAATCACACACAAACACATGGAAATCAACACCATCATGATAGTCGACATATGTATTTATTTGTACATAAATATACCTATATTAAACATGTATGTATAAGGAAGACAGAGCATCTGTGTACACATTCACAGGAATGCTGCCATTCCGACGCGAAGCCATTCCAAACCGAAAGCTGTGCCCATCACCCATCTATCCTAATCACCTGAGGGTGGTCCAATAGGTATCGAGTATCGCTCCGGGTTTTGGGACGGTAGGTCTTTAAATGCGAGCCTCCTTTATGCCTCACCACGCGCCCATGCGACCAGAGGACGAGGCTGGCCAGACGGGAGCCGCCGATGTTAAGGTTCAGATGCCTCCCACATGGGGTCCGAGTAGATGGGGTCGGAGGATCGCGCCGCATCGACAATACATCGACGATGCATCGGCGATGCATCAGCGACGTCGGCAATGCATCGGCGACGTCGACGTGAAGGAACTCGGGCTCCACATCGAGCCGCATCGCCGATGCCTCGGCGATGCGGGGCGATCCTCAGACCCAATCTACTCGGACCCTATCTGGGAGGCCTAGAGTCTTAAGAGGGCGAACTCCCATGACTGCTCAGGATGTGCCGCACGCCTCTCAGAGGCGTGCGGCACATCCTGAGCAGTCATAGGCTGCCAGCCCAGCGAGACCCTCTCTCCGCGCCCCTCTCTCCGCGCCACTCTCTCTCTCTCTCTCTCCATCTCTCTTTCTATCTATGTGTATAGCCTTTCTAAGTCTCTAGAACACCCAGATGGGAGGAGGAGGAGGAGGAGGAGGAGGAGGAGGAAAAGAAGGAGGGACAGGAGGAGGAGGAGGGGCGAATGTGCTCCCCGTCGAGAGAAACGGAGGGGGGGGCAAACTAAAGAGCCCCTGAGGTACCGTGCACTTGTAGATCCGTCCTGCACGGTTGCAGCAACACCACGCCTCGCGCGCAATCTGACTGGACGATGAACACAAACAACAAATTGGGCAGGGACGATTGAACCAGTTTTGTTTGTCGTCCTGGTCGTCGGCTGCGGCCTGGCAGCCTCGACGGCGATGACGACGACAACGACGAACCAGCACTATGCTTTAACGTTGTCGGTGGGGAGCCTCGGCCCTTCCAAGGTATTTCTCGATCGCTTGGTCGCATTAGTGTCTCGAGCAGACGCCTAAGCTCCTGACCTTGCGTCGATCACTCGGCACTTGACACATGCACGTCTAAACAAACGGCTGCGGACGTGCACCTCCCATCTCGAAGCCACCCCTGTGGAATTCTGAGGCTCGCCCTCCGGCCGTTGGTCGTTGTTGGGCTCCTCACATAGTAACCCTCGCCTTGGGCGGAGCTCCCCCGGAAGTCCGTCTGCGAGCCCCCGCCGAACTGGGAGGCCCCCTATCGGTGCGGTGACTCATTGCATTGGGGACTCGGGGTAGCTGCCTGGTCTTGGGACTCGCGTCGTTCTCCGAGGATGTCTCTGGCGACTGGGGCCTTCAGGGTCCCAAAACCGTGCGGTGACCGACTGTGCGGTGATGTCTTTCGGGATTTTGAGGGTCACCGCGCCGTTTGGGAGCCTCTCGCGAACGCCACCTGCCGCACGCGTCGAGCACGGCCTGGCCGTGAGCGGCGGAGGGGCTGCCTGGCGGCCACTCAGCGCACACGCGTGACCCCGACGAGAGGGCGAGGGAGGCGCCGTGGAACGGGGCTCCTGATGCCTTCAACGATGTCGAACTCGGACCGCAGCGTGAGCCAGTCCAGCCGCCACAGGCTGCCTCGGGGTGAGGGGGGGATCCGTGAGCAGTGGGGAGGCCTGGAGCGGCTCTCGGAGGGCCATCGCGGGCCCCCGCCCGCCCTCCCGTCCCTCCCGATGACTCCCGTCCCTCGCTGCCCATCCCCATCCATCTCATCGATTACCTGCCCCGATATGCAGCACGCAACACGTGGCGTGTTGGCACGGAGCTCGACACGTAGACTGGAAGCGTGCGTTCGGCGCGATGCGCTCGCCAACGCGTGGGCCAACACGTTGAGCCCACACGCAGCACGTTCAACCCAGACGTTCCGAACACGCTGAATGCTGCGTCTCCAGGCGGGCGTGCCAAGACAGTTAAGCCAACCATCCGTCAACGTCGCAAGAGG
Source organism: Prorocentrum cordatum (assembly GCA_963575745.1). Taxonomy (NCBI): domain Eukaryota; class Dinophyceae; order Prorocentrales; family Prorocentraceae; genus Prorocentrum; species Prorocentrum cordatum. The sequence continues at coordinate 34,130 of CAUYUJ010003936.1, forward strand.
AGGAGGAGGAGGAGGAGGAGGAGGAGGATGAGGAGGAGGAGGAGGAGGAGGAGGGGAACAGCCCCGACCTCCCAGGGAAGCTCTCGCACGGCAGACGGGAGATCCCGAGCCACGCTGGCGTGCGCGGCACAAGCCCTCGATGCCTTCCCCGCCCGGGGGGGAGGGGTCCCAGGAAGGGGTCGCTCGGGGCAGTCCCAGGGCGGGGTCCAGGGGAGCTTTTCCGAAGCTAACAGGGCCCACAAGGGCCCCCACGAGGGCTCGCGAGCTTCGTCGTCGTCGCCGTCGTTGTCTTCATCGTCCCCCTTCAGGGTCGGCGGCACTGGCCGTAAGGCCTTCGCCATGTCCCAAAGCGCATTGGTGGGTGTGCGCGGCAACGCAGATGGACATCACTTTCCTGCCAGCCAGGACAGGCCCCCAGACCTCTCCTGGGCCCTATTCAGCCGCGACGGCGAGGGAGGTGAGCCCAAGGCCAACAGAGGCGGGGAAGTGAGCGCAACAGCCAGTGGCAATGCCCTCCCCTCCTCCTCCTCCTCCTGCTCCCCCTCCTCCTCCTCCTCCTCCTCCTCCTCCTTCTATTTTGTCATACTCCCACTCCTTCTCGTCCTGTCTCCCTCACAGATAGTGTTCCCTCGTGACGCGGGCCCTTTGAGCTTCTCGACCCCCCACCCCCCGAACCGCCTCCACCAGGGGCGCCGAGCACGGCTCACGGAGGCCGCAGCGATAAACCTACTGGCCGTCGTGCTCTCGTTGCCGGTGAGGCCAGGAGTCCGGGGTACCCCCCTGGGGGCGCGACGGGTAGTGCAATACACCAGATGTCCAGGGAACGACCAGGGAACGCCAGCACACTTTGGGTCTGGCGGCGGCGGCGGCATGCAGTCGTCATTCGTCGACGACGCGGGGCGGGATGTCCAGGGATCATCGGCATGCTTTGGGCCTGGCGGCCACCCGCGGTACGCAGGGTATGCGAGGCGGGTCGCGAGTTATTTTCCTGATATCTATCGCACCCAACCTGCCGGGCGAAGAACAACCCAAACCATTTGATTCTCTGGTAATCCACGCGCACATTGCTTGGTCCTCTAGTCTGAACCTGACTCTCTACTATCTCTGCTCTCTTCTCTGCTTTCTACTCTTTGTTGTTGCGGTCTCTCTCTCCCACTCTCTCTCTATATCTCTCTATACATATATATATATATATCGGCATCATGACATTTATATTTATATATATATATATATATATGTATACGGGTGCACACTCACACATGAGACATGTATATATATATATATATATATATGCCTTCCCAACCATCCTGTGGTGTCGGGTCCTCGCTTTGAAGAGACGGTGCCCCGCCTTCCTCTCCTCCTCCCCTCCTCCATCCTCCCCCTCCTCCTTCCTCCCTGCGTTTCACCCACCCAGTACAGCGCTTCGTGGCCCCATAGGGAGCTCCACCGAAGGCCCCAGTGGCAGTGTTCGCATGGCGGCCCCGCGTTTTCGCGCACCCCTCACACGGTTCGTGGGCCCATAGTGGGCTCCACCGAAGGCCCCAGTGGCAGGGTTCGCATAGCGGCCCCGCGCCATTTTAGCGCACCCCTTACACGGTTCGTGGCACCATAGGGAGTTCCACCGAAGGCCCCAGTGGCAGGGTTCGCATGGCGGCCCAGCCCCATTGTGGCGCACCCCATCACACGGTTCGTGGCCCTATAGGGAGCTCCACCGAAAGCCCCAGTGGCAAGGTTTGCATGGCGGCCCCGCTCCATTTTGGCGCACCCCTCACACGGTTCGTGGCCAATCAGGGAGCTCCACCGAAGGCCCCATCGCGTGGCGGCCCCGCCCCATTGTGGCGCACCCCTCACACGGTTCGTGGCCCCACAGAGAGCTCCACCGAAAGCCCCAGTGGCAGGGTTCGTATGGCGGCCCAGTCCCCTTGTGGCGCATTCCTCACACAGTTCGTGACCCCATAGGGGGCTCCACTGAAGGCCCCAGTGGCAGTGTTCGCATGGCGGCCCCGCCCCATGTTGGCGCATCCCTTACACTTTTCGTGGCCCCATAGGGAGTTCCACCGAAGGCCCCAATGGCAGGGTTCGCACAGCGGCCCCGCGCCTTTTTGGCGCTTCCCTCACACTTTTCGTGATCCCATTGGACATTCCCCTTGCTCCGTCCCACTTGCCATGCGATTCTCACACTTGCGTATGGTTGGGTCCTTCGCCAGGGTTATGTTTGGGGGGCCCTCTCTCTCCCTCTCGCTCTCTCTCTCTCTCTCTCTCTCTCTCTCCCTCCCTGGATCACTCTTTCTCTCTTGCTCTCTCTTTCTCTGTCTCGCTTTTCCTATATATATGTATATATATGTACATCCCTCTCTCTCTGCCTCCCTCTGCCTGCATCTCTCTATATATGTATACACCGGTAGCATTATTTGTGTCTCTCTCTATATATTTAATTAGTTCTATGTACATGTATAGAGCCCTCTCTGCTCTTTTCACCTTGTCTACCGTGTCAATCCCGCTTCTCTCTATTAAATGAACCCTACCCTCTCTCTCTCTCTCTCTCTCCAGTCCATGTGGTTTGTTTCTTCTCTTTTTTTTTTTTTTCTCTCTCTCTCTCTCTCTCTCATATCTGATTGGGCCCCCTCTCTTTACTCATCTTTGAGCTACACTTGATATGTACCCTCTACTCGCTACTACAGGCTCCCTCATTTTGACCGTGGTCGCAAGTACTCTCTCTCATTATAGATATATACACCTATGTATATACGTACACACATATATATATACACACATACATACACATGTTCCCTGTTCTGTTTTTTTTTGCAGCGGCCGAACGGCCCCGCGAGGACCCCAAGAGGCCCTGGACACCCAGCACACGCCCGAAGGCGACCCAAAACGACCATCAAGAAACACTCAGAACGCAAGCACATGGATTTCCAATGGTTTTGGCATGATTTGGGAAATACTATGTTCTTCAATGCTCCAGGCGTCCGAGACCGCCCAGGAGGCCCGAAAATCGCCCCACAACTACCCAAAAGGGCTTCCAGGCAGGAGCCCCGAGACGGTCCAACAGGTCCCCAAGATGGCCCGAAGAGGGCCCCATGACGGCCCAGGATGGACCAAAAACGCCCCCAGAAGCCTGTGACCCGATCGTTCAGGGAGAACGTGGTTAAAAGCAGGGTGGCCCGAGGAAGCCCCCAGAGGGCCCCAGAAGGCGCCCAAGCCCAGAATGATGGGAGGCCCTCCAAGGAGGAGTCTCCGCAACAACAAATCAGGAGCACGGGCCAGAATTATTCGCAGGCCAAGGCGAGAATGAGGACGAGGAGCAGCAAACGTGAGGGAACGATAGCGACTAACACTCCTGAGAACGACGGAGTCGGAAATGGCATCGAGGAGTCACTGCCAACTTTTCTGCTTGGCCGCCCTGCCCCTCCGCCTTGCGTGCCCCCCCCTCCGCCCCCTCCTCAAACAAAGAGCCCCCCCATTGAGGGATGAAAGAACGACACTACCCTGGGATACAAGTGCGTGGTCTGTAAACCTCCTAGGAACCCCCAAAGCCTAGAGCCGCCAGGACGCGGCACACCACGCAGGGTTTACCCTCTCAGCCCACAGGAGTTTCAGCGCACAGCGCGTCGTAAACCAGGGTAGGGGCGTTTTTTCTGCCCTTGACCCCCAGGATCCTGGCCCCCCTGTCGGGGTCCACCAAGGGGTGGAGGGACCCGGAGGGGTGGGGGGGAGCTCGATCCGCTGGTGCATCGAATTTCCGAAAAGCGATGCCCCCCGCGCGCCCCGATGGTCGACCCCTCTCGGGTTCCGGCGGCGGCCGGAGACCCCATCTTGCACCGTTTTTTTTCTGCGGCTCAACGCGCCAACGGACCGAACTCACCCGCCTCCTGTGCCCCCCCCCCCTGGCGAGGTCCCGACCCTGGGCGCCCCTGCGAAAGGCCCCTCACGCTTTCCCGGGGCTCCTGGAAGCCCCTGCCGGGTCTGGCCCACGAGCCCGAACCGGCCAGCAGGGCGGCGGAGACGGCTTGTGAGCGCCCAGAGAGGCTTCAAACACCCACCACGCGCCCGAAGGCGAGCCAAAGAAGACCCCCAAGAGGCCCTCGGAGCATAAAAAAGACCATTGATTCCCAGGGGGCTCCACCCTTGTAAATGACCCGGCCCCCGAGGCCTCCCGACGAGTCCCTGAAGCCCCCGGCGGTGCGTTCGACGTGGGGAGCCCCCGCTGCGCCGCCTGCGTGGGACGTTGGTGGAGGCCTCCGCGATGGGGTCCGAGTAGATGGGGTCGGAGGATCTCGCCGCATCGCCGATACATCGGCGATGCATCGGGGATGTATCGGCGATGCATCGGCGACGTCGGCATGGAGAAGAGTGGGCCCCACATCGAGCCGCATCACAGATGCATCGCCAATGCGGCTCGATCCCCCGACCCCATCTGCTCCCCATCTGGGAGGCCTGGAGTTGGCGCCTCTGTCGGCTCCTCCCCCCCCTGCCCCGGGCTATGGAAGTGCCGGCGCCGGATGGGGACTTCGGCGGAGCCCCTCCCCGCAGGAGCAGGGGAAGACGCGTCAGCGGAGCGCCCTCCCCGCAGGAGAAGGGAAGACTGCCCTCCGCTGACGCGTCTCCCCCTCTCCTGCGGGGAGGGCGCCCGGTGGCGGCGACCCCCGCCCCTCCCCACCCCGCGGCCTTTTCGGGTGCAGGGCGGCGGCCGCTCCCGCGCTCAGGAGGAGGAGGAGGAGGAGGAGGAGGAGGAGGAGCAGGAGGAGGGAGGAGGGGGAGGAGGAGGAGGAGGAGGAGGAGGAGGAGGAGGAGGAGGGGGAGGGGCAGGGAGGGAAGGAGGGAGGACTCTTCGGGGCCCGCCGGGTCCCCGTGAAAAACTATATCGCACAACTGCCCGACTTGTGCCGTCTCCGCCGTTTCCCCCTGGCGCCCGTGGGGATCGGGCGGGGCCCGCCGTTGGCCTCAGGCCCGCCCTCGCCGGGTCCGTGAGCGGCGTTTGGGGGGCATCCTCCTCGTGATACAATGTCTTAATGGAGGATGACGATCAGTAAATTCGGGAGCGGCAAAGAGGGGGGTGTCCAAGAGGGGGGGGTGCAAATCATGACCGGCGGCATGTGCGCGGCCCAGCGGGGGGCCCAAGGACGTAATGAAACAAGAAGAGGCGCCGTGAAATCTGAGGAAAAATCATGGCCCGCGCCATGGTATCCACCCCCCCTAGTCATCACCCCCCTCTTTGCCGCCCCCGATAATGGAGGATGACGATTGATAAATAACCGGGGGCCGAATTCACGCGGCGGCGCCCGGGATGACGATTAGAAAAAACCGGCCGCGGGCTGGAAAACTATGTTTTGATCGTTCTCCTCCAGTCAGAAATCGTGCAGAAATAACAGAAAACTATTTGTTCATCGGTCTCTCCCATTTTCTTATTAATCGTCATCCCGCATAATGTCTTATGGAAGTCACAGAGTGTTCGCACCTTAGCGTTCGGAGGAAAGCATCGTCGTCGTCGTCATCGCAGTCTTCCTCATCACCGTCTTCTGCATCCTCCGCTTGGTACTGTGTCTCATGGACGAGGCGCCAAGCCGAAATATCCCGGGCTACGCGCCTGCCCCCGTGGCCAACCCTGCCCAGATTCTCCCCCACAACACAAGCTGCCTGCTCTATCTAGGTCTGCGGGCTGGGGCCCCCCTGGACCCAAGGTCATACGAAGCTCAGATTCCGAATCTCGACTTCAGATTTTTTCCTTGGTACAGGTATGATCACTGGCCTTGGCCAAGCGAGCATCGGATCCATACATATATATATATATGAAGAAACATTCATCCACGAAGCGCTCGCACACTTTTGACACATGTCGTCCAATTTGATCAACGAATTTGGCGCAAGAGGAAACATCTCTCGTCCTGAATATGTCAACTGCCCCCGATTAAATCCGCAGACCGGAAGTTACATTTCACGCGGTGCAGCACATAGGTTGAGCCGAATCGAATTTGCCACGTGTTGCATCTTCATTTTGGTGCACGTAAGAACTGCTTGGGGGCCATGCGCGGACACCATCTCATCTGCATGTACATGTTTGTTCGATGCGTGCATAGGTGTACTAAAGGGACAGAAAGAGAGATTGAGAGAGAGAGAGAGAGAGAGAAAGCAACCACACACCTCCTTCGCGATCTGCTGCGCTCACTTGGGCTACCGCGGCCACGCCCAGCTCCAACGGACTCTTTCGGAACATGTCCCTCGCGAAGGTCTCCCGCAACTGGGGGTCCTCTGCCCCTCCCCTTGCCCGCGTCCAGATGTTGATGGCGATATGGCGGTCGAGCTGCCCTGCGTGAATCATCGTACTCTTCAGGGGAATCGCCGTACGCAAGAAAGCACACTGTACTAGCTCGTGAGCACCGAGCGCATTTAAAAATTACCATGGCGTGGGCCCTGTGGGCGAACGGACAAACTAAGATTCAGGCCATGATCCTACTCTCATGAACCACCCGTCAGGTGGTCGGCATGATTCTGAGGTTTGGGTGGAGAGGAGATGAGGGCAGCCGTCGGCTTTCGATTGGCGTCCGATCGGATTCGCAGGATATCTACCGATATCGCTGTCAATCGAAATCATTTCGATATGCATGTCGATTTTCACTCCGATGTGCAATTCGATGGGCATGGCGATTTCCATGTAGATGCGTGTGTCGGTCTACATTTCGAGCGACAAGTCGATTCGCAATTCGATTCGCACTTCAATGTTCATTTCGATTGCAGTTCTGCTGGTATCCGCCACCGTGCCGCTGGGCCCATAGTGGGCGTGTCCTCAGGTCCTGGGCCCAATCCTCTCAGCCTCAGTCCTCTCTCCTGAGCAGTCTTTCTTCATGGGGCCAGAGCTCCAACATTGCCAAATCTACCAATGCTTGGCGCGCCTCGTCGGGGGGCTTGCCGCGTCTTCTCGCGTGACGCTTTCGGGCCCAGGGCCCCAATATGGGGCCCAGATGGGGAACACGAGCGGACATTTCAAGCCCTCGGCCTCGAGGGCCCTCCCCAGGAGGCCCCAAGAGGCAACCAAAAGACTTCCAAGAGACCCCAAGAGGCTCCCAAGAGGCGCCAAGAGGACCCCAAGAGGCCCCGAAGGGGCTCCCAGGAGGCCCCCAAACTGCTCCCAAGAGACCGACCCCCAAGAGCGCTCCGAAGAGACCCGAAGAAACATCCCTGACAACACTGTCCCACAACCCCGGGATGGGCCGAAGGCCATTCGATCCGCCGACCCCTGTTGATTCATCACGGGGGTGCCTGGCGTGCTGAACCCTTTCAATCTTGGATTTGGTTCTTTTCCAAACTCGCCCTGGTGCTTCGGCCCAGCCCGCCGGGGTCCCGGAAAGGACCGGAATCTGCACATGTCAATGCCTGTCCCGCTCCAAGATGGCCCAAGATAGCCTCCAAGACGGCTCAGATGGCCCGAAATGGCCCTCAAGTTTGCCTAAGATGGTCGAAGATGGCTTCCAAGACGGCCCAAGAGAGCCCAAGATACCTTCAAGTACACCCAAGAAGTTTCCAAGACGGCCCAAGAGGCCTCCAAGAGGTCCTCCAGGAGGGCCCGAAGAGGCCAAATTCAATGATTCTCCTTAGGTTTTCAAAGGATTTTGGCATTTGCTTGTTCTCGGCATTCCGACGGCTCAAGACGGCCCAACAGGCCCCCAAGATCGCTTCAAGATCACCCACGAGGCTTCCAAGATGGCCCCATGACGGCCCAAGAGGCTCACAAGACGGCCCCAAGACGGCCCCAAGAGGCCTCCGAGACGGCCAAGATGGCCTCCAAGACGGCTCAGATGGCCCCAAGATGCCTCCAAAACGGCCCAAGATGCACCAAGAACGGCCTAAGATGACCTCAAGATGGCCCAAGAGGCCCCGAAGAGGCCTCCAAGACGGCCCAAGAAGCCTCCAAGAGGTCCTCCAGGAAAGCCCGAAGAGGCCAAAATGATTGATTTTCCTTAGGTTTTCGAAAGATGTCTGCATTTGCGCCTTGTCGGCCTTCCGCCGTCCCAAGAGGCCCCCAAGGTCGCCCCAAGATCGCCCAAGAGGCCTCTAAGATGGCCGCATGACGGCCCAAGAGGCGCCCAAGACGGCGGCCTCCAAGACGTCCAAAATACCCTCCAAGACGGCCCTGAAGCGCCCCAAGAGAGCCCCAAGTCGGTTCAGAGAGGCCCCTCAGGCGGCTTCCGACGGTGTCAGACGGGTCGGGCACGCCCTAAGACAACCAAAGAGGCCCCCAAGAAGCCCCTCAAGGCCCCCAAGAAGCCCCCAGGAGGCCCAGGGAGGCACTCACGAGGCCTCCAAAAGGCTCCCAGGAAGCTCCGCAGAGGCCTCCCAAGAGACCTCGCAAGATGGTTCCCAAGAAGTCTCCTCCTCCTACTCCCCCTCCTTCCCCATTATCCTCATCCTCATCCTCATCCTCCTCCTAAGCAGCATCCTGATCCCTCTCCTGATCCCCCTCCTGTTGTTCCCCCACGCGTTCCCCGAAGGCTTTCCAAACCGACTCGGGGAACAACTGGCCCGATAGCTTGGCCAAGCTCTAGCCCAGCTATCGGCCACATAGGCGCTTCCAAGGGGGCAGGGGGCGGCGGTGATTCGACGTAGGCGTCTTCGATAACACAAACAAGCTCGAATGTTGCGCCGTGACTATATGTGCGCATCGATCCGAATTTCAACTTGATTTTGCATATGCATTTCGATGCCACGTTGATGCATTTTGAGGTACTTGGGTTTGCGTTCCAATTGCAGTTACATTCGAGAAAATGGAGTAAGGAATGCGACCGCCAGAATTCGACGCGTGGGTTATGTATACCGCGGTGCACATCAGAGAGTCGCCAAACAAAGCCGCAACACCACACACACTGACCTGCAATATGCAAATTCGTGCAGATAATGAATTGCCAACAACACGACACCAAGAGCCACCCATGGCAATTATTGCCGGGGCAGTTCCTGTGCAGAAGAGAGGAAGGGGAGGAAGAGGAGAAAGATGAGGAGGAAGAAGAGGAGGAGGAGGAGTAGAAAGGACAGACACTGTGCAGGAATGGGGGGGAGGAGGACAAGGGAGGGGGAAGGAGGAGGAAGAGGGAAGAGGAGAATGATGGTGGGAACGTAGGAGGAAGAGGGAGGGGGAGGAGGAGGAAGAGGAATTGAAACTGCATGTGCATTTCAATGGCCAGTTCCCGAAGGGGCAACACCGAGAACACCCGCAGGAACAAATATGGGCCATCCAACGAAAAAAAACTGCGCGACGACCACGGGACAGCAACCCAGTCCAACCACAAGACAAGCCCGCGGGACAACCACGGGACAAACCCACCCACCCACGGGACGACTACAAGACAACCCGCGTGATAACCGCGGGGCAACCCACGGGACACCCGCGGGACAGCCGTCGGACAACCACAGCGGGCAATCGCGGGGCAGGGATAGAAAATGTGCGTCCGACCTGGCCCAAGAGCTGCACAGACACCTCGTCGCCCTCGCGCAACTTTGCCTCGCCCGAACGCGCGACACGAAGCGACACCGAACCAGGTTCCCTGGTTGGGGTCACTTTGCTACACGTCGGCCGGAAGAAGTAGATAAAAACATGGCGTAGGAGGGCGGGTGAAGTAGATTGGGTTCAGGCCCTCCCAGAGAAGAAGGAAACACAGCAAAAACAGATCGGCTCTTGAAATAGGAAGACGCTTGAAATAGATTGGGATCTGGGCATCCCGAATAATCTACTTTCAACGACAAGCGCGTTTCGCCCCCCAACCTTCGACGAGCGACCAGGGCACCCAACATACAGGCCCTCTGTGGCTGGGACACCTGTAGCGGCGAGCAGGCCTTGGGACACTTCGGCCAGGGCCTTCTTGAGTCGGTCGGAAGCACAAGAAATGGGACATAGCAGCTCCAGCGAGTGGTACACAGCAGAGGGGCGCCAATATCGAAAACGCCGGGCGCGTTACATACTCAAAGACGCCAGGCCCTCGACAGCACCACAGCTGTAGATGTGCATTTGTTTCGGCGCCAAACAGTGGGCTTGAGATGCTAGAAAATATGCCCTATGCGCGCCCCGCCCGCCAAATGGCCTCCAAGGTGGACGACCCGGGAGACATGCGCGTGATATTGCAAGCGAGCCCTCCCTAGTGCAGGCGCTGTTCTGGAAATGGCTACCTGCGAGGCGCTCTCGCCGGACAATGCACATGCCTGATGTGCCTGAGCCATAATCCAGGCGGCCCACTGCATCCTCCGCGAAAGTGTCCGGGTAAGAACCGGTGCGCTCTCGCAAAATGATGCCTTTCGGATCGGACGTCCAGCACCGATTCAAACCACTCGCAAACGTTTCATGCTGCCCGATGCTGATCGTCGCCTGGGCGACGCGGCGGTCGGAGAAGATACATGTCTGCCAGGCGCCTCCTCCTCCTTCCTCCGTCTCCTCCTCTTCCTCTTCCTCCTCCTCCTCTGCTCTTCCTAGTCCTCCCCGGCCCCCTGTTCTGTGTTCTTGCCTTTCTCCCTCCCCTCTACCCTATCATCTTCCCGATCCTCACTCTTTCTCCTCGCGCGTCTGCCCTCCTCCTTCTTCCTCATCCCTCCTCGTCCCCATCCCCCGCGTCCTTCTCCTCCTTCTCCTCCTCCTCCTCCTCCTCCTTCTCTTCATCCTCCTCATCCTCCTCGTCCTTCCTCCCCATCCTCCGTCCTCCGTGCCGTCCGCCTTCCCGCTCCTCTGCGCTGTCGCCACCGCCGCCACCACTGTCGCAGCCGCCGTCGCCGTCGACGCCGGCGCCGCCGCCGTCGCTGCCAGTATGGTCGCCGCCACCGCCGTCGCCGTCGCCTCCGCCACCGCCGAGGCCATCGACGCCACTACCTCCGCCGCCACCGCCGCC
>CAUYUJ010003936.1:52500-55000 GCA_963575745.1 Prorocentrum cordatum
GGCGCAGACGCCGTGCGCATGCTGCCCCTGGCCCTGTGCGTCGGCACTCAAAGGGCCGCTGCCCGAGCACAGACGCGCAGCCTGCTCTCCATCCTGGGCCAGCCTCGGGGGAGACGCAAAACGGGCGGGACAGGGCGAGGGCGAGGAGGGAGAGGAGGAGGAGGAGGAGGAGGAGGAGGAGGAGGAGGAGGAGGAGGAGGAGGAGGAGGGGGACGGAGATAGAGGAGGAGGAGGAGGAGGAGGAGGAGGAGGAGCTGTAGTCTGGGCGACGGCCGCAACGTGACACCGGCGCGCGGCATGCACCGGACCCCGTGCTCATCTGTGCGCTGCGTGGCGCACCGGCGGACCTGGCGCAGGGTGCGCCGCGCCTCGTCCTCGACCGCGAGCGTCGATTGAAGTCATCGGCGGTAGCCCAGACAACTCCAGCCAGTCTTGAGAAGACCAGGGGCAACATCACATCACCAAGACGGACACATCAAGAAATTTTGGGCGATGCCCAGGGCACAGCCCAACGTAAGCGCGGGTATCTGAGGCAGCCCAGCACAGTGGCTGCCACTGCCGTCATCCGCGCCCTGTCCGCTTGCTTGGCCAATCTCGTCGATGGGCGAAGCACAAAATGGCAAGAGGCCGACCGCGAGATCGGGGCATCCACAGCGAAACGACGACGAAACGAACTCGTTGGGTGGTGATGGCTCGCCGACCAGGTCTTGCACCGCTTCCAGACGCTCTCGAATCACTGCTCGTCAGTCGGGGTGGTGAACGCCTGGCCGTTCATTCCGCACTCGATGCTGGGGAGGTCTGGAACTGTGCCGCAGTATGGCTCCCAGCATCGCTGCATCGTTGGATTGGGAGGTGTCACGTCGTGGACGTCGAAACCATCGCTTATCCCGGCTCGACCGTCCCATCCGCATGGCCAAGAGGCTGCAGAATGCTTCGTCTGGTGATGGTGGCTCGTCGTCGTAATCGTCCGCTCCTCCTCGTCGAGCTGCTCTTCCTCCCCGTCCTCCCTTTCGTTTACTTCCTCCTACAGTCGGGGCCTTGCCTAAGGAACCCTAAATAAGGAACGAGGCCCCTTTTCTCCACAAGTTAAACTTCGATTTCCCATCGAGAACCTAAGGAAAACCTGAGGCAAGCTGTGAAACACTTCAGGAACACGGAGCCCCTCCCCAACGAAAAGGGTTCCTTCTTCAGGGCCCCGACTGTATTCCCCCCGATTCTCCTCCTCCCGCGGCCGTGGCCGACAATGCCAAGGCAACCACCCAGCCGTTGCGTCGGAGCGGCACTCCTGTGCAATCGTGGGCCCGTGGTGTGCCTTACAGTCGGGGCCTTGACCTAAGGAACCCAAAATACGGAACGAGGCCCCTTTTTCCCATAGGTTAAACTTCGACTTCCGATCGAAAACATAAGGACAACCTGAGGCAAGCTGCGAAACACTTCAGGAACGCGGAGCCCCTCCCCAACGAAGAGGGTTCCTTCTTCAGGGCCCCGACTGTACACGAGCAGCCACCAGACATGCAAAACGGAGCTCGCAGTCGAGTACAACTGGCCTGCGCTGAAGTGGCCACCGCAGAGGAGCGAGATCCACAGCGCGAGCGAGGGAGGGGCAGAACGAGGAGGATTGGGAAGGGACGACGTGCAGAAAAATCCGACACGCGATCCAGACAGCGCTGCGGATCGGGCGCGTCTGAGCCCCAGGCTCTTGGGCCCTCCCAGGCTGGCCAGCATGACGTGGACGAAGTCGACGCGGGCAGCTGACCTCATTCTGCGGTGGAGCGTGCCGTGGGCACGGCAAGTCCAGGCAATTCGGGGATGTTTGCACATTCAGGGGCAGCGGGAATCTTGAGCGGACTTCAACACCACGGCGCCGCCCACATCACATAACGTGCGACACCTTTGCGTGTCAAGACAACGCCAGCACGAGTCGAACAGAACCGCGGGAATGCAAGCAAGAAGCCACCTGGGAACCTAGCACTACCACCAGAAGTAAGACAACGAGCTCCTGGGAGAGGGGACGCGCCCGTATGTGATCAGCATCGAGGACATAATGGGTTCATGAATTCCCGAGCGCGGTCGCGAGGATAACTACATATACCACAAGGACCTGCACGTTGCAAGCACATGGGGGACCATAAAATATCAACGTGCCCGTGCAACAATGCGACCATGCAAATGATGAAACATCCTGGCGAAAGACCCAACCAGATGCAGTTGTGAGTGCCGCGCTTGTGAATCTCGCCTTCAATGGAGCTCCCTGTGTGGCCACGAAGCGTGTGAGGGGTGTGCCGAAATATGCCCGGGGGCGAATGCGAAACCTGCCACAAGGTCCTCAGGCGGAGCGCCCTATGGAGCCACGCAGCAAACGAGGAGTATACCAAAACCGGCGTGACGCCCACATGTGGACCATGCCTCTGGGGCCTTCGGTGGAGCTCCCCGTGGCGCCACGAAGCGTGTGAGAGGTGTGTGCCAAAACGGGCGTGACGCTAACATGTGGACCGTGCCG
>CAUYUJ010003936.1:67844-85344 GCA_963575745.1 Prorocentrum cordatum
GGCCACCATGATTTGCTACCGAGCGAATGGGCGATTGGGGGTCGATACTTCCCCCCCTGGTCCTGGGCCCCCCTAGGATCACTCCGCAGAAATTGCGAGGCGGGGGTATACCGCGAGTTCGTGTCGGGTCGACCTCGGCGTTGGTTCCTGACACTGCGGGGATCGTTCGAACCTCGAGCGATCGCCCGTTCCCGAAAAGCCCGATCGTTTAACATCGACCGGTTCTGGGTCGCTGGCGGCGTTCCACGTTGAACGCCGACGGCGGGGTCGCCGCCAGTCGACACGGCACGACGCGAACCTGCCGTACCCACGTCCACCGCCCAGGGAATCGACGTCCTGGGATCCTGGCGGGGGGGGTATGGATGTACAGTGGAGGCCAGTCCACAAGAAACCTTCCGCAAGAAACCCAACACTGAGACCCCAGGACGTCCATCGATTTCTGGTGTAGGAACGCCACGCTGCCCACAGCAAATCCATCGAAACCACCGAAACCCAGGGCGCCCTGGAGGCAAGCGGGGTGTTTCTTGGCATGGGCCTCCACCGTATTTCGGCCCCAGGGGGCCCGACCTCACCCTGTGCACCGCCCGCCTCGAGGCTCTCGGAGCTCGATCCTCCGGGCGGTGGTTTTGCGGACCAGTCCCCGCCGGGGGGTCGGTGCGCTCTCGGCTCCCCTTGCGGGGGGGGGCGCCCCCACAACCAGCCTCGAACGTATCCCTATCCCTAAGATGGGCGAGCAAAAAGCTGAGGGAATCCTTAAAAAACTGAGGGATAGGCCCTCAAAAACTGAGGGAATCCGTAAGATCGGCATCGAGGTGAGGTGATGTCAAACATAGGGATAGGGATATGTTCCAGGCTGGTAACCCCACCCTCCCTGGCGCCCCAGCGCCGTGACATCTGCGTGGAACCTCGACTGCTGGGCAATCCTTGGGGTCGACTCCCTCGCCTCGGGACCGGCTGCGTTTTCTTGGAGAGCGAGGCTCGCGCTCGAGCGTTTCGGGCTTCCGCCGAAGCCGCTCCCTCCCCCCAGACGAGCGGAGACAGCAACACCCGCTTTGTGATGCTGCTCGCTCTTCGCTGCTCGCCTGTCGCTCAGCAGGTGCCCGTCGCGGTCGGATGAAGCAGACAGAGACATGAAGCAGAAAGGCGCTGGAAAGTAGTCTGGGCTTCCGCCCGCCCCCTGAAGAGGAGGGACGAGGAAACGCAGCCCGATCCTTCAAGACAAGAAAAGGGCGCCTAAAGCAGACTGGGATCCGAACATCCCCTAACGAATACCTACTTTCAGCGACTGGCGTGTATGTTCCACGCACTCGGTACGCGTCCTCTTGGTTTTCGATTGTGCCCCTTTGGGGGTGATGTCTTCCTTGCCTGCCACGTGAAATGGGGCGTGGCTTCGAGAACAAGAGAGGAGGGGGCACGAGACGGGAGAGAGCGAGGACATGAGAGGGCAACGAGCAAGGAAGGGGGCACGAGGGAGGGAGGAGGATTGTGGGCGAAGAAGACGTACCAGGAGTGAAACAGCAGCGAGAGGAACAATCCGCCGACCCCGTCGGCGTGTGTGTGAGGGGCTTGCCCGTTCGGGTCGGTCTCTGTCGCCCACTTTCCCTGCGCCCCTCCCTTTCCCTGGCCCCGTCGCCGCTTTCCCCCCCCCCTTCTCTGGGCCCTCCTCTTCAAGCGCTGGGCCCGTCGCCGCTCCCCCCCTCTTCCCTGAGCCCTCCTCCTCCAGCGCGCCAGCCAGAGCGAAGACGAGCAACGTCGTAATTGAGTCGAGAGGGAGCCTCTTCCCTTTGATCCCTCCCCCGCTGTGGGGGGGGGTCCCAAGCGGGGTCCGGGAGTGGGGGGGTCCCGGGTGGGGTATCGGGTCAGATACGACTCCCCCCCGGGGGGTCCTGGGGCCCAAACAAGCTCCAAGACGGGCCAAGAATGCTCCAAGAGGCCCCCAAGACGGTCCAAGAGGGCCCCGAATCGCCGAACGATCTGTTCTCAAGACGCCTTGACGGCCTCCAGACGGCCAAGAGGCCTCCAGGAGCACTCCCAAGAGGGCCCCAAGAGGACAAATCACTGATTTCTTATTTGAAACGTTTCAACGTTCTCGCCTCTTCCGCTTTCTGGCGCTCCAAGACGGCCCAAGAGGCACCCCAGATTGCCCCAAGACAGCCCAATAAAGCTCCAGGAGGGACCCCAAAACGGCCCAATAGGGCCACAAGACGGCCCAAGACGGCCCAAGAGGCCCCCAAGACGGCTCCAAGAGGGTGTCCAGACGAGGGACCAGAGCGGACATTTCGAGCCCTCGGCCCCGAGAGGCTCCCAGGAGGAACCAAAAAGGCCCCAAAGGCCCCAAAGGGGCCCCCAGGAAGCCCCGAGAGGCTCCCAAGAGGCTCCCAAGAGGCCCCCAGGAGGCTCCCAAGAGGCCCCCAAACTGTCTCCCGAAAGGCCGCCGAGAGCGCGTCGAAGAGACCCCAGGAAAGCATCCGTGAGGACTCCGGCCCACGTCAGCGCCGTCGCCGCCGCCGCCGCCGCCGTTGCCGTCGTTCCCCACTCAGCGTCGGCGGCACCGGCCGTGAGGCCCTCGCCATAACCTTGGCAAGCGGGCCCTGGCGGGCGGGCCCTGGCGGGCGGGCCCTGGCGGGCGGGTCGGGCGAGCGGGCCCCCGCGGGCGGGCCCTGGCGGGACTCTGAGGCGGGCGGGCTCCCACCCGCCGAGCGGGCGGACGCCATCACTGGGCGGGGCGGGCGGGCCCTGCTGCGGGTGGGTCGCGGGCGGGCCGGGCGGGGCACCGAAGCGGGCGGGCAGGGCTCCCAACTGGCGAAGGAGCGGGTGCTGTGGCGGGCGGGTGGGGCAGGCGGGTCCGCACGGGTGGGTCGGGCGGTCGGGCCGCAGCAGGCGGAGAGTCGAAGCAATCTGTTGAAAGTTTGGAGCTGTCAGTGGGCGTCAGGCAAGATCACGACTCCGGCGCAGCTTGTGAGGACGTCTAGCGCGAGAGCGTGCTTCCTGGACGCAGAGGGCGCGAGAGCGCCCGAGGAAACTGCGGGGAAGTCCAAGGCGAGACCGCGAGCCTCGTGTACCTTGCGACAGAATCTCTGGCGCGAAGGAGATCCTTGAATAAATGGTGCAGAATCCTCGATCAGGAACGGTTGTTTTTGTAGCCCGAAGGTCCAACCACATTGGGCCGAGAAATTTCCTCTGACAAAAAACATGGTGCCAGCCTCGGGGGAAGTGCGTTTCAATCAACAAAAACACATCTACCAGCGTGGACCCAAAACAATAAGTCATTCCGCGTTGGATGTGTGCGCTCTGTGGTGCAAGCTATGTGGTCAAAGCTATGTGGTGCAAACATATGGTGTAAGGTATAAGCTGTATGATGCAAGCTATGTAGCGCAAGCTATGTGGTGCAAGCCATGTGGTTCAATTCACGTGGTGCAACAACAACAACAACAACAACGGCTCCCGCCTGCGATTTCCGCACAAGTCATTGAAGGATCGCGCTCGCACCAGAGAGCTCCTCGCAACTGACTCGAAGCTCGCGCTCTCGACTGAGACTTCTCCGCAATTTCCTCGAGCACTGCGCTCTCGACGTCCAGGACACGCGCTCTCGCGCTAGACGTCCTCAAATTTTGCTCAGGAATCATAATCTCGCCTGATGCCCTCTTCCTCCTCCTCCTCCTCCTCCTCCTCCTCGCCCAATCACCATTTACAGAACTCGTTCCAACGGCCCGCCCGCCCGCCCCGCCAGCCACGGCCCGCCCGCCGGCCCCCACCCGTGAGCGTCCGCCTGCCTGCCCCGCCCGCCCCTCCGGGTTCGCTCGCTCGCCTGCGTTCAAAACCAGGCCGCCCCGCTGCGACCCGGTCGCCCGCCCCCGCCCAGTAATGGGGCAGCCCTCTGGGCTGCCTGGAAGCCCGCCTCGAGCGCCCCCGCCCGGCCCGCACGTCCGGGTCCCGCCCGCGCGGCTCGCCCGTTGTGGGGTCTGCCTGCCAATGTTCCTGCCTCTCGTTCCTCGGGCTCCTGTCGAGCCGTGCTTCGTTTCTCATCCTCGTATCTCCCACGTGCCCCCCTATCGGTTCCGCTTTCCTCCCTCGCTCCTATCTGTCTTTATATATATATATATATATATATATATATATATATATATATATGCCTTGTTCCCTTTCTTCCTCTTCCTATCTTGTGGGCCGCGCCAACTACACGTGGGGTACGATCGAACACCGGCGGTATACGTATTGAGTGGCACGCGACCGACAGCGAGCGAACGACAATACAGTGATGCTCTGCTACTCGATAATTAACACGGCTGGACGCCGAAAGTAATCACACCCAGACATCTGCACACGTACGCCCTCCATGACCAGACCTGCACGAGCGATTGCGTTCAGGCGCAGGTGGGCGGAAGCTGACCGCGTGCGTGTACATAGGTTGCTGTCCTCTGAAAAGAAAGCGTCCTTGGTGCTCTCGCCTCGGCGCGAGCTGCATTGCCTATGATAACGAGGTGCACGCTCGAGCGTTTCGGGCTTCCGCCGAAACGACTCCCCAACAACAACAACGCTATCGCTCGATACTTCCGCATTTGTTCCTCAGGAGTGGCGCCGCCGACAGACAGCGTTCCAACAAAACCAAGGCTTGCGCTCGATGTCTCGCGTTTACTGAGGAGTGGAAGTCACGCTTTGGCGCCGCGGACAAGCTACAAAACCAGAAAAAAAGCGCTCCCGCCTGATGCCTCCATGCGATGACATCGGTCCCATTCCATACTTCCTAGCTGAAGGTCGTAAGTACACCAAGTGGAGACGAGCTTTTTCCTCATGCGACGATTTAGGATGGCCACACGACGAATTATTGCCCCTCGTCGTTGGGAGTCGTTCCTGCTGTTTTTGGAGCTGTTCTGGGGCTTGCGAACCACGTGGTTCGGGCGTGGTTCGGGCGCGGTTCGGGCGTGGTTCGGGCGTGGTGCGGGCGTGGTGCGGGCGCGGTTCGGGCGCGGTTCGGGCGCGGTTCGGGGCGTGGCTCGGGCGCGGTTCGGGCGTGGTTCGGGCGTGGTTCGGGCGTTGTTCGAGCGCGGTTCGGGCGTGGTTCGCGTGCGGTTCGGGCGTGGTTCGCTCCTGGTTCGCGTGCGGTTCGGGCGTGGTTCGGGCGTGGTTCGGGGCGTGGCTCGGGCATGGTTCGGGCGTGGTTCGAACGTGGTTCGGTCGTGGTCCGGCGTGGTTCGGGCGTGGTTCGGGTGTGGTTCGGGCGTGGCTCGGGCGTGGTTCGGGCGTGGTTCGGGCGCGTGGTTCGCGCGTGGTTCGCGCGTGGTTCGGGCATGGTTCGGTCGTGAATCGGAGCGTGGCGCGCGCGTGGTTCGCGCGCGGTTCGGGCGTGGTTCGGGCGTGGTTCGGGGAATGCTTTGGGCGTGGTTCGGGCGCGGTTCGGGCGTGGTTCGGGCGCGGTTCGGGCGGTTCGGGGCGTGGGTCGGGCGCGGTTCGGTCGCGGTTCGGGCGTGGTTCGGGCGCGGTTCGGGCGTGGTTCGGGCGTGGTTCGGGCGTGGTTCGGGCGTGATTCGGGCGCGGTTCGGTCGTGGTTCGTGGCGTGGTTCGGGAACGGTTCGGGCGCGGTTCGGGCGTGGCTCGGGCGTGGTTCGGGCGTGGTTCGGGTGTGGTTCGGGCGTGGTTTGCGCGTGGTTCGCGCGTGGTTCGCGCGTGTATGGGCCAGTCGTTTGAGAACTGCCTCGTGAATCTGCTGTGGAGGAGGCGGTGGGTCGTCGACGTTGCGCGATTGGACTAACTTTCTGAGGCGCGCATCAATAGAGGCAGGGAATGAGGCCGGCCCAGTTCTTGGAGTGAGCAGACAGCGCGTCCTCCGCCGAGAAGAAGACTTGCTCGCCGAACTTGATGGCTCGGCGAGCGAGATGTCTGGCAGACGGCGCCCAGGTCCGAGCCTTCCTCTGCAGCGCCAAGATCGCCCCTGAACGCGGCCGACAACTGCCCCTGCGAGCGCGTCTGGCTGCCCGGGGATCCTCGAGCTCGGCAGCTGCGGCAGCGCGGCGCGCCGTCTGCGCCCGGGCTTGACAGGCTGCTGGGTCGATCAGATGCGCCCTCGAAGCATTCGCGCGCAGCGCCTGCGCCACGCGCGCGAGCGGGGCGGCCTGGGGCCCGGCGGCTCTCGCAGCTAGCCGAGCGAATATGCCCGGGGCTTCGAGCGAACCAGGCTCGCCCTGCAAGACTTTGTTCGTTATGTCGTAAGCAGCCGAGGACATGGGAGCGATGCGTCTCTCCAGAGGCCTTGGTGGGGGGGATGGGCCCGCCACGATGAGCGCGCCCAGCCTAGTTCCGAACTCCAGCCTCGCGCGGATGCGCCCCGGGACAGGCTTCGGCGCCGATGCCGTTGTTGGGGGACAGACGCGACGAACAATTGCGCGGTCGGAGATCTCCTTTTTCAAACAGTGGCTCTGGGCTGCAAAGAACGGCGATAGAACGAAGAAGCCGACGAAAGGGGACCAACTTGGCTGCGAAACCCAGAAGCGATCCAGCCTGGCAAAAGTCTTGGAATCACTGGATTGGGCCCTCTGAGGCGATCTCTAGAATGTGACCAAGCATGGCCAGATGTTCGGTACAAGTGCGCCCTGTGCGACCGCATTCGACGCGTTGCCAGGGCGAGCCAGCGTCGGCCAAATCCCACCAGCCCTTTGGGCGTGAGTGGTTTAGAGAGCCCGCTCTGTTCAACCCCCCTTCTTCCCCTCCGGGGAGGGGTTTACCCCTCCCCCTACCCCCTCGCCCTGGGCCTGGAGAGGGCGCCCCGCGGGTCGTTGGAGGGGTCTTTTTTCGACTCCTGGGAGTGCCAGAATTCGACACCCCTCACGAGGATTCTGGCCCCGACGGGGGGAGGCAGAAAAGTGCTTGCCCCATCTGTGATCGATCGCCCGACAGATGGCCCCAAGATTCCTCCCAGACCCCTCCCAGAGAGCCCCAAGAGGCCCCAAGAGGCCTCCAAGAGGCCCCCAATATGCCCCCAAGAGGCGCCCAAGAGGCCCCAAGAGGCTCCCCCGAGGCACCCAAGACGCTCCTGGAAGCCCCTGGAGCCGCCAAGAGGCCCCCAAGACGCCCCAAACGGCCTCCAAGAGGCCCCCAAGAGGCTCGAAGAGGCTCCCCCAAGGCACCCAAGACGCTCCTAGAAGCCCCTGGGGCCGCCAAGAGGCCCCGAAGACGCCCCAAAAGGCCTCCAAGAGGCCCCCAAAACGACTCGCACCACGACGAGGGCCCCGAACGACTCACACCACGAGGAGCCCGAACGAGTCACACCAGGAGGAGGGGCCCGAACGACTCACACGACGACGAGGGGCCCGAACAACTCACACCACGAGAAGCCCGAACGACTCACACCAGGACGAGAGCCCGAACGACTCACATCACGAAGAGCCCGAACGATTCACACCAGGAAGAAGGGCCCGAACGACTCACACCAGGACGAGAAACCCCAAACGACTCAAACCACGAGGAGCGGTTTCTCTCCCTCCTCCTCCGCCTCGCCCTTCTCCCGCCCCCCCCCCACACAGGGAGGATGTGCAAGGGGGCGGGAGGAAGGAGGAACAGGGGAGACATGCGGGGCCAAGCGGACACAAGCCTGAAAAACACGACTGCCGGCATGCTTCGCAAGAGTTGCTGTTGTGAGATGGGCTGGTGGGGATACGCGAAGCGTAAAGAATTGAAATCGCCGCGTGCCGCCGCCAATCTGGAGCAGTGATCGCCTCTCGCCCTAGTAAGACCCCTCTGATAATGACCGCATATTCCCGAGACTTGTCCTGCTGTCACACCATGGTTATGCGCAATGTATTGTCGAGCGTCCGCTTTGCCCTGCCGCGCAAGTGCGCTGGGCGCTCGTCGCGGAAATAGAATAGACGCCGAGGGGGAAGCTGGGGCGGACGACGAAATAAGAACAACCGCGGCACCCCCACTGCGATCGTGACCTTCCCTTACTTCTTCGAAGGACCCAAACGCGTGATCATCGGGCGCCGCCCTGTCGCAAAGACTCCGAGCTCGTCGACGTCCTGTCGCGCGTCTTGAGAGGCAGAGATCGAACTGGAAATGCCAGCCCCGTGGTGGCTGGAGACTGTCAACGTCGCCGTCTGTCCGCGATTTCGAAGGAGGGCGCGGGCGCTCCAAGAGACGGGCGAGATCGTTTCCGGCCAGGGCGGAGCCACGCGCTCAACCTTGTAGCGGAATAGCCCCTCAAAGACGCGAGACGTGCTCGATGCTCTGCTTGGGGATCTGCGGCGGCCGCCCCCTGGGCCATCCCCGCTGCGCGAGCTCGGCGCCGCGCCGGCAGCAGTGGGCGGGGCCTCGGCCCGGCGATGGTTCCAGCCGCGAGGGCGCGAGTGGGAATGGGAATGGGAATGGTCAAATCGCGCAGCGAAAGGATTCGTTAAGGAGGGATGCGGCCTCTGGCTCGTTGCTCCGACAACGACAAAAACTTTGGCCAGGGCCCATCTTCGATCCTGTTTAAATAATCATGCCGGGATTTGCTGGTTCCACGTAAACACTCGGATGCAAGCCCTCGGATCTGGTTGGAGGGGTAAAATCCGCAGGCTCCGCAAAACCAAAGCTTCAAGGTTTCGTGAAACCGAAGGCTATGAGAGGAATGCAGCCACCCCCCCGCACGATGGACTTTGCGCCCTGGAGGTATACTTGAAACAGCGCCGTCGGCTTGCTGCAAAGAAACACAAGGCGTTTTAAGCCAGTCGTCGAGACTGTTTTTGGTCGCGGACCGCTTACATCTCGAACGCTGGCGGCCACTATCACCAAGGATATGCTTGGTGCAAAATCTGGCCACAGTTGACGGGGCAGGCGGATTGGCGCGGCATTTCTCGAACTCGCGCCTAGGCCTCGGGCCAACGCTCATGGCATCTATGGTGGCCCGTAACAGGCCTGACCAGCTCCGCTCTTTTCTCGTGAACTGCAACGCGTGTGCGCACGCACTCAGGCAGCCTGTGCCCCTTGGCTGCCTGGCCTGCGAGCTCGTCCGCTCGCTTGTTACCGTGCCACATCCACGGTGCACGTCCTCGCTCTGCTGATTCAGCTTCCGACAAATGTGAACTCATACAAATGACTGAAACTCGCCCGTGTCGTGTCGAGATCCAGTTGCATGCATATGTCGACCGATGGCTTGCCACAGGTCGACGTCCGATTGAGCATCGCGAGGGCGGAGGTCGACACTAGAATTGCAGCCTTTCTCCACCCACTCGTTATCTGTGAGATACACAGCCGCGCCCTGAGTGCATCTGGGGACATACTCTAGCACGGCCAGCTTGCCTCTATAAGCTGTCTGGCGGCGTCCGCTCAGTGACGAGCGCGCCTCTAAGCCAAAAGTGACTGGCTCACGCTGTCTGATGACGGTGAAACCCATGCCGACGCGCCTCAACTTCGGCGAATGAATGTCGGCCCCACCGCTGGCGCCTCCACAAATGTAGATCGGCTGATCGCCGGTTCCGACAGCGAGGGCTGGGTCATCACCATCTCGATCTGGTGTGAAGGTCCAGAGCTCCTGCACCATGGGTGCTGGGACCTCCGCCCACTCCCGCGGGAGGAGCCCTCGCAACCAAAACCATTCGTACTGCTCATGCTGGCTGAGGGCCTGACTCGCGTACTGGTCGGAGTCGCGGTAGGCCTGGTGCCCCGTGTTCTGAAGGCAAAGCCAACACCTGTGCAGCTGCGTCTCGATGTGGTGCTCACCGTGGAGCAAGCACCTGGGACATAGCTTGAACCCAGGATCGTCCACGTCGAACCTCGCTCTGGGCCATGTCCCTCCTGTGGCCACTGCAAGCATCGTCTCTGACCGCTGCGCCCCTCTGGGCGCTTCGGCCAGGAGTCTGAGGAAGGCGCGAAGGGAGCCATTGTCGATGCCCTGCGCCGCTCCCTCTCCACTGTCATTCGACGCCGCCTGCTGCCATCGGAAATCTGTCACCGATGTGGTCAGGTCTGCTAGGATGTCGCTGAAGTCCTCGCAACCTGTCAACTGTGCGTCATCAAAGTGCCAGACTGACGATCTGATCTCCTCGTTGGAAACCCAAAGTCTTAGCCATTCGCTCAAGCATTCTCTGCTCAATCTGACGGCTGAATCTTGGCTCGGGGCTCTCAGCCGCGAGGGCGTGGAACACAGCGAGGAGAGGGAGGAGGAGGAGGAGGAGGAGGAGGAGGAGGAGGAGGAGGAGGACGAGAATCAACTGGAACCATAACCAGCTGGAGCCGAGCCATAACCAGGTGGTTCCAGCTGAAGAACATGCGATCGGTGTAGTGCTCGCACATACAATGTGTCATTTGCTTGCCCGAAAGTTTAATGTTGAGCTGGATTGGAAACTTGCCAGAATCGATGTGTAATTGCCCAGGGCCCCCAAAAACGGCAAGAAACAAAAACGGGCCCACTGACCTGTGCCAGGAAAAAAGAATACCGCCAGTGTCTTCTGAGCTCTCTCCCCGACGACACCGGTTGCGCTCGTGAGCTGCACTGAACAGGCGAAGCGGTTGTGACAAACTCTTCGCCACCCACTGGAAATCCCTCCGTGGTATCAGCGGTATTGGGCCACGCCTCGACGGAGGGAATCGCATCCGTCTTGCGTACCATAGCGGGGGCCACCACTCTAAGGATCGATCCGTCCGTGTCTGGTCCATGGAGGCACGCATGTCGTCGCTCTGCCTGGCGAGGTCGGCGGTTTTGTCGTCCAGAAAGCCAGCGCGCGCGGGGATGATGTCGATCAATGCCTGGGAGCGGCGTTCGATGGAGACCATGTCGGGCTCGATGGGCTTCCCATTATCATTCGTGCACGAGCCGAAGATCTATTTAAGTACTGCCTCCACTGCTGTGATGGCCTGAAGGGCAACCGCGATGGCGGTGTCGGAACCTGTCTTGGCGCGACCAGCCATGAGCTCGCTGAGCTCGACCTTGAGCTCTGAGAACTTGGAGGAAACCCTTTCATCCATGAGGCCGTGCATGTGCGGGTCCAAGGAATTCGGGCTCGTCCCGTCGTCACTGTCTTTCGAGGCGGAGCCGTGGCAATATGTGGAGCGATCATCACGCGCTGGTGAACCAGCTTGACCAAATCTGTAACTAGGGGAGGGGATCACGAGTACCATTGAGGGCATTCGCCTTCTTCTTCTTGCGTTGGCATGCGTCGGATGGCAGATAAGACATCGGGAACTGGAAATGCTTCAATTTACCCACCGCCCCGTCCGCCGACAAAACGAACGCACGATGCTCCGACAGGAGATAACAGAGAACCGAGGTCTGGCCGCGGAACAGCGTTCTTCGATTCACCTCCAGGGCAGCGGGCATCTTGAGCCGAAGCGGCTACGGACAGGAAGGGGGGGGAGGAAGAGGAGGGGGAGGAAGAAGAAACACAGCTCTGGGCACAGTGGCTGTCGGGCCACAGCTCGGGCCTCGGGCAGCCGCTCGGGACGATCCCGGGCAGACCCGGAGCTCTCTCGGCGAGGCGCCGCTGCAGGAGCAGCACCCCGCGGCAAAAAAAAGCGGGCCAGCAGGAGCCCCCGAAGACTTTGCGAGGAGGAGGAGGACGAGGACGAGGACGAGGCGAGGAGGACGAGGCGAGGAGGACGAGGGGGAGGAGCACAAGGTGCTCGCCTGCCGCTGCCTGCCCGAGAGGTCCCGCCACACGTCGTCCGCGAGCAGGGGGCGGAGCTCCGCGAGGGGGGGCTCCCCGCGCAGCAGGGCCCCCAGGAGGCTGGTGTAGGCGGTCTCCGCACCTGCGGAGGAGGCGCCCCCCGACGGCGTCGCTCGTCGCTCGTCGCCCGTCGCCGTCGTCGTCGTCGTCGGCGGCGTCGTCGTCGTCGTCGACGCCGTCGGGGTCGTGGTCAGGGCAGTCTTCGTCGTAGTCGTCGTCGTGATCGTCGTCGTCGTCGTCGGTCGCTCGCCGTCGGCGTTGTCGTCAGAGTCGTCGTCGTCGTCGCTCGTCATCATCGACGTCGTCGTTGTCGCTGTCGCCGTCGCCGTCGTCGTCGTCGTTGTCGGCGTCGTCGTCGTCGTCGTGGTCGTCGTGGTCATGGTCGTCTTCGTCGTCGTCGTCCGATGCTCGGCGTTTACGTCGTCGTCGCTTGTTGTGGTGGTCGTCGTCGACGTTGTCGTCCGTTGCCTCTTCTCTTCTAGGTCGTCGTCAACATCGTCGTCGTCGTCGCACGTTGTCGTCGTCGTCGTTCCTGGTAGTCGTCGCCGTCGTCGTCCATTGCTCGTCGTCTTCGTCGTCATCGTCGCTCGTCGTCATCGGCGTCGTCGTCGTCGACGCTAGTCGTGGTCGCGGTAAACTGCTCGCGTCGTCGCCGTCGTCGTGATCGTTGTCGTCGTTGTCGTCGTCGGACTCGTCGTCGTCATCCTCGTTGTCGTTGTCGCTCGTCGTCGTCTTCGTCGTCGTCGTCGCTCGTCGTCGCTCGTCGTCGTGGTCATAGTCGTCTTCGCCGTCGCCGTCCATCGCGCGTTGTCTTCGTCGTTGTCGTCGTTGCTCGTCGTCGTCGTCGTCGCCGTCGCCGTGGTCATGGTCGCCTTCGTCGTCGTGGTCCGTCGAACGTCATGTTCGTCAGAGTGAGGGGGCCAAACGGTCATTCATTGTCCCTTGGGGCATGGCTTAAAAGCGAATCCGTGGTGAGGATTCTGGTTGTTGCGTTATTGTTGTTTCTGCTATTCTTGTTGTTGTTGTTTTTGTGTGTTGTCGTCGACCCGGCCCGCGACCCACCCGCGACCCACCACGCGATCCACCCGCGACCCACCCCGCGACCCGCTCGCGACCCACCCGCGACCCACCCGCAACCCACCCGCGACCTGGCCCGCGACCCACCTGCGACCACAGTCGACCCACCCGCGACCCACCTGCGACCCAACCCGCGACTAACCTACATTGTTTTAACGAAAAAAACGGCGCCTGCAGCGGGCTCGTTGTATAGCTTGAAAATTTTGCGCCTGCGGCGGCGTTCTTCAGAGCCTCGCAGACTGCAGACATTCCCGCCGCCCCCTCACTCTTATCCGCAACTGCGGGGTGCTAAGTATTATTCGTCGTCGTTGTCGTCACTCGTCGTCGCTCGTCGTCGTCGTCGTCATCGTCGCTCGTCGTCTTCGTCGTCATCGCTCGTCATTGTTGTCGGCGTTGTCGTCGTCGCTCGCCGTCGTCGTCGCTGTTCTTGTCGTCTTCGTAGTCGTTATCGTCGTCACACCGCCGTCGTCGACCGTCGCTCGTCGTCATCGTCGTCGTCGTCGTTCGTCGTCGTCGTCATCCGTTGATCGTCATCGTCGACATCGTCGCCGCCGTCGTCGTCGTCGTTCGTCGTCTTCGTCGTCGTCATCATCCGGCGCTCGTCGTCTTCAACCTCGTCGTCGTCGTTGCTCATCGTCGGCGTCGTCGTCGACGTCGTCGCTGATCGTGCTCGACGTCGCCCGGTACTTATCGTCTGCGTCGTTGTCGTGGTCGTTGTCGTAGTCGTCGTCGGCATTGTCGTCGTCTACGTCGTCGTCGCCCGTCGCTCGTCGACGTCGTCGTCGTCATGGTCATGGTCGTCTTCGTCGTTGTGGTCGTTGTCGTCTTTGTCGTTTTCGTCGTTTTCGTCGTCTCTTGCTCCTCCTTTTCGTCGCCGTCGTCGTCAACGTCGACGTCGCCGCTCGTCGTCGGCATCGTCGTCGTTCGTCGTCGTCGTCGTCGTCGTCTCCGTCGTCGTCCGTCAATCGTCGTCTTCGTCCTTCGTCGCTCGCCTTTGTTGTCTTTGTCATCAGCGTTGTCGTCGTCGTCGCGCATCGTATTCGTCGTCGTCCGTTGCTCGTCGTCATTGTCGTCGTGGTCATCGTCATCGTCATCGTCATCGTCGTCGTCGTCGTCGCTGTTGCCGTCGTCGTCGTTCGTCGTCATCGTCGTCGTCGTCGCCGTCGTCCGCCATTCGTCGTTGTCATCGTCGTCGTCGTTGCTCGTCGTCGTCGTCGGCATCGCTCTTCGTCGTCGTCGTCGTCGTGGTCGTGCTCATGGTCGTCTTCGTCGTCGCCGTCCGTCGCTCGACGTCTTCGCCGACGTCGTCTGCAACATTGTCGCAGGCGTCGTCGTGCATCGTCGTCGTCCATCGCTCGTCGTCTTCGTCGTCGTCGTCGTCCGTCGCTCGTCGTCGTCGTCGTCGTCGTTGGTCGTTGTCGTCGTCCGTGGCGTCGCTCGTCGTCGTCGCCGTGGTCGTGCTAATTGTCGCCTCCGTTGGCATCGTCCGTCGCTCGTCGTCTTCGTCGCTCGTCGTTGTCGTCGTCGCCGTGGTCGTGGTCGTCTTCGTCGTTTTCGTCATCCGTCGCTCGTCGTCTTCGTCTTCGACGTCGTCGTCGTCCGTTGCTCACCGTCGTCGTCGTCATCGTCGTCGTCGCTCGTCGTCGTCGTAGTCGTGCTAATTGTCGTTTTCGTCGGCATCGTCCGTCACTCGTCTTCTTCGTCATCGTCGTCGTCGCCGCCGTGGTCGTTGTCGTCTGCGTCGTTTTCGTCGTCCGTCACTCGTCGTCTTCGTCTTCGACGTCGTCGTCGTCGTCCGTTGCTCGCCGTCGTCGTCATCGCCGTCGTCGTCGTTGTCGTCGTCGTCTTCGTCGTCATCGTCGTCGTCGTGGTCGTCGTCTTCGTCGTCGTCGTCGTCCGTCATTCGTCGTAAGCATCATGTTCGTTGTCGTCGTCATTATCGTCGTCGTCATCGCCATGGTCGTGGTCGTGGTCGTGGTCATGGTCGTCGTAGTCGACGTCGTCGTTGTCGTCCGCATCGTCCTCCCCCCAGGTCTCTCCCCACCGGAAAAAAGGTCAACATGCGCTTTCGAACCTATAGGGAGGAGGGGTGGGAAATGGCAAGGCGATGAAGTCGCTCTAGGTCTGGGTGCGAGTTGTCGGGCCCAGGGGGGGGCCAAGAAGGGCCCAAGAGGCCCCCCAGACTGCCCCAAGAGCGCCCAAGATCGCCCCAAGATTGCCCCAAGAGCGCCCCAAGAGGCTATTTCGATGGCCCCGACGGAGAAAATTTAGGACCCCCCTTCCTTTGATCGATGGTCTCCAAGATGGCCCCAGGAGGCGCTCCATAGCTCCCAAGAGGGCTCCAAGAGCGCCCCACGAGAGCCCCAAGAGGGCCCCATGAGGGCCTCCAGGCGCCCCCAAAGAGCCCCAACAGGACCCAAAGATCCCCCAAAGAGCTCCAAGAGGGCCCCAAGATGTCCCAAAAGAGCTCCAAGGGGACCCCAATATCCCCCAATACAGCCTCGTAGCTCCAAGAAGGACTCCGATGCTCCTAGATAGCCTCCAAGATGGCTCAACACCCTGCTGCCTCTCCTTTTCTTGCATGCTCTGTTTCACTATATGTGTCTCTTCGTCCCGTTTCCCGTCAGCTTTCATGGGCAAGGCTTCTGAATGGACTGGTGGGGATTCGCGAAGCGTAAACAATGTAGGTTCTAATTGTCAACAAGATTCTAGCCGGTTCCAACACAGAGCCATCGTTTTAGCAGATTCCGACCCCCACTGGCATGACCTTGATTCTACTGGCCGACGTAGTCCCTCCCCCACCTGGGCAGGGATAAATGCTGTTGTCATTTGGGTTTCGCGGGGCCTATCCCTACATAGGAGGGCGGGCTGGTGGGGCTGAGATACCATGGCACAACGGGGGCAATTGGCCGCAACAATAGTTTCCTCGGACACGCGCAAAACATCAGGAGGACCCAAACCAATGCCGCGGCGGCCCCGCGCTTCCAATGCATTTCCAAGATGGCCTCAGAACGCCAAACGACTCGACAATGCGGCAGATTCGTGCCGCGACGACCCCAGCGTTGGTATCCGAGACCGCGGTGTTCGTTCAACCGCGATCGATCGGCGGCCTTCCGATCACGAAATCATTCCTTATGGGTCGATGGTGCTGGCGGCGTTCAGCCTTGAACGCCCGCGGCGGGGTCGCCGCGGCGTCACCGCGACGCGAACCCATTGTGACCTCCAGGCGACCCCAAAAGAACCCACTGATCCGCCCATGATCCCGATGTGGCTTCCAGCATGCCGCTGGGCAACCCCAAGGCGGCCCAACATACATGCAACGTGCGATCACGGGATGTCTCGATGCCCATGCGATGGCCCCCCAGGCGGGCCGCGTCCAAACAGGCCAAAGCAATACCAAATCACGACACCAAGACCCCAGCATGGCACTGATGTGCTCTAAAGATGACCCAAGAAAACTCCAATACGACATCAAACTGTGGGCTTCGCATCCCACTCGGGACTGACGTGAACCGTTTTTTTGTTTGGTGGGAACTGCTATCTCTTGAACTAGAACTAAATTACCAGATGCCAGCCAGCATAGACCCCAAACAGTGTGTGTCTAGAAACCTGTGTGGTGCAATCTAGGTTGTGCAAGATCTGTGATGCATTATATGTTGTGCGGTACTTGTTGTGACGATGATGTTGTCCTCGCGTCGGCGATGAAACTTTTGGAACGATTTCGACATGCGCGAGCGGCCGACGCGCGCGAGTGGCCCGCAAGGTATTCTTTTACAGAGACCGTGCCTCCCCAGCACGCGCGCATGGGCGCTTGAACGATTTAGACCCGTTTCGCAGCATTTGATGAAAATGTTGGAAAGCGATCGTTTCCTTTAGGATTTACAAGAGAGCGCGTGTAGACCCTCCTGTGTAAAAAACAAGTTGCAAACTCATTTGCTGTCATATGTTTCCGGGGTACTCAATGTTGTCATCCTTGCGAGATCTAAGGTTTTAGAAGAATTCCAACATGCGCGCGCGACGACGCCAGAGTGTGCACGCTGGCAAAGGATTCTCTGGAAACTGAAGTTGTTTGATCAGCGAGTGTGCGCGCATAGTGTTATTTGCAGAAGATGTGTGTGGCGGGGGGTCGATAACCGGTTTGAGTGGGATGAAACGAAATCATATTTAGGCTGGGCGGGTGTGCAGGATCATGCACAACAAGCAATAACCGCATGCCCCGGGTAATAAGGCATACGTTCCTTTCCCACGATCCTCATGATTATCCCCGGCCGAGACAGTTTCGGTCAACGGTGGGGACCGGCGGGGCCGAACTTCAATATCGCCGGGTGAACTACGCATCGTAGATCGAATCATCTTATAATGGTTATCACTCCCATCAACATCATCATCGTCATCATCATCTCTCATCATCATCACTATCATCATCGTCACCGTCGTCATCGCCATTCCCATTTCCATGTCATGCGCCGGGTTTGCGACGTCGGAACGTCTAAGACGAAATACGAATGTATATGATTGTTGAGAGGGTGTCTCAAGCGAAACGCTAAATTTTCCGAGCGAACAAGTTATCGCTACAGTATTGTATGTTTCAAGATTCCTATTCCTCCCACCCTCCGAAAGACGCCCCGCAAAAGCGAGCACGGTATCGTTGTAGCCAGGGCCACTCCGTGTATCCGTACACTCCGAAAAATTATGCTCGCTCCTCCTCCTCGTCCTCCTCCTTTTCCTTTATGTTGCCACCTGCTGGGGAAAATTGATTGTCCCGCCGAAATCCGGACCTTTATTTATCC
>CAUYUJ010003936.1:90344-97844 GCA_963575745.1 Prorocentrum cordatum
GCAGGAGGAGGATCCCTCCCGCGCCGAGCGGCCGCGCGGCGCCCGAGGCCTCCCCGGCGGCGGAGCAGCGGGGGAGGCCCGAGGTGCTCCAGAGGACGGGCCCGTGGTGCCCCAACGGACGACACCTTCGCGACAGGCCCATGGCACGCCACGATAAAACGACGCGAAGATCGGGACAAAGTCGGATGGGGATAACTCGAAATCTCTGAGAATCGGCGGGTTTGGAGGATGTATTGGGCGCCGCGGCCGCTCCAGAGCGTTCCGGAACGCTCTGAGAGCGCTCCGGAACGCTCTGATGCGATTTATCCCGATCCTCGCCCTGTTTTACACGAGTGGCCGATCCCGGGAACTCTGCAGCTTCCCCCCAGAAGCCTTTTGCTTCCGCGCCGGCTTCCGCCCGCGGGGGCGGCCTCGCTGTACCTCCGCCGCCTTCAGTCGAGAAAGGGATAGCAACTCCTTCGGTCCTCGACTGCAAGGCCCATCTTAGAGCGCGCCATATGGCAGGTTCTGGAAACCCTGAATCTGAAGCGCGTGGCATCTATTTTGGGGACGGTTTTGTTAACGTCTGCGTGCTTCCGCAAGCCTTCCGCCACCTTTCGCAAAGAAAGAGATGCTCACCTCGCGACCCCTCGAAGCCGACGCCCTTTCTGGAGCGCCCCACAGAACGCCAAGACGGCGCCAAGACGGCCGCAAATGACCTGGCTTTGTCTCAAGAGGATTATTTTCGGACCTCCAAGGCCCACAATTGCCGAACAAGGCTCCCGTACTCTCCCCGACATGCCCGGCATGCCCAGTGACAGCCAGCGAATGGGTAGTGAGAGGCCGAACCATTGAAACACCTGCGGTCTGCAATGCGCGGCGTTTCTCTCTTTGCTCCGCCTCCGGCCCCATCGTCGACAATGCTCGTTCGATGCTGCACCGTCGGCAATTCGGCCCGAAGAGGCCCCAGGGGGCGAAACGCGTTTGTAGCCTCTATTTCTTTTCGCCTGAGACTCGATCCCAAACAACTGCAACGCGCAATGTCTCTACTCTTCGGCGCTCCAGGCAGCGCTCGAGGCGGATCCAGAGAAACGGCCTCCAGGGGCACCCACGATGGCCTCCAAACGCCACCTCCTCCAGCTCCTGCTTCTGATCCTTCTGCTGCTGCTGCTGCTGCTCGTCCTCATCCTCTGCCTCGTCCTCCTCTCCTTCCCTCCCCTTCCATCTCCTCTCTTCTGCTTTCCTCCCCCGCCCGTCTCCTGAAATGCTCAAGCGCAGTGGCGTGCCAAGCCTGTGTGAAGTTGCGCGCTACGCTCATAGCCTCTATGAACATGCAGGTGTGGATGTGCGCCTGCTCAATACCTGCGGAGGGCGAGGCAATACTTCCTATCAGGGCTGGCTTGGGGCTCTAGGAGAAAGTTGGCACCTCAAGGGGACGTAGTCGAGGACGCGCAAATGCAATAGCGAGGCTTTCCTGCTACACCATTGCTGGAGTGCCAGACATTCTCTCGGCACGTGTTTCAGTGCTTCCTGTAGGCGCCAGGCCAGTGCGCATGCTGTGCGGATCGAGGCTCCAGTCTGCGAGCGCGGCCGCACACGACACAGCCCGCAGCATGCGATTCGGCTCGCGGCGTGAGCCCCGGGAGCTCAGGGGGGGGGGTGCCAGGGGAGCTCGGCAGGGGCCAGGAGGCGCCCCCTGAGTACGCCAGGAGGAGCAGGGAGGCCGCGCCCCCCACCCACAGACGCGCCGCCTGTCGTGAGCCATCGGGCGTCCGGGGCGCGCAGCAGCAGCAGCAGCAGCAGCAGCAGCAGCAGCAGCAGCAGCAGCAGCAGCAGCAGCAGCAGCCACGCCGGCGGCGGCGGTCGACGGGTGCAAGGGTGCGACGCCGGGCGGCCCCAAGGCCACTCGGTGCAGCGGTGTCTCCGACTGGGACCTGCCGCCTCGTGGAGTGCCCTCCCGGGGAGAGGAGGAGGAGGAGGAGGAGGAGGAGGAGGAGGAGGGGGGGGAGGAGGAGGAGGAGGAGGAGGAGGAGAGGAGGAGGAGGAGAGGAGGAGGAGGAGGGAGGAGGAGGAGGAGGAGGAGCAGGAGGAGGAGGAGGGAGGAGGAGGAGGAGGAGGGGGAGCAGGAGGAGGAGCAGGAGGAGGAGGAGCAGGAGGAGGAGGAGAAGGAGGAGGAGGAGGAAGAAGAGGAGGAGGAGGAAGAGGAGGAGGACGAGGTTGTGCTGCACATGTCGTGGGTTGTGGGCGGCCTCGGACGAAAAGTACCCCGGGGGGGCCCCTGGGGGGCCCCGGGGGGGCCCCGGACGAAAAGTACCCCGGCCGATCCCCGGCTAACCCCCGGGCGATCCCCAGGGAGGAGGCTATTTTTCGCCACCCCTCACGGGGATCGTGGCCTCCGAGGGGGGGGGCTGCCAACGACTACCCCCCCTCCCGCCCAAAGGGGCCCCCAAGAGCCCCCCAAGAGGCCCCAGGGGAGCCCGATACGACGCCAAGGAGCCCCAAGACGCTCCCAAGAAGCCCCCAAGAAGCCCCCAAGACGGCCCCCAGAGGCCCCAAATAGCGCTCCAGGGCCAGCGGAATGAGCGAAGCGGTTAAATAAAGAGGGTCTGGGTGATGGCATCCTGAAAATTATCGAGGAGGATGGAAACGGCCGGCACACATGCCCTAACTTGTTCCTTGGCAGCACGACGTGAAACGGAAGACAACCAGGCGAATCGAGAACGCGGCACGACTCCACCTGCCAGAAAACAAGCTCTTGCAAATAACCGTAGCCTCGAACACATGGCGATTCGCGCCGAGAGGACATGTGTCTGACTCCAGAAATCCTCGATCAAACAACGCTGATGTCTCGCGTTTACCTCCACCGCCTTCCGCTGACGGAGCCGCACCCGTTTCCCCTCCGCCGGCTTCGGCCACACTCGAAAGGGGAAGAGATGTCAATTCCTCGATCCCTCGAACGGGACACGGTATTAGCATCATTTCTCGGAGGTCCGCGCGAATTTCTTGGATCGGCGCTGGCTGGACTCGACTCCCCTCCCTGGTGCGCGAATCGCTCCAAGGGCCCCAGAGGCGCCGTCAGGGGGGGGGGGCCGGCACCGATCCAAGAAATCCGCGCAGGTCTCTGAGAAATCATGTTCATGCTGGTTTGGCTTGCTTGATTTCTGGAACATCCTCTCCTTCCCCGGGGCACTCCTGCAGACTGAATGTACGGTCGGGAGGTTTTGCTCAGCGTGTCGCCACGGCGGCCCTGGCGACATTCTCTGCCCTGGAAGCGGATAGCGTGTCGCTCCGCTCCGCGGGGCGCCAGGCGGGGAAAGGCTCAGGACGTTGACACTTGGGAGTGTGGACGTGGATAGCGTGTCACGCCACGCGTGGTGGCCCAGAACCGGCGGAGCCACACGCGAAGCCACACCTCCCGACCATACAGCGAGTTCCAGAACCCGTAATCCCCCCAACAAATGCGGCATCTCTTTGGGGGGCGATTCTTGTTTCCGCTGGCCTGCCGTCGGCTGGAGCCGCCCGCGTTTTGCTTCCGCCGGACTCCGCCAGCCTTCTGCCGGCCTTCCGCCGGGGAAGAGATGTCAACTTCTTCGACCTCTCCTAGGGCGAGGCCCTTTCCGGGGCGCGCCATCGCACAAACAGGCGACGCTATCTGCCGACGAGACCGTGTGCCCGAGGGAGGCGGAAAGCCGCGTGCCCCACCGAAGGACCAACCAGTGCAAGCCCTTCCCCTGATCGCGTGTCGCTGGAGGAGGCGGAGGAGGAGGAGGAGGAGGAGGAGCAGGGATGGAGGAGGAAGGAGAGAAGGGGGAGAAAGAGGAGGAGGAGGAGGAGGAGGAGGAGGAGGAGGAGGAGGAGGGGGAGAGGAGGAGGAGGAGGAGGAGGAGGAGGAGGAGGAGGAGGAGGAGGAGGAGGAGGAGGAGGAGGAGGAGGGAGGAAGTCCGACGAATCCCACGGAGGAGCCCCACGGGGCGGCCGTGACGCCCCAGCACGCCGGGCCCGGCAGCCCCCGCTCCTGCTCACGCTGGCTATCCGCCTGGGCGCGGCCTGGGCACGCCAAGGCCCGCGCTTCGCCCGAAGCACACTCAACACGTCCTCGTCGTCGTCCTCGTCGTCCTCGTCGTCGTCGTCGTCGTCGTCGTCGTCGTCGTCGCTCGAGATCCGCATGGGCAGCGCGACACGAGCGCGAAGACACGTGGGCGAACCCTGCGCGCCAGAGCGCAGCAGTCGTGGAACCACGTGGGTCCCTTTCGCTCGAGCCTTCCCCGCGCGGCACCCAGGAGTCGATGCCGGCTGCAGCTTTGGCCCAGACGCAGCCACGACCCCTGGCACACGGTGCGCCGAGGAGCCCATGGCCGTGCCCTCGCCCCTGTCCCATGGCTGCATCCCTTCTTGCTCGGGGCTTCCAGGCCGCGCTTCTCCCACTCCAGGTCCCTCATGAATCCCCTCCCCCCAAAAAAGCAACTTGACCCCCCCTCCAAAGGCGACCTGGTATTCTGGGCCCCCTCCTTCGACGGGGCGCCTTGATAAACGGGACCCCCTAAGCTCCAATCCAAGGAACGCGCCCTAATAAACCGGACCCCCCAGTTACAAACAAGGAGTCTAAAAAAACCGGACCCAGGGGACGATTAAGAAGGGATTTGGAATACTCCTCGACCCGCCCCTTTCACCTTTGCTGCTATTCGTGTGCTTTGCTGGGGTAAGTTTCGTTGCCCTTGGAAGCCCTCCCTGGCCACTCGAAAACACGCGACTCTCACCGCGGCAGCGGTCGGCCAAAGAGCAGTCGGTGGGCCGCGGTACTCGTCATGTGCTCTGGGATCCGCCGTGCTCCTGGCGGGTGCGGAGGAGGAGGAGCAGGAGGAGGAGGAGGAGGAGAAGGAAGAGACGGATGAGTATAGGAGGAGGCAAGGGGAGGTCAGATAAAAGGCAGCGACCTGAGGCCATATCAAACACCGAGCAACTACGAGGCGGCTCGGCAACGGCGGGGGGGGGGCGCTCAACTGGACGACACGACTGGCCCCCCCGAGAAGTGCAGCCCATCCCTCATCCCATCACTGCCGCAAGCCAATGGTGGGGGATGGGCCGCCTGGACTCTGCTGGCGAGGCCCGGCCTCCCCCATTGCCCATTGCCGCCCGCCCGCGCCCCGCACGGTGCAACAGCCGAGCTCGCTCACGCGGAGACCGCCTGCATGAGCACGACCTCGTACTACGTGGGCGCGATTAAAGTTTGGCCCAAGTTTGCGCCACTGCGGCGCGCTTGGCCACGATGCCATAGAATGTCGCAAGATACAGACGGACACGAAGGACATCTGGCGTGAACGCAGCATTGTGGTTTAAACGGGAGCAGCAACATACGCTCACCACCTACTTCAAAAACAGCAGCACGCCGACTTCGAACCTGGTCCGCACCTGATTCAGGAGGAAGTCCCGCGCGAAACGTTCGCTTTTCTATTGGTTCGACCCGACTTCGAACCTGGTTCGCACCTACTTTGCGAGGAAATCCCGCACGACACACTCACTTTTCCACTGCTTCGAATCGAATTCGAACCTGGTTCGAACCTGCTTTCCGAAGAAGTTCCGCTCGAACCGCTCCCTTTTCTACTGTCTCGAACCGACTTCTATTGTTTCGAACAGACTTCCGATCCTGGTTCGATTTTTTTTGGGAAGAAGCTCCACGCTGTTCGCGGTGTTCGAATCGCCACCCCATTTAGCTGTATATAAATTTAATTGGGAATACACGTCCGAGGTTGCCCGTCCCCTGCTGGCGCAGCTCCACTCCAATCGCCGTGTGCCAGGCTCCGCGCGCCTAACGGGGCACCTCTGGTCCACGCTGCGCCAGCGTGTCAAAGATGTGGCGATGTTTGTTTCTGCATGTTGTACTGTGCGTTTGCCCAGTGGATGATTGTGCATATTGTACAATTCGTTTGAGAGGAAGAGGAGAGGCAGCAGCAGCAGGAAAAGACAATCGGCGAGGAGGAGGAGGAGGAGGAGGAGGAGGCAAGGGGCGGATGAAGAAGAGGAGGAGGACCAGTGTAAGCACAAGATGTGTCAACGATGTTGCAATCCACTGTCCCGTCCCTGCGGCCCCCCCCTGAAAAGGCCAACGCCCTATGAGCTGCAGTTCCAGCGAAAGCCCCGTTTCGGAAAGAAGCTGCTTTGCATCCTGCGAGAGAGCAAATAGCACATCCCAGGTATGATGACACCGCCCAACCAGGTTTCCAACGATGCCCTACCATTTTGAACCATGACAACCCCCAACTGTGCAAATGTTGCGCAAGCTTGCGCGTCTGGTCAAGCACCCCAAGGACGCCTCAAACGAAAGACCCAACTTGAAAAAGAAACACCCGCCATCAATCTGCGCAGATTTCGCGCATCTTCAAGATCCGGGTCATACATGTTAGGGACATCTCTGGCGAGAACCCCATCTTGAAAACGACTTGTGCTTCATCCGTGTAACGGTTGCAAGCCTTTCAAACGAATGCGCGCAGCGCTGAAGGAAAAACCGAACTTTGGAAACGACCTTTTCTCCATCCTTTAAAATGCAGTAAGCTTTTGCGACGGATGTGCGCAACGCTGCGGCAAACACTCAAGTTTGAAAACGGCCCGTGATCAGCCTGTGTAGCGGCTTCAAGCTTTTACGACGAATGCGCGCGGCGCCAAAGCAAATACGCAGTCTTGGAAACGACCTGTGCTCAACCCGTGTAGTTATTGAAAGTTTTTGAAGCACAGGCACGCCGCACGACTGTGATGATTCCATTATGAATGACATGTGTTTCATCCGTGACGTTGCCTCGAAGTATGAAATAGAAATGCGTGGCGCCCAAACGAGAAACCAAATTGAAAACGATCCGAGCCCCATTCCTGTAACGGTTGCAAACTTTTACAGCGAGTACCCATGACACCAAAGCGAAAACTCCAGTTTGAATCTGCAGGCCCACCCGTCGCTGGAAAGTCTCAAGCTAAATGCCTGGCCAGTCCTAGCGACGCGTCTGAGGGTGCAGGGAGGCGTTGTCTGCAAGGAAGAGGATGGAGGAGGAGGAGGACCAATGTAAACCCAAGAATCAACAACGATGTTGGAATGAATAAGCCTTCTCTCCAAGCTCCGTCTTCATAGGCCCCTTACAGCGGTTCATTGCCATTGAGGGAACTACCTCGTTGGAGAACAACCGTTTGAGGATCCTGAAGCATGCCAGAACATTGTTCTCGAGATTTCAACGCCACGGATCAGCCTGACTGCTGCGTCTTGACGATGCGGAATCGTGCCAGAATGACGTTTCTAGGATTTCAGCAACGCGAACCAACAAAACTGCTGCACCCGCATAATCCTGAGTCCTTCCAAAACACCATTTCTAGTACATGGATCATGGGATACCTTGAAGCGATTGCAAGTGTTTAAAATCGAGTATGCGCGGCGCTAAAGCGAAAACTACATGTTGAAAAAGAACCGCCTTCAATCCGTGAAGCTGTTGCAAATGTTAAGACATAACGTGCGCGGCGCTGAGGCGATAGCCGAATTATGGA
>CAUYUJ010003936.1:102844-135344 GCA_963575745.1 Prorocentrum cordatum
AAGTGCTAAAGCGCAGTGCCCGTTGGCACTGCCTGCAAGATTTGGCGGCGAGCCGAGGGGGGAAATGACAGGGGGCGGGCCTTCTGAGAAGGCTCAGAAGGCCTCCGGCCTTCTGAGAAGATGTCCAAGCCTCCCCCGAAGACACGAAGGGCTTCTCTGAAGGCAAGAGGGCTTCTGAGAAGTCCCGCCGCCTTCTGAGAAGGCCTGCCCCCTCTCACTCCCCCCCTGGGCTCGCCGCCGAACGATATCCACTGGAGGTCGCCCATGAAGCAAACAGGTCCCGCAAGAGACGGGTTTCTGACCGCACGGACGGCCCTCGTGGACCAGCCTTTGATCCCAGGTCGTTTTTTGATTGTCCCGGGGCCTGCCATCCTCGTCCTCCTCGTCCTGCTCATCCTCCTCCCCGTCCTCGTCCTCCTCGTCCTCCTCATCCTCCTCCTCCTCCTCCTCCCTCTGCCTCGCTCCCCCCTCCCCCCAGGAGGTGAGAGGAGGTGGAGGGCACGAGCACTGGAGGGAGTGCAGAAGCAAGGCAAAGGAGGTGGAGGGGCCAGGCCAGAACCCGTTGAAAGGTTCGCGCCGAGCGATGCGAACCTCGAACCTCGAGGATCGAGGCATCCTGGCCCTCGAGGGCCTTCGTCGTCGCCGCGGCTGGACGCGGCTCGGGAAACTGGTGCGTCTGAGCCCCAGTCGGGCCCCGTGGACCCATTTTGAGTTTGCGCCGAGGTTCGAACCTCGAACCTCGAACCTGAGCACACATGTGAGCGTCACAGCATGCCTGCCTGGACGGAGGGGGGGTCCGCACCCCCGTCCCCGTACGCTCGTTACCGTTACGGGTGCGAGCAATAAAAAAACAAGCTCAATGGAGGAGGGGGGGGAGGAGTGGGGGAGGAAGGAGGGGCGCTCAAGCCTCCAGCGTCTTCATCAACATCACGCGTATTTCGCAATGTTTTCCTCCTCCCACGAGGGGTGGGGGCGTTTTCGGGCTCGGGGAAAGCGATGAAAAAAAATCCGGGCCGAACAGCCGTTGCCCGAGAGCTCTGGAGGCCCACAGAGGGCGACGGCTCCGGGGGCCCACGTGGCGGACAACAAGCGCTGCGTCTGAGGCGTGGATGGGGAGCGGCTGGGTTTTTGGGGCTTCAAACGAGTTATGGAAGGTGCCAAGGCGATCTGGGGAGCTCTTGGACCTTCAGAGGGGGGTCCTCCAAAGCCCTCCATCGGAGCCGAGCGGGGCGGGCCCTTGCACCCCTGACGGACGCGCGAGGCAGACGCGGAGGATTGAGGGACGAAGTTGGCGTGGAGGTCCGCCTGGACCGGAGGACGAAGCCGAGGTGGAGGTGGCGTGCAAGCCCGCCCAGATTACGTCGGGGGCGAAGCTGACGCGAATGAGTGGACGGCGAGGTAAGCGTCAAGGATGGAGGTCCGCTAGGACTGGGGGGCGAGAAAGAGACGGAGGCACGGAGGCGCGGATAACTAAAGTGACGCGGGTGTCCGCGGGCGACCAGGGGACGAGGTTGACGCGGAGGACTCAGGGACAAC
This sequence comes from Prorocentrum cordatum, assembly GCA_963575745.1. NCBI lineage: Eukaryota > Dinophyceae > Prorocentrales > Prorocentraceae > Prorocentrum > Prorocentrum cordatum. The sequence goes on from CAUYUJ010003936.1 coordinate 104,381, forward strand.
GCTGATGCAGAGGCCCGTCGGGACAAGCGGACGAGGTTGATGCTGACGAAGCTGACGCAGGAGAAGGCGGTGAGGTGGGTGGAATATGACAGGGAATGGCGAGGACGGAGATACGAGGGCCGGTATCTGCGAGGAGAATGGAGGAGAACGTCGATAGGGGGAAGGCGGGGAGATTCGAGCGGAAGGCGGGAGATGGAGGAGGGATGAAGATGACGATCCGGGAAGGGGAGGGGATTGAAAGGGTGGGGAGACGATACAAGCAACGCGGTGTGGCGCGGTAACTCTCCTGTACGTGCTTGCAAACTGCCCGCCAATCTCAGGACTGACTCGTCATGAGCGAATATCTTCACCAGTGCCCTCAGCGAGCCGATGTCTCTCTCTTGCAAAACGATCAAACATTGTACTTGTTCTGGACAGGAAAAGCTATCCTGAGGGGCTTTGTATCGAAGTATCCCCAAAGGGAGAATGGCAATACGGTCGACAATCCATCGCCTATCCATGCGTTGATCCTTTTTCCGTTCGCATCGCCTGCCAATCGCCCTGGACTGCTTTCACAAAAGTCCCTTCACGAGCATACTACAAAAAATTATCCAAGCGGCCCCGCGCCTGCAGAGCAATATATTCCGAAGACGCTGCGCCACCATCCGTCTGGGAGTTGTGTCGACATGTATTCCAGTAGTGAGTGCCTCAATCGAACACATATTCGACATTGAACTCAAGCTGATGTTGAAGTTACACTGCAATCGTACGCGATTCATTTTCGTCTCCTCTGCTGCAAGCATCCTCGGGAACCTCACCGACACGTACGCAACACTCCTATCCATTGTTCATGCATCCACCAAGAACGACCGCCTCCTGACAACCCGTGCTACTTATATTTAGGAATCCGTGCTTCGTCTAAGGGCTCGTGTGAAACAACACGGCGGCGGAAAGTAAGAATACCTGCCACCACGAGTGCAGCGGCATGCGAACGAGTAAGACAAGTCCCAGATGCTCGTCTGCAGCACGCGGCTCCAGGGCGAGCGAGGCGTGAGCTCGGCTCCCCAGAAGGCATCGACGCCAAGACGCAACGGCGTGTTACGCTCAGCCTCCAGGCGCTGTCTTCTTCGCGCCACAAGAGACGCTGCCCCACTTCACGCGCCCTGGGCCACAAAATCCGGCGCCCCGCGCCGCGCGAAGGGCGGCACACGCCGCGCCCTCGCGCCGCCCCCCTGGAGAAGGGCAGCACGCCCCCGCGCCCTGACCGGCCCCAGGTCGCCTCGGAGGAGGAGGGGGAGGAGAAGGATGGAGGAGGAGGAGGAGGAGGAGGAGGAGGAGAGGAGGAGGAGGAGGAGGAGGAGGAGGAGGAGGAGGAGGAGGAGGAGGAGGAGGAGGAGGAGGATGGAGGAGGAGGAGGAGGGAGGAGGAGGAGGAGGAGGAGGAGAGGAGGAGGAGGAGGAGGAGGAGGGAGGATGGAGGAGGAGGAGGGATGGAGGAGGGAGGAGGAGGATGGAGGAGGAGGAGGATGGAAGAGGAGGATGGAGGAGGAGGAGGAAGAGGATGGAGGAGGAGGAGGAGGAGGAGAGGAGGAGGAGGAGGAGGAGGAGGAGGAGGATGGAGGAGGAGGAGGAGGAGGAGGTGGAGGAGGATGGAGGAGGAGGAGGAGGGAGGAGGAGGAGGAGGAGGACGGAGGAGGAGGAGGAGGATGGAGGAGGAGGAAAACCGATCCCCGAGAACGGGCCGCGACGTGCCGAGGGCGGCCCACGGCCGGCCCGAGGCCGGCACAAGATCGCCCTCGGCCAGGAGAGGCCCGGCGATATCCCCCCCGCGACCCCCACAAGGCCCAGGAGGCTCTCGAGGGGCTGCCTAGCATAAATCGGGTCGGGCGAAAGGGGGGGATAGCAAAGGGGGGGGTTGAGAATCAGCTCGCGTAGCTGCTTTTCCCGGCGCCTCCCGGCGCCGGAGGCGGCCATGTATCGAGGAATGGGCCCCTCGGTGAGGCCGAAACCAGCTGCATGCAGGAAATTTCGTACCCCCCCCTTTCCCAAACCCCCCCTTTCGTCCAGCCCGAATAAACTTGAGAGGCCCAACGAATTGCACACTAGATATTTCTGATTGTGCTTCCACGGATGCCCCGAGGGCCTAAGGATAGCCTCCAACAAGTCAATGGACGGCCGTCTGGCCGCATCAGACGGCGTCCCAGCGAGCCAAGCAGCTTGCTGCATGGCTCCAAGATGGCCCCAAGACGGCTCGATCATCTTCCAAGACGGCCCAAGATCAGCCCAGGGTGGCTCGAGAACGCCAATGGCAGACTCACGAGAGTACCAATACCTTCCCATTCAGCCCCAAGCCTCCACCCCAGCCCCAATACTCCGAAGACTACCCCATGACCCCGGCAGGCCCCGAATGGGCCACCGAGACAACTTTAAGAGGCCTCACACCCAACCCCCCCGAGATGCTCACAACAAACAGCGCAGATTCATTAGACTGCCCATCCACGACACGCTACAACATCGCGACGCGGCCTTCCCAAGCGGTGGAGGATATGCAAGACAACGAAGCTGGATGGTGATCGCACGTCATTTCGAAACAGCTCGGTAACAATATGTCGCTACGTCGCGTTGAAAGACAGCTTCGGGAAAAGTGGACGTACCACGAGAGCACCCGGGACTCGCATGTGCGAGGGCCAACAACGAGGAGAATTGGATTCGTGGCCACACGAACGCTCCCGCGGCGATCGGCCATGCTGGCACAAACATCTGCGAACACTCCTGAAGTCAGGAGCCGTGGTCTTCATCAGAGCTGCAACAGCGGCGGCACGGCAGATTGAGCGAGAGGCAGGGCAGCGTCTGAGGCCTTCGCCGTCGGAGGAGGAAGAGGATGTATGTACGAAGCGCGACGGATGTACGACGGATGACCGGGTGTGCGAGAACAACAAGGCAGGGAAGGAACACCCGAGGTGGCAGACCAGACCAAAAGAGAAGGCCTGCAGCAAATATGGCAAATCTACAACAACAAAGGAAAACAAATGTATTGCACAGACACTGAGCGGGAATGAGGTCGTATGTTCCACTGGGTGCAACACCGGATGCTTCCATAGATAACGAATACCTTCACGCCGAACGAATAGTAATTAATGTGGAGAAAGGAAACCGGTTAATCCGCTGGACCCCTCGGGGGCCAACAGGCAGCGTGGCGAAGGCTGTCCTGATCCCTGCGCCAGTTCTAGTTCCCAAGAGAGAATGATATATGGTGTTTCTGGTGCCGCTGTTGTCATGATTGAAGACCGCATGACGGGGGGAGCCCTAAAAGGCATCATTGCACACGCCAAAGGAAGGTTCTCATAGCTTCCTTGGGGTGCCCTGGGCACGTAACATGCAACAGACTCGCGGTCCTCAAGCCACAGTCCCTCGTAAATGCAACAAGTCTCGGGCCCCCGGGACAACAATCCTTCGCATATCACATCAGATTCGCGCGCGCGCGCCAAGCAACAATGTGTTATGAATTAAACACACGGCTCGTGCTCCCGAGGCCACAACGCACAGTAAGCTATTACCGCTTCGCGCCCAGGAGGCCACCATCCATGGTAACTTACAGCAGGTTCGCGCGCTTGCCAGTCCGCAGTCTTCGATCTATTCCGCCAGGTTCGCGCTCCCCTCTGAACCTTGCCATGCCTTGGCGCTCCCTAAGCCACAATCCCTGGCAAATCACGCCATGCTCACGCTCTCCAGGCCACAGCCCCGAGGAACTTGCGCTGGGCTTGTGCTTCCCGAGGCCGCACTCCCTTTGTAAGCTATAACACCCTTGCGCCTTGGGAGCCGCCCCCCCGTTGAAAATCACAGCGTGCTGGTGTGCTCCCGAGACCACGCACCCGTCCCACGAAGGGGCCGCCCAAAAGCGCCACTCCTCTCCAGAGCAGGAAAACTGCCATCTCCCGTACTGGGATCTGCTAAGGGGCCCAGGGACACGCAGAGAAATACACACAAATTCCAGGATCCTCCATATGTTCCTATATTTTCTGGGCTCTCGCCTTCCCCACCACTTCCCATATCTTCTCCAATGTTCCCGGGGATCGACGACTCATTGTGTCTGTGTGTTTTTCCCCTCCTGGTATGTGCTCGGGGGGGGGGGGGGGGGGCGCTTTTCGGCCCCGACGCCATGTCCTGAGACCCCGGCTCGGGGCTCCGGGTCACGCACTCTCGTACATGGATGTGGCTACGGGCGCGCGCTCCCGGAGCCTCGGACCATCGTAAGGTAAGTTGCAGTGGAAGCGCGCTCCCGAGGCCACCATATCCCAGTCATTACTAAAGGGGCCCAAAGACACACAAATAAATAGACACAAATAACCTGATTCCCCATACTTCCCATATGTTCCTGGGTTTTCGTCTTCCCCCCCACTTCCCGTATTTTTCCATGTTTTTCTGGGAGTGGACGATTAAGTGTGTCTGTGTTTTTTCTTCCTGATTTATTCCGGACGCGCGCAACCAGTCAGCCAGCAAACAGCTCGATTCAATTGTTAGTGATACGTTCAGCAACAAGATAATCAGCCGAGCTACCAGCCAGCCAGCCGACGAGCAAACCAACCCACATACCAACCAGACGCTGCCATGCAAACAGTCTGGGAAGGGCCGGCGGCAGAGGGCGAAACCGCCAGATAGTACTGGTCTTTTCCTTGTCCTTTCCGTCTAGCGCCCCCCCAAAAGGCCACAAGACATCCCCGAGAGACCCCCGACATTTCAGTTAAGGGCCCAAGCGCCCCCCCGAGAGCCCACCAACGAAACATTCGAGTCTCAATCTGCCCGTGTCACACCCAAGACGATTTCAATAAACCGCACTCACAATCGCCAAACTCCCAAGGATCCGCCGGCGATGCGCCGCCTGCCTTCTCGATAATCCGGCAAGACTGGATGGGAGAGTAAGATCGGAGGGGAGAAGCAGGTTCAATGGACGTGGAAGACGCGCTGCAATGCAGAGAGGTCCGGGGTCCTTTCTGGGCGCTCGAATCTAATGCAACAAAAAAAGACGTTCTGGCTTGGCCATCCAATCCCGCAACTCAACGCATCACGATCATCCGATCGGTGTTCCTTGTTTATTGCTGGTCGAAGTTTCCGTCACGATCAGAACTTCACAGTGAAGCGATACAACGATACGATGTTCGCTGTTGTTTCTCGCGCCCATGGTCCAACGGTTTGGCACAAGCTGGGACGCCGCGCTGACCGTGGCACTCTGTCGAACAGACCCGCCAACATACAAGGGGAAGTGGACATCGCCGATTTTCGTAACGCTCGGTCTCAAGAGTCTCTGCGTGGCGGCGCCCCAGCCGACACGCTTGCCCTCTGCGTGCCTGCGGGAATTCCTTACAGAGGGGTGCCAGATGAAAAGAAGGAGAACAGGCGGGGACATGAATGAAGGGGCCCTGGGACACACAAATAAATACACACAAATGAAAGACTCCCCATATTTTCCCAAATTTTCTGGGTTTTTGTCTTCCCCCCCAATCCCCATATTTTTCCATATTTTCCTGGAAGTCGACGATTACTTGTGTCTGTGTGCTTTTTCCCCTCCTGAATGAAGAGAAGCAGGGCGAGGATGGGGGGACACGCAGTGGATGACGGCAGCGAGCGCGAGGGGGGAGCGGCAGGAGGGGCCTCCGGGACGGTCGAGGCCTCCAAATACGTCTTGCGCCCGGACGGCCCGAAGTGCCCGCCAAGAAATCCTGGACGACCCAAGTGAGCCTTTTTTTCCTTTCCAGCTCGTGGGGTCCAGATTCAAGCGAAGACTGGAGACGGCATCTGCTCGAAACAACAGCATGTTTAAACTGTATCTCTCCGCTCGAGATTGTACCCAGAGGAGGCTTAACCTACGAAGCCGACGTTCGGGAGCTCAACACAATTCCAAGAGTTCCCAAGAGAGCTCCGAGAGGGCCATGCAAGGCTCCGAAGAAGGCCAACAGCAGCGGGGCGGGCGGGGGCGGGCGAGGTCGGACCAAGACGGGTGGACGTGTTGGCGGGGACCGGCGGGGACGGCCACGGCATGGGAACGCTGACGGACATGACATTCTCGCACGAATCCCTCACGGACCGTCCCAGGATGTCCAAAGCCTGCCGAGCATCCTCCTCCTCCTTCTCCCCCTCCTCCTTCTCCTCCTCCTACTCCTTCTCCTCCTCCTAGCCTACCTTCTCCTCCCTCCTCCTCCTCCCTCCTCTTCCCACTCCCCCTCCTGCTCTTCCTCGTCGTCGGCCTCCTCCCCTTTGGGCCAACAGCAAGGCGACGAACGACTTGCAATAATCAATGGAAGCCTTTGGGAAACCGAGCTTGGGCGGCAGGGATGGCAGAGAGATAGAGAGAGAGCGAGAGAGAGAGAGAGAGAGGTTAGGGGAAAGAGACGGCGAGACGACGGAGGAGGGAGAACAACTATATCGGCACCGACATGTGAACGGGCGGTGATTCGCTTCGTCACTGGGAGGTCCCTCTCGCAATGGCGAGTGCTTGCGAGACACCCGGCGCGCGATGCGGCAACGAGGCGGCAACGGGCGGCAACGTTGCGACTCCTCGAATGGCACACGCAGTGCACGACGCGGCAGAGGGCGGCAACGTGGGGAATCCTCGGGGGGGCACACAGCGTGGGGAATCCTCGGGGGGGCACACGGCACACGAGGCGGCAACAGGGCAGCAATGAGGCGGCATCGGGGCGGCAAAGTGGCGGCGACCCTTCCGACAACCCCCACCAGCGCACGACACGGCAACCGAGGCGGCATCGGGGCGGCAACGGCCCAGAAGGCCCACGCAGCGCACGGGGCGGCAGCGCGCGGCAACGAGCTGCAGCGTGGCAGATCCTCTTGAGACAAACGCAGCGATCGGCGGTGGACAAACCTCCCCTTGGTAGACCTCACCTTAGTGAAAACGGCCTGGGACCGAAACCGACGGACCTGGACCCGCAAAAATAACGGCCGCGACGCCCTCTCGCGAACCGAAAACGGCAAATTCCTCAATCGACGTGTCAGGGTAGGAGGTCTGTCCAACCCCGAAACGAGCGAAACGGCAACGAGGCGGCGACGGCACGGGCACGGGCGGCAACAAGGCGGCAGGGCGGCGAGTCCCTGGGGAGTCCACACGGCGCACGAGCGCCGGCAACAGAGCAGAGCAGCGCGGCGGCCACCGGCGGCCGCGGGGCGGATCCTCGGAGGACAAACGCAGCGCACGACGCAACCTCCTCCCTCCTCCCTCCTCCCTCCTCCCTCCTCCCTCCTCCCTCAACGAGGCGGCAGCGAGGCGGCAACGTGTCGCGAAGAGGCGGCAACGAGGCGAATCTTTCGGGAGACTCGCCCAGCGCGCGAGGCGGCAAGGAAGCAACCACGGGCGGCAACGGGGCGATTCCTCGGCAGGGGTCCACCCAACGCGCGAGGTGGCACCGAAACGGCAAGAACCGGCAACTGACAGCAACGAGGCGAGAACGCGGGAGGACCCCGTTCAGGTTCGTCGTTGTAAACCGATTGTCTTTGAATATGCGGCAGTGGCAGGAACTCGCAGATAAACCAACGACGCATGAGTAGCAATAAAGCCTGGCACTGGTGAACCCAGCTTGACAATCGACGAGATGACACATACCTCTTATACTACTATGATCGACTGGCTACCACCACAACTACTGCTAGGGCTGCTACTACCGCTACGGATGAGTGCAAGCAGACCGTCGCTGCGCACACCCTCTGCGCGCCGACTGGCAACGCAACGCGCGCCCTCCTCGTCGCCGCGACCAAATGACAAAAAACTAGTTGAGTTCACCATCGGCCTAACTCTGAACTATGACTTTGATCAACCGAGAAAGATCTGCGAAAATTGGTAGTTGGATAAGCATAGCCACAAGATGCCGATTGATGATACGAGGTGATGGACGGAACCCGTACATCGCATGTTCGAACGCATAAACCAGCATTCGGGTGATAAGATGGGGTGGGATGGCGACGACAATTTTTGAGCTGCACTCGGCGCACGCTTCGACTCACGGGTTGACACGCATCGGGACATCACTATGGGTTGCCAGTGCCATATCTATCTGCCGTTCTAAGTGTTCATCCCTCGTTCGTTATGTGTATGAATTATGTGTATGAATGATCCTGTCGATCTATCCGTCTATAAATGTATGTAGATGTCTATATGTATATATGTATCACTGTCTGTCCATCCATCTCCACCTGTGCACACATGATGTCACTATGCAGCTGTCCACCTATCTACCATCTACCTGTTGGTGTCTGGATGAATCTGTCTCACCACCAATCTACCGATCTCACTATCACGATACCTGCCGATATCACGATCTACATATTGGGCCCACCATCCAGACAACCATCTGGTTTATCTTTCCATCGACCTACCTTCCTACCTGTCTAGCCATCGATGCCAACATTTCCATCCACCTATTTCACTGCCTCGACACCTTTTCCCGTATACCCATCTATCTGTATGTCTCACGAATATGTATTTGTTTCGCCGCGCAGGGAACCTTTCTTGTTGGACGTTTGCCCCGCAAGACGCATTTCTTGGTTGCCTGGCATCGGCAGGAACGTTTTATGTGAACGACGGCCTCGAGGAAAGCATCTTGACCCATTCTGGTAGTATGGTTTCGCAGGAAACATCGTGACAACCATCGGGACATCAGTCGTGATAACCATCGGGACAACCATCGAAACAATCATCCCGCAAACCATCGGGACAAGGGACAACCATCCGGACAACCACCAGGACAACCATCGGGACAACCACCAGCAAAACCATCGGAACAACCATCGGAACATCCTTCGGAACAACCTTCGGGGCAACCATCAAGACAACCATCAGCACACCCATCGGGACAACAATCGAGACGGCTGGGCCGGGCCATGGGCGACTAATTTTGGCCTGGCATGGCCTTTACCATGGCAAGAACTCGCACAACCTCGCCTAGCCTTGCCCGCACGCATGTCACGCACGATGCGAACCGATACCGAAATCGATTTCCTGGTTGGGCGGCTCCGTTCCGCTTCGATCTCACCCCCACCTCCGATCACTGATCACACGCGCTGCTCTTCTCTTAACTGCGGCGGCTGGCAACACACCGTTGACTGCGAATGCCATTGTGATAGCGTGAGGGCGAACTGGCGTCTTGGCAGGGATAGAGGGCCTGTGGGAGGTGGTGGCTGGCGGACGGCGAGCTTCCCTCCGCCAGGTGAGTAAACGGGCGCGGAACATGCCTAAGAGAGCCTGGAAGCAGGCGGCTACCGCTCCCGCTCACCACATGAACGCGTCCTGGCCGGCCCTGTGTTGCGGGGCGTCGCAGAAGACCACCTGCGGGCGGAGAGAGACAGCCAGCCTCGAACGTAGCCCTATCCCTAAGATCATGAAGCCCAAGGCGGTGGCAGTCTTAGAGATGTGCCATCAGAAACTGAAGGAATCCTTGAGATCGGCACCGATGTCAGGTGACGCCAAACATGAGGATAGGGATAAGGTTCAAGCTGGTAAAGAGACCGCAGGCAGGGCCGATGTGGACAGCGGGCTCAGGTTGATATACAACGTTGCGCTGCTGGAGAGGTGACTGCGGAAACTCGCAGGGCTCCGCGGGACTCATCTACCGAAAAGAGCTCCAGCAAAAAAAAAGATATTGAGTCGCAACCGTAGATAGCATCGGCTGCCAACTTCCCACTGCCTGGCACGGAAATCCCACCAGCCCTTTGGGCGTGAGTGGTTTAGAGAGCCCGCTCTGTCCTCAACCCCCCTTCTTCCCCTTCGGGGAGGGGTTTACCCCTCCCCCTACCCCCTCCCCCTGGGCCTGGAGAGGGCGGGCCGCGGGTCGTCAGGGGAGTCTTTTTCGACTCCTGGGAGGGGCAAAAAACGACGACCCTCACGAGGATTCTGGCCCCGACGGGGGGACCGAGTTTGGCCCCTCTGCTCTTCTTTGAAACCAAAATCATTGATTTTACTAGGGTTTTGGCCCCATTTTGGCCTCCTGAAGGGGCCGCGCTTCTCTTCCCTCATAGCAAAATCATTGATTTTACGAAGGTTTTGGCCTCATGTTGTTCTTCTCAGGGGGCAGCTCTCCTTTGCGCTTCTGCGGAGGTCGCAAGAGGCCCCAAGATGGCCCCAAGAGGCCCCCAGGAGGCTCCCAATTGGCCTCCAAGAGGCCCCCCAGAGGCCCCCAAGCGGCCCCAAGAGGCCCCCAAGAGGCCCCCAAGAGGCCCCCCAGCGGCCCCACGAGGCCCCAAGAGGCCCCCAAGAGGCCCCCAAGAGGCCCACGACGCCCCAAGAGGCCCCCAAGAGGCCCCCAAGAGGCCCCCAAGAGGCCCCCAAGAGGCCCCACGAGGCTCCATGAGGCCCCCAAGAGGCCCCACGAGGAGCCCGAACGACTCACATCACAAGGAGGGGCCCGAACGACTCACACCACGAAGAGCCCGAACGACTCACACCACAAGGAGGGGCCCGAACGACTCACACCAGGACGAGGCGCCCGAACGACTCACACCACGAGGAGCCCGAAGGACTCACACCACGACGCGGGCCCCGAACGACTCACACCACGAGGAGCCCGAACGAGTCACACCAGGAGGAGGGGCCCGAACGACTCACACCACGAGAAGCCCGAACGACTCACACCAGGACGAAGAGCCCGAACGACTCACACCACGAAGAGCCCGAACGACTCACACCAGGAAGAAGGGCCCGAACGACTCAGACCAGGACGAGATACCCCAAACGACTCAAACCACGAGGAGCGCTTTCTCTCCCTCCTCCTTCGCCTCGTCCTTCTCCCGCTCCCCCCACAAGGAGAATGTACAAGGAGGCGGGAGGAAGGAGGAACAGAGGAGATATGCGGGGCCAAGCGGACACACGCCTGAAAAACACGACTGTCGGCATGCTTCGCGAGAGTTGCTGCTGTGAGATGGGCTGGTGGGGATACGCGAAGCGTAAAGAATTTAAGTCGAAACATGTCGTAAGGGGCCCAGGCTTCGAGATGACCTCGGCTAGGGTGCGCGTAAAAGGCGTGCCTGTGCCTCTGGTGAACTCATTCACCGAATTATGGACATCTTCACGGGGACTCGGCCGCCCTGCAGCTGTCGATCAACCCGCTGCGTCCTATGTTTGCAATCGATGGTGCGTTGAACTTCGGGTTCAGATCTCAGATTAGAAACGGCGGTCGGCCCAATCAAATCGCCACACACATACCGAGAGCCGCCAATTTGTGTGCGCGAAGGAAAACTAGGAGGAAGAGGACGAGGAGGGTGGTGGTGGGAACTCAGCCCGTTCTGGTGCCAAACGAATGTGGGTCTCCGCCGGAGAGCCGTTACTGCTCTCCTGCCATCTCCTGGCAATCCAACAGAGGGACGGCCCGAGTCGTCGACTCCAACCAACTACCACGGAAACTCCACCAACGACTGCTGGTTTAACATTCAGCCCCGCGTCCCCGTGAAGAGGCACTTTTTGCAATCGGCCTTACACCTCAAAGCGACTGGACTCAAGCTTGATCCGACACCAAGTCTCGAAACCAACCATTCTCGGAGCCACGGCTCACAAAAGCGCGACCAAGAGCAACTTATACCGCAGCACCCCGCAGACGCGGATACGAGTGAGGGGGCGGCGGGGACGTCTGCAGTCTACGAAGCTCTGAGGAAGCCGCCGCAGACGCTTAATTTTGACAAATTGCACAGCGCGCCCGCCGCCCGTGCCGATTTTTCGTTAAAGCAATGTAGGTGGGTCGCGGGGAAGTCGCGGTTGGGTCGCGGGTGGGTCGCGGGTGGGTCGCGAGTGGGTCGCGGGCCGGTCGCGAGCTGGGCGGCGGGTGGGTTGCGGGTAGGTCGCGGGTAGGTCGCGGGTCGGTCGCGGGTGGGTCGCGGGCGGGTCGCAGGGTGGGTCGTGGGTGGGTCGCGGGTGGTTCCCCGGTGGGTCATGGGTGGGTCGCAAATGGGTCGCGGGCGGGTCGCGGGCCGCGTCGCGGGTGGGTCGCGGGCCGGGGCGCGGGGGGGACGACGCCAAACAACAAACAAACCGCAACAGCAACAGCAACAGCAACAACAACAATACTAACAACACCAACAACAACATCATCAACAACAGCAGCACGAACAACACCACCAGCAACACCAACACACCAACAACAACATTAATAAGAACAACATCAACAGCAATAACAACAGCAACAACAGCAACAATCATGTTAAGACTGTTCGCACCTTTCTGCTCGCGTGCCGATCAATACGTATATCCCAAATCCCCGGTACCCGCCCTCATCGTCTTCGATCGGACCCCCTTGAGGGTATATCTTCCTTTCCTGCCACTTGCATGTAGTGCAGCCCCAAAAAACAATGGAAAAAAGGACGGGAGGAAGGGAGAGGGAGAATCATGGAGCACGAGAGAAATTAGCAGGAGGGGGGCAAGTAGCTGAAAACAAGCGGTAGCACCAGACGGGCAGATCGGGTGGGCAGACCCATAGCGGGCAGGTCGGGAAGGCGGGCCCAGGCGACCAGGTCGAGCAGGCGCATTGCTGAAGCGTGGGTCCTGCATGGATCGCGAGGAGGTTGCGAGCGATAGCGCGATTCCCATATAAATCTAGAGACAAGCCAAAGCGAGAGCGTGATTCCTGAACGCCGAGGGCGCATCGTCTGAATAAATTGCGAGGAATTCCCACGCGTGAGCGCGATGCGTACATGAATTGTGAGGAAGTCCTGCGCGAGAGAGCGATGTGGGACTATATTGTGAGGAAGTATCAAGCGGGAGCCGTTGTTGCTGTAAACCGGGGGCCAGGGGCCCAGTTTGAGCGCCGTGACTTTCCCTTAAAAAAACAAGGTGCGAGCCCCGGAGGAAACGCTTCAATTGAAAAACACAATGGTCACCGGAGGGGGGAATCAACAATACTTATTCTTCAGTCGTGAGCATTCAAGAACAACAACAGCAACACCAACAATCATGTTAAGACTGCTCGCTCTTATTTGGTCGCGTGCCACTCATCACGTGCATCACAAACCCTCGATGAACCGCCCTCTTCGTCTTCGACCGTACCCCCTCGGAGGTATATCTTCCTTACCTGCCACGCACATTTAGCGCAGCCCCTAAAACAGGGGAAGAGAGGACGGATGGGGGAGGGAGAAGGATGGAGCGCGAAAGAGGGCCTCTCGGAGTAAATCGTGAGGAAGTATCGAGCGGGACCCCTTGTCATCGTGGCTGCGCATCTGCGGGCTGGGGCCTCTGTGGGCTGTGTCGGGGGGCCTCTGTGGGCAGTGCGCTGGGGCCTCTGCGGGCGCGCTTGGGGCCTCTGCGGGCGCGCTTGGGGCCTCTGTTGGCTGTGTTTGGGGGCCTCAGTGGGCAACGCGCTGGGGCCACTGTGGTCGTCCTTGGGGCCTCTGTGGGCTAGGGCCTCTGTGGGCGCGCTTGGAGCCTCTATGGGCTGTGCCGGGGGGCCTCAGTGGGCAGCGCGCTTGGGCCTCAGTGGTCGCGCTTGGGGCCTCTGTGGGCTGGGGCCTCTGTGGGCTGCATCGGGGGCCTCAGTGGGCAGCGATTGGGCCTCTGTGGGCGCGCTTGGGGCCTCTGTGGGCTGGGGCCTCTGTGGGCGCGCTTGGGACCTCTGTGGGCAGCGTGTTGGGGGCCTCAGTGGGCAGCGCGCTTGGGCCTCAGTGGGCGCGCTTGGGGCCTCTGTGGGCTGGGGCCTCTGCGGGCTGTGTCTGAGGGCCTCAGTGGGCAGCGTGCTGGAACCTCTGTGGGCACGCGGGGGCCTCTGCGGGCAGTGTCCGAGGGCCTCAGTGGGCAGCGCGCTGGGGCCCCTTGTGCGCGCGCTTGGAGCCTCTGTGGGCTGCGTCCGAAGGCCTAAATGAGCAGCGTGCTGGGGCCTCTGTGGTTCGGGGGCCTCTCTGGCCAGGGCGTGTCGGAAACATTGCGAGGGCGTGTCGAGCGGGAGCCCCTGTCGTCGCAGGTGGGCCTCTGGCGCCCCTGCTGAATTTCAGTCTCTGGCCAAGGGGTCTCGAAGTCCAGCTTGTAGAAATATTGAAGGGGAGCCTTTGTAGTCGCGGCTAGGCCTCCACCAACTTGACTGACTTACGAGAAAGTCTCAAGCGAGAGCGCCACTCTTGAGTTCGGGGGCCTCTCTGGCAAGGGTCTCTGCGAATACATCTTGAGGAAGTATCGAACGGGAGCCCTTGTCGTCATAGCTGGGCCTCCACCTATTTGACTGACTCGCGAGAAATTCTCGAGCGAGAGCGCCGTTCCTGAGTTCGGGGGCCTTCCTGACCAGGCGCTTTCGGAGTAAACCGTGAGGAAATATCGAGCAGGAGCCCTTGTCGTGGCTGGGCCTCCGCCAACTTGACTGAATTGCGAGGAGCTCTCGAGCGAGAGCGCCGTTCCTGAGTTCGGGGGTGTGAGGATGTATCGAGCGGGAGCCGTTGTCGTCGTAGCTGGGCCTCCAAGAAACAAATTCACACGCAAGCCAACACTCGCGCCGGAGCCGCGTTTTCACAGAATATGTAACCAGCGTCGAAGCGACAGCGCGCGGAACCGCTTCCGGAGACCAGCAATAATTATTCTCTAGAAATGAATATTCAACACCACCAACAACACCAACGCCAATAACAACAACAACAACAACAACAACAACAACAACAACAACACCACCACCACCACCAACAACAACAACAACCACCAGCAACAGCAACACACCCAACAACGACACACCCAACAACGACAACGACAACACTCACTGTAAGACTGTTCGCTCTTATCTGCTCGCGTGTCATTCAACACGTATATCCCAAACCCTCGATACCCACCCTCTTCGTCTTCGATCGTATCCTCTTGGGAATATATCTTTAGTTTCTGCAGCCTGTAATTCGTGGAACACTTAAGGCAGGGGAAGAGAGGACGGATGAAGGAAGTGACAAGGGGGAGAGAGGAGGATGGAGCACGAGAGAGATTACCAGGAGGGGGGTTAGGAGGAGAAAGCCCGTGGCAGAACCAGACAGGCAGGTCGGGCGGGTAGACCCTCACAGGCGGGCCCAGGCGGCCAGGTCGAGCAGGCGGGTTGCTGAAGCGTGCGTCCTGCGAGGAAGCCTTGAGCGACAGCGCGATCCCAAAATAAGTCCCGTGAGGCAATCCAGAGCGAGAACATGATTCCTGAGTTTCGAGGGCGCGGCGCCAGAATCAATCGCAAGGAAGTCCCAAGCGACAGCGACATTCCTGAAAGTCGAAATCGCGATGCCTGAATAAATTGCGAAGAAGTATCCGGCGAGAGCGCGATTCTTTTATACATTGCAAGGAAGTCCCTAGCGAGAGCGCGATTTTTCAATCAATTGCAAGGAAGTATCAAGCGGGAACCGTTGTCCTTGTACACCGCGAGGGCCAGGGGCATAATTTGAGCAGGGATACTTCCCCTGGTAAAAACACAGCGAGCCCCGGGAAGCCCTCAAACACAAGTGCCAACGCACGTCCACACGCGCGTGTATGTGTTTGTGTGTGCACGCACGCCTGTGCACCCAACGTGCGAAGCATTCCTGGAGCGATCTGCCTCGTGCCCGCTCGCTCATGCGTGCTTTCTCATGAGAGCGTGTTCCTTGCAGGCACCGCTTCCAGCACGCACACTTGGAGGGCAGGGCGGTGGAATCGTCAATTCAGGAATGTGCTCAGGAGGAGCCTAACTTGGCGTATGCCTAGTTCCAGGTGGAGTGGGTTACCCCTGTCCTAACCGCATGTGAGCATCGGGTCACGAGACCCCGAATTCTCACTCTCCCTCCCCCTCTCTCTCTCCCTC
The DNA here is from genome assembly GCA_963575745.1 of Prorocentrum cordatum. Classification (NCBI taxonomy): domain Eukaryota; class Dinophyceae; order Prorocentrales; family Prorocentraceae; genus Prorocentrum; species Prorocentrum cordatum. Next base: position 120,123 of record CAUYUJ010003936.1, read on the forward strand.
CCTCTTTTGTTTTTCTCTAGTTATGTTTCTATGTACATGCTTGTATCTCTCTCTCTCTCTTTCTCTTTCTCTCTGTCTCTCTCTGTCTCTCTCTCTCTCTGTTTCTCTCTCTCTCTCTCTTTGTCTCTCTCTCTCTCTTTCTCTCTCTCTCTCTCTTTCTCTCTCTCTCTCTCTCTCTTCAGTTATATGTATATGTATAGACGTGTCTCTGGATATATACATATATATACAAATATTATCTATCTATCTCTATATGTATATCCCCTTCTCTCTTTCGAACAACTCGTTGTTCATTGCGCACACCCTATCGTGTTTACGTGTGCGTCGCCATCGGGTGTGCAAGGACAATGAGAACAATTGGATGCACTGTGGATTGATATCCACTGCCGAACTGGATGGGCACATGACAAATATGCAGATAAGCTTGCCTATAGGAGTTCGCAGTCCGTCTTTAAGAACCAGTCGCGCGTGCGAATCTCGCTGTGTCTCTCCCTCTTTCTCTCTCTCTCTCACACTATCTCCCTTCCTCCCTTCCTTCCGCCCTCCCCCCCCCGTAGATTTTCCTAAAGTTGCACATGTAGTTGCAAGCTTCTCTACATCAGAAAGATGGGGCCGATGCAAATTCATTATTGTTGTTGGTGATGTTGAACTCTAGCTATTGAAGAATAGTTATAGTTGATCCCCACCCTCCGGTAACATGTGTTTGTTCAATTGAAGTGCCATTCTATGGACTCGCACCCGGTTGATGAGGGAAAGTCTTCCTCCTCGAACTGTGCCCCTGGCCCCCGGTTTACAACAGCAACGGCTCCCGCCTCACACTTCCTCGCAATTTACTGAGGAATCGCGCTTTCGCTTAGGACTTCCCTGCAATTTATCCAAGATTTGCGCTCTCGCCTGCGACTTTCTTGCAACTTATTCAGGCGCCACACCCTCGCCATTCAGGAATCGCGCTCTCGCCGGGGACTTCCTCAGAATTTACTTAAGAATCTCGCTCTCGCCTGAGACTTCCTGGCGATTTATGCAAGACTCACGCATTCGCGTAACATACGTGTTTTTCCCATTGCAGTGCCGGGCCGAATTCGAAGCAGGAGCTGGTGGATAGCGTACAAGAGCCTGCAATCGACTCTCCACAAAAGAATCTTGCAGGCGACTCGTTGGCGGAAGTCGCCTTCGACGCAATGCCGATAAGCCTTTCGCACATGTCTGCAAAAACGTTCCGAACGTTCATCAATCACCTGTGCAACATTACCCGGACTGCCTCGTGGGGGACGCCTGCAAACGGCTGTTAGCATGCAAGCCCGCGGTTATATCAGACTCATCCCGCTTATTCAATTCCACTTCTGGGAAAAGAACTTCTTGTGTCTGGTCCTCGCACATCTGGAGCAGACTGCGTTTTGCTCCCTTCGGTAGCTCCCTGTCTAGACCCCATGTACTCCATATGCCTTGATTAACGACCCCGGGGGCCGATATATTAAGGCGCCTTTTCGGAGGGCGGAGGGGGCGGTTTATTCAGGCGGCGTCGCGTGACCGAAACTAAGGGGGCCGTACTACTAAGGCGCAATCCGTATCGCAATTTTGGCACGGACACTTATCATCCAACGCGTCACCATCACCGCGAATGCTCTGAACTATTATTAGTTTGTGCCAGAAGCGACAAACTGTTTTGTAGGTTACCTTTGATTTGACACTAAGCAAATCGACCCACTATCAATTCTGGCATGCGCATGCAGGCACAGACACGGCAACATGCCCTCAATGCAAACACTTCCGACGCAAATTCGCGTGCGGGCACAGGGGACAGATCTGACGCTCAATTGTCAGTCCCTCGAGCAACCATGTAGAGTGGGGTACGAACGGGTTGGAATAGCAGTGGTGTGGGGAGGGACAGGGGGAATGGGAACGATTGGGAAGGAGATGGGAGAAGCGCGGCTGAAGCCGGAGAATTGGGAAGGGTTGAGATCGCGCAACCGCTGCCCAATCATTTCCACCACCATAATTGGAACTCAATATTCCTGGAGGGGTGGGGGGCTGGAATATTAAGGCGCCTCCCACGGATGGGGGGCCGGAATGATAAATAGCCGAAGCAGGGGGGGGGGGGCGTTTTTTTATGGAGGGGGGGTGTATTAATGCATATGGACAAATCCCATGGGCGCCGACGCGCTGGAGGGGCTCTCGAGCCCCACAGCCGACCTGTCGGGCCCCCCCCCTGCAGCAAAATGCCAGAGAGTCTTGCCGCCCAAGCGGTGTGGTAGGCTATACGCGCGCACTCCAGCCCGTTGCCGGCCCGAGCCCGCCCCGCTGGGGTCGTAGTAGGTCGTCAGCGCCAGCCTCCGCGTCCGGCCAGCCCATCTGACGAGCAGGGCGCCGTGGATCCTGGAGCTCGAGTCGCGCGGGAGGTCCGCACGGACGACTGGGGTGGAGGGAGGAAGAGGCGGAAGGGGCAGGAGCGAAGAGTGATAATGAAGGTGGGCGGGGAAGGGGGAGGGGGAGAAGGAGGAGGAGGAGGAGGAGGAGGAGGAGGAGGAGGAGCCATAGCGACGTGAGAACGTGGCTCCCATGTGCTAGCCTGGCCACCTCAGCACAGTCGCCGAGGGAAAATCGTTCCCGACCTGGGCGGGAGCCTTCTCCCGAGGCGGTTCAAAGCCTCCGACCCTTTGCGCGCGGGCTGCCGGCAAGGTTTACGGAACCGTCTTTTGCTGCTCACAGCGAACAACACCCGCAACCCCGCAACACAGACAACAAAGTACCCCCATTGAGCACCGCCGTAGCTGAAGGGGCCCTGGGACACACAAATAAATTCACACAAATAAAATCATTCCCCATATTTCTTATATTTTCTGGGTTTTCGTCTTCCCCCCCACTTCCCATAGTTTCCCCTATTTTCTGGGGAATCGACAATTAATTGTGTATGTGTGCGTTTTTTCCCCTCCTGAGTAGCATGGGACTCATGGCGCGAGGTGGCAAGCGGGTGTGAGGACGGATCGGTCCCAGGATCCCGCGGCTCGGGCGGCTCAGGCCTTCCTTCCCCGGCAGAGGCGCAGAAACCCGCAGAAACGCACACACTTGCTGGCCAGGTCAAAAAGCAGACAGGACATCGCGCGAAGAGAATCGAGCTGGACACATACCACACTTCATCATCGCCTTCAACTGCACAGGCGAATGGCCTGCCTCGAAGACTCTCGCGAGTCTGCTCTGGGCACCTGTGTGGGAAGGCTTTGACTTATGTTGCTCCCGTCGTACTCAAAGACCACATCCCAGAAATAATTTCGAGCACCCAGAAAAGTGTCGAAAGAGTGTCGAAAGAGTGTCGAAACAACGTCGAAACAGTGTCTCCAGGGGCCCGACACGTGAGAACCTTCGAATTTGGGGTGCACTCGAAATTCTTTCTGGTGATCAAGGCTGAAGCAGGTGGGAGCATCATAAGCTTTGACGCGGACTTGCTCGTGCCCGACTCGCTCTCGCACTCGTGCTCTGGGGCAGGTCACAACAACCTCGCGCTGCGTACTGACCAGTCCCATTACATCAACACGGAGTTTAACATTGTTAAGGCTTATGTCATTTTAGCCATCGGGGACAGCAATTCGAGAGGCCGCCTCCCAAGCACATGCATCAGCTGCCCCACTAAAAGAGTTGTCCAGTAGTCGTTGAATGGGGGGCGCTGACTTGGGCTTCCCCCTCGGGGGGTGGGGGTTCTCGTTCGGGCCATCCCCTCCACCGGCCTACACACGTTTTCCCACCTCTTGTGCTCACCATCCTCGCAGCCACCGCAGCCACTTGGCAGCTTGGTACCTCGCACCCCACCTTCTGGATGTGGATGATGTCCGAGGTGGAGGACTAGGAGGCCCCTCCTACAGGAGAAGCGAGCCGAGGTGAGCCTCAGCTCCCCCTAGGGGGACTGAGTCTCACGGTCGGGCCCCATCCGCACGCACACTCCGTCACCACAGGCAACCTTTCTTGCCCTCCCTCCTCGGTTCCCAGGTGCTTCATCGGTTTCCATCGTCCTCGCCGTTCGGTCATTCTTTATTCTGTTGAGACGAAGCGCTTCTATAGTAAGCACACGTCTTGGTTACGCAAGCATGAAACAGCGAGGTTGAATGCATTTCAGGCGCGCTGCCTGCGCAAAAATTCTGGACACAGCGCATTCACAGGCCAGTCGCGCCCCCAACGCCGAGGTTCTTCAGCGAGCCCGGCGGGCCAAGCTCAGCGACCCTCTGTTGCAGCGGCACTTGATCTTGTTCGGTGGTATTGCGCGCAAGTGCAGAGACCATCCTGTCAGGCAGGCCGCTGTCCAACCTTCCTCCTCCGGCTTGGCACGGCAGCCCGGCCACCGAACGAGGGGCGGGCTCCAGCAGGCAGGCGTGGGCGTCGGAGTTGCATGAGCATGCGCGCAGCACATCTGTCGACGCGCTGGTTGTCATACATAAGTAATTTGGGCACCCTGGCAGCAGAAGCCTGGAGAGCGGCAGTGCGCAAGGATACCGTCTAGCGCACGCTCGTGCCCTTGCTCATGTGCCTAGGGACACGCGGCTTCATTCATTCATTCATCCATTCATTCAGTTATTGTTCCCTCTAGTAGTCTCTCTTTTTACCTCTTGGTTGTTGTTCCCCCCCCTCCCGCACTACGGGTGGGAGGGCGAAGGCCGCAGCAATCATGAAGACAGAGGGCCCGCAGCTCGAAACTCGAAGGGAGGCGGAGGAGGGAGGTGGAGGGAGGGAAGCGGAGGAGGCGGAGGAGGAGGCAGGAGGAGAGAGGCGGAGGAGAGAGGCGGAGGAGGAGGGAGGCGGAGAGGAGGGAGGATGAGGAAGAGGAGGAGGAGGAGAAGGAGGAGGAGGAGGAGAAGAAGGGAAGCTCGAAGGGAGGCGGAGGGAGCAGGAGCAGGGAGGCGCAGGAGGAGGAGGAGGAGGCAGGAAGGAGGCAGGCAGAGCCTCCAACCTTCACCACCGCCTGCGGGAGGCCCCGCGGGGCCCGCGGGATGGGGCGGAGCAGGTCGCCAGCGGCAGCGACCGTTCGCCCGTCGCCCGTCGCCCGTGCCGCCGCTCCCTCCTGCAGAGCGGGCCTTCTGCAGTTCGCTGCTCTGTTCTCGGCTGGAAAAGGGGGGGCAGATGGAGCTCGACCTCCACTGTCTGCCGGGGGAGCCGGAGGGGGGGGGGGCCAGGAAGGGGGGGGGGGAGGCGCGCATCGTGGCCCGAGGCATGTGCGCGGAAGGGGGAGCCAAGGGGGGCGTGTCGAAAGAGGAAGGGGGGGGGCGTTGAACTCTGGGAGAGTTCTCTCGTGTCTGATGCGAGATGGCATGGCGTCCTTACGCCGCGGCTTACGCGGGCCGCCAGCGCGGGACGCCCCATTGAAAACGATGGCGCTTACGGGCGACCTTACGCGGCCAGCTTACGCACCAATGTCGGTGAAAGCGATCTCGTATTTCTGCGTCGCTCAGCTGGAGGAAAGGACAAGGTCAATCAACATCGAAAGAGAAAATCGGATCGCAAGGGGATGTGCGCCATATCGGCCTGCATCGGCACGGCGTCAGAATCAAGTCGGATCGGCCGCGCCAAGATGTACACCGACAGCGCCATGCAAGCATCGGACCGCATCGGATCGTCTGAGCATCGGAATCGAATCGGGTCGATCCGGCCGAGATCGGCATCGAATCGGACCGACTCGATCGAGGTGGACCCTGCACGGGCGGCGGATGGAGCCCGACCTCCACTGTCTGTCGGCCGAGCCGAAGAAAGGGGGGGTGCACATCATGGCCCTGGGCACGTGCGCGAACGGCGGGCCGGGGGATGCGTTGAGTGAGGGAAGGAGGGGGCCGTGAAATCTGGGAGACTCCACTGCTCTGGCCATGATATGCACCCCCCTATTGAGACCACTGCGGGGGGTGGAAAAGGATAGACAGAGGGGGGTTAGAAGCGAATGCTAAGGTATAGTATATGTATATATAGACACATATATATATATATATAGATGTACATACGAAAATATGTGGCCTAACACAGCTTATACATGGGTTGCAGGTGCCTGAGCGGTTTAAGGGGGTGCAGGTCTGGTCAAAGTGGGCGGGGCCCATTTAGCAGAGTTATCTTATCTTGTAGTTATCTTGTCACCCTGAAGCACTTAGGGTACATGTAGCCAGCTTGTAGGCCAGGGCAGGCCATATATAAACCACCTTAGCATACATGTTTAAAATCCCGATTCTCCTAATAATGAACCCCAGCGGTGATCTCATTAATCCGCAACCCCCTCTTGGACGCCAAGTTGCAGGATTTAGGCGCAAAGAGCTCTGGGGCAGTGGACGCAGGAACCCGGCAAGACTGGGACACCGGATGCCACCTACGCCTCGGCCACCATCGGCCCCCCCACTCCGCGCAACAGAGGCAGGGTGTGGACAGGATAGGGGGCCCTGGCGTGGGCAGTGGGCACCACTTCTGGCCTCGCACGCTTCGCTCGTTTCTGGCGCATGTCTGTCCCCCCCCATCGGAGACGCACTTGTTGCCCTGCTACGGCATACCACAGCCGCCAACAACAGCCAGAAGCAGCCGGTGCGCCATAGCTGCCTTCTTCCCTGGAAGGGGTGGCCGATTCCGAACCTGATCCTCGGCCTTGGGAACCACTGGCATGGAGGTCTGGAGGTCTCTGAAACTCCCCGGAGGCCTCCGAGGCTAGCAACGCATCACTACCACGAGCACACAGTGAAACCTACATCCTCGAACCTCGACCCCGACGGATCGAGTCCTCGGTCTGGAGGTCCACTGGTAGGTGCCCTCGCACGTCGCAGCTCGCACCCCCTCCTGGCTCCTCCAAGGGCGGCGTAGGCTTGGGACCGACGCGCGGGTCCTGAGGCAGCTCGCGATGCAGAGCGCCAGTGCTGCGTCCTCGGCGAAGTGCCAGAGGGGCGAATGGGGTGCCGGCCGATTTCGCAGGCCTAGGGATTGACACCAACACCAATTTCGGCGGTGTGCCTCCACCGGGGGAAGAAGATACCGATCTCGGTGATGGTGGAAACATTCTGGCTTCCAAGGTTGCCGAACTATTACCACCAACACCGAAAATCTAGGATCACCTTTCCCCTGTGGAGGCAACCCCCTGTCTTGGTGTTGGTGCCAATTTCCAGGCCTCCGACGTTTGGGGGAAGTTGGTTGAACAATGAAGCAGGAAGGCAACCCGAACAAGATAATGAGCTTCGGTTCCGCCGGACTAACATATTGGTCCGCGGGAACCGATCGAGGCTTGAAAAGGGTTTGGGTTCGAGTGTATTGGGATCTGGGGGTAAAACTTTACCCATCTCAACGGACGGCCTTCAACAGCAAGAGAGCCAATTGGCGCAACGCGGGCAATGATGGGGGCGGGGGCGCGGCACTGTTTCGCTCTGAGTGCTGGTCTCGCCATTGCAGATCCGTCGTCGTCGTCGTCGTCGTTGTCGCCGTCGTCGAGGGGGTCGGCGTGCATGAACCTGGCAAGCGCCACAAAAAGAAACCAGGAGGGACGGTGGGGGAGGGAAGCGCAAGGAGGAGCAAGATGAAAGGACGCAGCACGATAGGAGGGGTTAAGGGGTAAAGAGAGAGAGAGTGGGCTGGAGAACGAACCGACGCCGACTCGTGCCTCCGCCCGATACCATCTAGAGCGGCATCCACGCCGAATGCCTCGAATACGTCAGGGCTGCAGTGTGGGCGCGCACGGGGGAACGCAGCATCGATGACGTCCCTGGCTTTCTCCCCTGACGGACACCACACATCACCACAGCCGGCAAGCAACGGTGCCTTAAGGAGCTCTGGGACTGCCCTGCAGCGTGCAACTGAGAAGTGCCTGGCCAGCTGCGAACATTTGACACAAAGCACAACGAGGAGAAAAAAAGGAGGAAAAACCATGCGCCGAACAGCCATGGCCTAGCGTTTTTTCCCAACCATCCTGTGGTGTTGGGTCTTCGTTTTGAAGAGACAGCGCCCCGCGTCCCACCTCTCCTCCTCCTCCTCCTCCTCCTCCTCCTTCTTCTCCGCCTCCTCCTCCTCCTCCTCCTCCTCCTCCTCACGCCTCCCCCGCACCGCACACATTTCGGCAAACCCCTCAGACGTTTCGTGGCCCCATGGGGAGCTCCACCGAATGCCCCAGTTGCAAAGTTCGCATGGCGGCCCCGCCCCATTTCTGCGCACCCCTCACTCGTTTCGTGGCCCCATAGGGCATCCCACCGAAGGTCCCACTGGCAAAGTTTGCATGGCGGCCCCGCCCCATTTCGGCGCACCCCTCACACGTTTCGTGGCCCCATAGGGAGCCCCACCGAAGGCCCCAGTGGCAAAGCTCGCATGGCGGCCCCGCCCCATTTTGGCGCAGCCCTCACGCGCTTCGTGGTCCCAGGGGAACCTCCACCGAAGGCCCCACTGGCAAAGCTCGCATGGCGGCCCCATCCCATTTCGGCGCAGCCCTCACACGTTTCGTGGCCCCATAGGGAACCCCACCGAAGGCCCCACTGGCAAGGTTTGCATGGCGGCCCAGCCCCATTTCGGCGTACCCCTCACACGTTTCGTGGCCCCATGGGGAGTTCCACCGAAGGCCCCACTGGCAAAGTTCGCATGGCGGCCCCGCCCCATTTTGGCGCAGCCCTCACACGCTTCGTGGCCCCAGGGGAACCTCCACCGAAGGCCCCAGTGGCAAAGCTCGCGTGGCGGCCCCGCCCCATTTCGGCGCAGCCCTCACACGTTTCGTGGCCCCATAGGGAACCCCACCGAAGGACTCACTGGCAAAGTTTGCATGGCGGCCCCGCCCCATTTTGGCGCAGCCCTCACACGTTTCGTGGCCCCAGGGGAACCTCCACCGAAGGCCCTACTGGCAAAGTTTGCATGGCGGCCCCGCCCCATTTCGGCGCACCCCTCACACGTTTCGTGGTCCCATGGGGAGCTCCAGCGAAGGCCCGAGTGGCAAAGTTCGCATGGCGGCCCCGCCCCATTTCTGCGCACCCCTCAGACGTTTCGTGGCCCCATGGGGAGCTCCACCGAAGGTCCCAGTTGCAGGGTTCGCATGGCGCCATGGCGCCCATTTCGGCACACCCCTCACATGCTTCGTGGCCCCATGGGGAGCTCCACCGAAGGCCCCAGTGGCAAAGTTCGCATGGCGGCCGCGGCTAATTTCGGCACACCCCTCACATGTTTCGTAGCCCCACAGGAAGATCGATCGAAGGCCCCACTGGCAGGGTTCGCATGGCGCCATAGCACCCATTTCGGCACACTACTCACGCGTTTCGTGGTCCCACATGGAGCTCCACCGAAGGCGGGGTCACGACTGCGGTACCCATAATTGCATCTGGTTGGGTCCTTCGCCAGGATAAGTGTTCAAAACCGGTGTTAAGAAACGTCGTAGTTTCCCAACCCGCGCTCTCCTCTCTTCCTCCTCCTCTTCCTCTTCTTCCTCCTCCTCCTCCTCCTACTCTTCCCCCTCCTATTCTTACTACTATTCGTCGTCCTCCTCCTCCTCTCCTCCGCCTCCTCCTCCCTCCTCTCATCATCATCATCATCATCATCATCATCATCATCATCATCATCATCATCATCATCACCATCACCATCACCACCACCACCATCATCATCATCATCATCAGCATCATCATCATCAGCATCAGCATCATCAGCATCAGCATCAGCACCAGCATCATTATCAGTATCATCATCATCATCATCATCAGCATCAGCATCATCATCAGCATCATCACCATTATCATCATCAGCATCAACATCATCATCAGCATCATCATCATCAGCATCATCACCATCATCGTCATCATCTTCATCGCCATCATCATCAGCATCATCATCCTCATCAACATCAACATCAACATCAACATCATCTTCATCATCAGCAGCATCAGCATCAACATCAGCATCATCATCATCAACATCATCACCAGCATCAGCATCAGCATCAGCATCAGCATCATCATCATCATCAGCATCGCCATCATCATCGCCAGCATCGTCATCACCGTCATTGTCATCAACGCTTCGTGGCCCAGTAGGGAGCTCCACCGAAGGCCCCAGTGACAAAGTTCGCATGGCGGCCCCGCCCCATTTCTACGCATCCCTCACACGTTTCGTGGCCCCGTAGGGAACCCCACCGAAGGCCACAGTGACAAAGTTCGCATGGCGGCCCCGCCCCATTTCGGCGCACCCCTCACACGCTCCGTGGCCCCATGCGAAGCTCCACCGCCTCAATGGCAAAGATCGCATGGCGGCCCCGCCCCATTTCGGCGCACCTCTCACACGTTCCGTGGCCCAATAGGGAGCTCCATCGAAGGCCCCAGTGGCAAAGCTCGCATGGCGGCCCCGCCCCATTGCTGCGCATCCCTCGCACGTTTCGTGGCCCCATGAGGAGCTCCACCGAAGGCTCCAAGCGCAAAGTTCGCATGACGGCCCCGCCCCATTTCGCGAACCTCTCACACGTTTCGTGGCCCCATGGGGAGCTCCACCGAAGGTCCCAGTTGCAAAGTTCGCATGGCGGCCCCGCCCAATTTCGGCGCACCTCTCACACGTGCCATGGCCCCATGGGGAGCTCCACCGAAGGCCCCCGTGGCAAAGTTCGCATGGCTGCCCCACCCCATTTCGGCGCACCCCTCACACGCTTCGTGGCCCCATGGGGAGCTCCACCGAAGGCCACAGTGGCAAAGTTCGCATGGCGGCCCCGCCCCATTTCGGCGCACCCCTCACACGTTTCGTGGCCCCATGGGGAGCTCCACCGAAGGCCCCAGTGGGAAAGTTCGCATGGCGGCCCCGCCCCATGTCGGCGCACCTCTCACACGCTTCGTGGCCCCATGGGGAGCTCCATCGAAGGCCCCAGTTGCAAAGTTCGGGCGGGTGGGATGTTTGCACGAGCAGTGGAGTGGGCAACTTCAAATTGCGCACTGATGGAGTCCATCGCGTAGATTGCACCGCATGAACTGCACCACGTCGATTGCACCGCATCTATCGCTCCACAGAGATTGCGCAGCATATCATGCACCACGTAGACGGCATCACATATATTGCGCCACTTATATGGCCCAACCTAGGTTGCACGATATCTGTATATACTCCTTATCCAAAGAACACTAGGGTCTACCCCCCGCTTCCCCCCACCCATGGACTTAACGGGCCGCGTTTTCGTATTGCAAGTCATAAATGGTTCTGCCCCAACGTTCATCTTAAATATGAGCTCGCATCACTCCAGCCAGACTGGCACCGCCGCCCCCCTTCACCCTCTGCAGCGAAGAACTGTGCGCACACACTCGTTTATCATAGCTCAGCAGTTTTCACGAACCCCTTGAAACAAAACTGGGCGAAGTGCACGCGAGCGCGTCGCCGCGCGCTCGCCACAAACCTTCGCAAGCCTTACCGTCGCACGAGTTGCAAAACCGAGCCCCCCGAACACATTTGAAGCCATGGGTTTCGCAGCGCGAGCTTTCAAGAAACAATGTGCGCTCGGGCTCTTGCGAATGCTATATATATATATATACATATATATATATATATATATATATATATAAACGGATTTAAAAATGTTTGTTTCAACGACATGTCTAGAACGTGCGACCAAATCGGGCCTCTCGCACGCGCATGTCGAAATCGCCCGAGCGCCCTCGCGCGCGCGCTGTCGCAAAACTTCGTTGCGAAAAAACAAAAAAAAGACGAAGGGCGCGCGCGTTTCGCCGCGCGCGCAAACCTTCGGCGTCGCATGGGCGTCAAAACCGAGTGCCCCGAAAACGTGTAATAACACGCGGCTTCGCAACATGATTTCTCCAATAGAGCTTGCGCCCGGGACCCTGCGACTTCGCAAAAACGCCACAACTTTTGCGTCACCTAGCCAATGCCTTGCTACCGCGCGGAGCTCTCGCGCGCGCATGTCGAAATCCACCAGGCGCCATTGCGCGCGCGCTATCGCGAGGATCCCCTGCAACAGATGCGACGACGCGCGCGCGCGCCGTCGCGAGCGCGCGCCGACATCTTTCAAAAACCGTGGGGCCCACGTGGATTTCAATAGCGACCGCCCCGAAAACATAGAACACGCGGTTGTGTACCATCTGCTTTGTTTATACACACACACATATATATACACACACGTGTGAGAAAAACACAGTCGCGCGGGCTCTTGCGAATTCTTCAGATAACCGTCGGTTTTCCCAAATTCTCATCGCATTTTGCAAAACGGGCCTCTCAGGCCGCATGTCGAACTCATCCGCGCGCCCTCGCGCGCGAGCTGGGGTGGGGTGGGGGGGCGATCCACGTCGGATCATATCGCGGGGGCCACTCGCGCGCGCCGACCTCCTTCCAAAACCATCGCCGCTGACGCGAGGACATCATCATCGTTGTCGGCGGGCGTGATCACCGTCGGCGCCGCCAATGGCCTTGCCGTCGTCTCATCGACACCATCGCCACCATCATCGCTACTTTCGTCATCGCGTCCACCGTCGTCGGCGTCGCGCTGATACCGCGCCCGCCCAAGTCACCGACTCGCACTGAAGTGCCCGCTGGGAGGTGCCTAGCGGTCAGCGCCTCCGCGGCCGCGTCAGTCGCGCCGCACTAGCCGACCGCTACGCGCGCGAGCGCGCGCGGGATAGCGCAGCCGCAGGGGCGCACCAGCCAACGCAAAGCACTCAGCGCAATCGCCGTCACATGGGTGCTGCAAACCATGTAGCGGGTGGGTGGGTGGGATGATTGCGCGAGCAGTGGAGTTGACAGCTCACCTCGAGCATTGGATTCTCCTTTCTAAAAATACAATCTCCCCCCCCCCCCCGGCGTTATCCGTTCCCTTTCGGGTATGTAAATCATATGCGATTCTGCCCACATGTCCATCCTAAATATGAATTTACGCTATCCCAGGGGAACCGGTATCGCGCCCCCTGCGGCTCCCGGGTAAAAAACGATACGCGGGGACATTGCTTGCTCTAACAGAACACTTTCTCACGAGTCCCTTGCAACAAATGGGACGAAGTGCACACGCGCGCGTTGTCGCGCGCGCATGTCGACATCATTCAATAACCTTCGGTGTCGGAAGGATTTCGCAATCATTTTCCCAAAAACATACAAAAACACAGGGTTTCGCAACACTGATTTGCAAACAAAAAGCTTACACGAGAGCTCTTGCGAAACCTTGAGACAACCATAGGTTTTTCCAGATTTTCAAAAAATGCTACCAAACGGACTTTGCGCGCGCATGTCGAAATCTGTCGAACGCCCTTGCGCGTGTGCCGTCGCGAAAATCCTCTGCCAAAAAAGGGACGAAGTGCAGACGCGCGCGTCGTCGCGCGCGTATGCCGAAATCCTTCAAAACCCATTGGTTTCGGCAGGATTTCAAAATCGTGTGTCCCAAAAACATACAATGACACAAGGTTTCGCAACACCGATTTTTAACAAAAGCGTGCGCGCGCGCTCTTGCGTCGTCATCGTCGTCGCCGTCCTCCCTCCTCCCGCGTCGTCGTCGTCGTCGTCGTCGTCGTCGCCTACGTCGTCCTCTGTCTTTCCTCGTGTTCGTCGTCGTGGTTTTCTTTGGCGTCGTGGTCGTTTCCGTCGTCGTTGTTGCCGCGGTCGTCCTTCCTCCTCCTCCCTCGTCGTCCTCGTCGTCCGTCGTCGGCGTCTCGTCGTCCCTCCCATTTTGTCGCCGTCGTCGTCGTCGTCGTCGTTGTCGTCGTCGTCGTGTTCCCTCCTCCAGCGTCGTTGTCGCCGTCGGCGTCAATGTCCTTCCTCCTTCTTCGTCGTTCGCGTCGTCGCCGTCCTCCCTCCTCCCTCGTCGTTGTCGTCGTTGTCGTCGTTGTCGCCGTCGTCGTCCTCCCTCCTCCCTCGTCGTCGTCTTCGTTGGCGACGTCGTCGTCGTCGTCGTCGTCGGCGTCGGCGTCGGCGTCGGTCGTCTTCGTCGTCGTCGACGTCGTCGCCGTCGTCGTCGTCGCCGACGTCGTCGTCGTCGTCGGTGTCGTCGTTGTCGTCGTCGTCGTCGGCTTCGTCATCGTCGTCGTCGTTGTCATCGTCGTCGTCGTCGGCGTCGGCGTCGTCGTCGGTGTCGTCGTCGTCGTCGTTGTCGGCGTCGTCGAAGTCGTTGGAGACGTCGTCGGTGTCGTCGTAGTCGTTGTCGGCGGCGGCGTGCGTCGTCGTTGTCGCTGTCGTCGTCGGCGTCGCTGTCGCTGCCAAGTGCCATTTGGTACCCACCGTCAGGGTCTTAAGAGATTTTGCAAACCAAGTTGCGGGTGGGTGGGTGGGATGTTTGCGCGAGCAGTGGAGGTGGTCAAGCGCGGTGCAGGGTAGTCAATTGCACAACGTAGACTGCGCCACATTAAGTGCGCCACGTATTGTTCCACACATATATGTAGCACAACATATATTTGTAGACGCACGCTGTTCGGGGTATACACATACAAATATACATACAAATACTATACGACCACCCTTCGGATGACAATGAGGATTGGGGGGACGGGGCCACATGAGGACAATTGCGATGATTGTGGTGGAGACGATAGCGGCGGTGCTCTCACGAATTCGTAGGACGACGCCGACGGGGCACAGACGGGGCACCGACGGGACACCGACGGGGCACCGACAGGACACCGACAGGACACCGACGGGACACCGACGGGATACCGACGGGACAACGACAGAACATTGCGGCGGGACACCCCCGGCCACCGCCCTCGGACAACGACGGTAACCGACGGGACACCGACGGGGCACCATGCAGGACAACCCGGCGACCACCCGCCCACCGGGGAAGGTTCGGACAATTGTCTTGCCCCACCCTGGCAACGGCGGAATCGCTTCTCTCGCCGGCCCACGCAGCTTCGCCTCGCCCGCGCGCGCGACGCGAACGCGACACCGAAACCGATTTCCCGGTGGGGGGCTCTCCGTCCCGCTTAGATCTCACCCCCCCGACTTCCGATATATCAAGATATAGTGTAGGCGCGGTATTGCCATTCGATAACTTATCCCCTGGCCCCTTTGCGGGGCCACCAGGCTGCGCGGCTTAGGCTTGCCACTCCCTTCGCAAATTCTACTTTCAAATATCACCTGATACAGTTCTGCTTCCTGCCTCCCACCGTAACTTGCTTGTGACTGTCCGCGCGAGGTGGCGGGGCCCGGGGGGGTTCTCAGAATTCCCGCGGGGTCCTGGGACGCGTAACAATTCACGCGATTCGCGCCCGCGAGGCAATAATCCATCGTAAATTATGCAATATCCGCGCCCCCGAGGCCACGATTCCTTCCGCTTGGCGGGGTGCGCGT
>CAUYUJ010003936.1:140344-162844 GCA_963575745.1 Prorocentrum cordatum
CTCACAATGTATAGAAGAATCGCGCTTTCACTTGGAGTTTCCGCGCTCCTCTCGACACGGTTGCAATTCTCACTATCCTTCCGCCCCGCTCTCCCAACATCCCGCTTCTTTTCAAGGTTCCACGAAATTTGTTTCTGACACCAGTTCGCAGCTGTACGTCCCCCCGTGCGGGTATCCACGATATGTTTTTTCAAGGGGGTGGTACGTGGCGCTGTTTATGGCGCGACCCAGGGCGAAACTTATTGTGAACCTGTGTTGGAGTGGCTGGCGCAAGCTGAATCGCCACTCACAGCGCAAATAATCGTCCTCCCTCCTTCTTGCCCCTCCCCTCCCTTCCTCCGATCCCTTCGTCCTCATTATCCTCCGTTATCTGTTACCCTTCGTTTTCAAGGGCTTCACCAACCACACGTGGCAGGGAATGAATCTACCCCCCAAAAGGGGGTGCGATCGAAGACGAAGAGGGCGGGTATCCAAGGTTTGGGATTTGCATATTGAATGACACGCGAGCAGATAAGAGCGAACAATATTAAAATGATTGTTGCTGTTGTTGCTGTTGTTATTGATTGTTGTCGTCGTCCCACCCGCGACCCACCAGCGACCCACCCCGCGACCCACCCCGCGACCCACCCCGCGACCCACCCGCGACCCAACCCGCGAACCACCTGCGACCCACCCCGCGACCCACCCACGACCCACCCGCGACCCACCCGCGACCCACCCCGCGACCCGCGACCCATCCCGCGACCCGTCCGCGACCCAACCCGCGAACCACCTGCGACCCACCCCGCGACCCACCCCGCGACCCACCCGCGACCCAACCCGCGAACCACCCCGCGACCCGCGACCCACCCCGCGACCCATCCGCGACCCACCCAGCGACCCACCCGCGACCCACCCCGCGAACCACCTGCGACCCACCCCACGACCCACCCCGCGAGCCACCCTCAAGGGAGGAAAAAACACCCGGACCCGACAATTGACGTTTACAAAACGGCCCTGGGCGTTGACTAAACAGCCCTGCCCTGTTCCATTCTTTCCCTGTGTGCGTTTACTCAACGGCTTCGCTTGTCGGGGTGATTCTTCTGGGGTGGATTTTCTGCCCCCTACACCCGCGACCCACCCGCGACCCAACAGCGACCCACCCGCGACTCATTTGCGACACACCCGTGACCCACCCGCCACCTACTCACATTGGTTAAACGAAAAAATCGGCGCGCCTGCGGCGGGCTCGTTGCATACTTTGTAAAACTTTGGCGCCTGCGGCGGGCCTCTCCAGAGTCTCGCAAACTGCCGACGTCCCCACCTAAAACAGGGTCAGGATCGGGATAAATCGCTCCAGAGCGTTCCGGAGCGCTCTCAGAGCGTTCTGGAACGCTCTGGAGCGGCCGCGGCGCCCAATACATCCTCCAAGCCCGCCGATTCTCAGAGATTTCGAGTTATCCCGATCCGATGTTGTCCCGATCTTCGCATCGTTTTACCACCGCCCCCTCACTCTTATCCGCATCTGCGGGGTGCTACGTATTACAGCAAAGACTCGGAGGGCCGCGCCGCGCCACCCGGCAGCTTGGACCGCCGGCGCGGCGCGGGGCACGACGAGACACCCCCGACTCGGCTGGCGTGGGCGGCGGCGGGGCAAGGATTTCGGGGGCGAGGCTCCAGGCGGCGCACGAGCAGCTCCCCCGACCCAGGATAGTCCCGTCCGGCCTCAACAAGCCCCCCGAGTAGTGCCTGCCGGCCTCCACAGGCCCCCCAGATGGGGCAGGGCGGTCTTCAGCACCTGCTCCCGGGGAGCGGAGCGCCCGAGGGACGCCGCCGAAGGCGGCGTCAGGGTGTTTGTGACCGCCCTGGGCTACTCGGGGGGCAAGCTGAGGCCAGCCTGAGGCCGCCTGGGACTGCCTGGAGGGGATGATGATGATGATGATGATGATGATGATGATGATGATGATGATGACGACGAGGAGGAGGAGGAGGACCCGTGTAAACCCAAGAGTCATCAATGATGTTGAAATTAACCCGCCCTCCAAACTCCCTCTTCATAGCCCCCCGCAGCGGTTCATTTCCATTGAGGGAGCTGCCTCGTTGGAAGACAACCGTTGGAAGATCCTGAAGCATGCCCAAACATTGTTCTCGGCGCCTCGTATCAACCTGACTGCTGCGTCTTGATCCGGAATCGTGCCAGAGCGCCATTTTCTCGATTTCAAAACTGCGGATCAAGTAACTCTTGCACCAGCATAATCCTGAATCCTCCAAAGACACCATTTCTGGTACTTCGATAATGGCAGTCCGCTAAATTCGGGCAAATTTTGGAAACGAATGTGCGTGGCGCTAAAGCTAGAACCACATGTTGAAAACCACCCACCCTCAATCCGTGAAGCCCTTGCAACATGTTAAAACGAATGTGCGCGGCGCTGAGCCGAGTGCCACATTTTGAAAACCACCCGCCCTCAATTCGCGCTGGCAATCTTTATAACGAATGTGCGCGGCGCTAGGGCGAGAACCGCATTTTGAAAACGTCCCGCCCTCCATATGTGAAGCTGTTGTCACTGCTTCAGCTTCAGAATCATAGGTGGTGAGGAGGTCTCAGGCGAAACGCCCGGCCCGCCCTAAACACTTGCCTCGGGGTGCGGCAGGGAGATTTTATCTATAAGGAGAAGGAATGGAGGAGGAGGAGGCGGAGGAGGAGGAGGAGGTGGAGCAGGGGGAGGAGGAGGAGGAGGAGGAGGAGGAGGAGGAGGAGGAGGAGGAGGAGGAGGAGGAGGAAGAGGTGGAGGAGGAGGAAGAGGAGAAGAGAGAAACAGGAGGAGGGGGAAGACGAGGAGGAGGAGGAGGTGGAGGAGGAAAAAGGAAGATGATGAGGATGAGGAGGAGGAAGGAGGAGGAGAGGGAGGAGGAGGAGGAGGCGGAAGAGGAGGAGGCGGAGGAGGAGAGGAGGAGGAGGAGGAGGAGGAGGCGGAAGAGGAGGAGGCGGAGGAGGAGAGGAGGAGAAGGAGGGGGAGGAGGAGGGGGAGGAGGAGGAGGAGGAGGAGGAGGAGGAGGAGGAGGAGGAGGAGGGGGCTGTTGGTTCGCAGCCCGAAGCCTCACCAGGGGCGCCCTCGCCTATGAGGGGCCTCTGGGCGCACGCCTTGGGCACGGCCGGGCGAGGGGGCCGAGGGCGCGCGCGGGGCTCGCCAGTGCCGCTCCAGGACCGGCCCAGAAGTCGGCCCGAGACCCCCAACAGGCCCCCCCAGGAGTGCCCCAGTCCAGATTCTCCAGTCCATGATCATCCGTTACCGAACATTTCCAGTGACGCTCTGGGCAAACCTGTCGGTCGCGATCAAGATTCAGCCTCCGGTCGCAATTCCGGTGACGCGCGAGCCGTCGACGACTTCGAAACCTTCGCCTTTGACCCCGACGCACTGACTTTTCGTTGCCGAAATTCGCCCCCTCCGGTCGCGACCGACATGCGGCGCGACCAACATTTGTTACTGAAAATCTCTGGCTGATGATCTGGAAGGAGGCCCAAGGGAAGGCCTCAAAGAAGCCCCGATGGGGGCCTCCAAGAGCGCCCCTTCGAAAACACAGCGTAGATGGAACACCGTAAAGTCGCGCCTCAGATGGCCCAAAAAAGACCCCGAGCCTCCTCGGTCACCCCAGCAGAACAACCCTGCATGCAATTGGATGCTGCGCTGGCAGAGTGGCAGAGTGGCGGATTTTGCCACAGCCAGCTGGATAAGGTGATGGCCGGAACTTTCGAACTGAGTGAAACATGGATTGCTCTGTGGAGAAACATCTCAAGCCGACAGGCGTCTCATGTGCCCACACGGTCAAGTATGGGACCAGACATGATATCATCTCGAATGCGAGAGCACCCAGGGCATGACGAGTTCCGATTCCATGGGGCGGGGAATTCCGGCCCCCCCCATCAATCATGCACGGTGGTCCCGCGTCCACGTCGTACCATGCGGGCGATGCCCAACTTGAAGCAACATGTGTCCGTCTTGAACAAAAACCATGAAGCGGTACCGCGTGACGTCCCCCACACGCGCAGTGATCCCCAACCCACGTCCCACACTGTGTGATACATGAAGCCCCCCTTCCCCAAGATGTCCTCTGGAGCGCCCACCAAGCCTTCCCAGCGAAAGCACCGTCTTCCGCCCTCCTTGTCTCCCACGAGCAAAATCTGGCATCACCTGAGGGCGCCATAGGCAAGCCAAACACAAGACCTCAGCCAGCGCAGCTAAGCTACAAAGGGCGTATCCACGGCAATGCTCGGCTATACGCAAGAGTGGCCCTGGGTAAGAGTGACCTTTGATGCGCGACTTTTGGGGGGCCGCGGGGGGACCAAACCTGGGCGCAAAAGCAGCTGCTACTGCTTCGTTTGCAGCCATCTGGGGACCCATCTGTGCCCGCACCAAAGGTCTCTCCGGCGAAAGGTCACTCTAGTCGAAATGTAGCGAGGCGGTCCTGCGCATGCGGACGAGACACGGAATCCAGACCGCGTGGCACTGTCCTCCGCCTTCCTGGCCCTTCCTGCGAGCGCCGAAACCCGGTCTGTGCCGGCGCCCGCGCTTGCGCCCGCCCTGAGCTTGGCCGGCGCCGCGTCGAACCGGTAGCCGCCCTCCCGGTCCTCCCGCTCTCCTAGCTCCTCCAGTTCCCCCCCCCCTTTGGCTGACTCATCCAATTCCTCTCCCTCCTCTTCCCCGTCTGCCCCTCCCTCTCCTCCGACGCTCTGGCAGATCATGGATGTGATGATCCTCTGGCCAGATCGCCCCGCGGAGGTCCCGGGGGCCCAGAGCAAGGTAACGCGAGGCTCACAGACCTCGGGCGCGCGCGAGCATGGATCAGGACTCCGTGGATCTGCTGCGTGGGCCCTGCCTCCACGGATCGGGAGCAGAGCCCCCCAAAAACTACAAGAAGAAGACACGCCATAAACATAAACTGCTGGCGCTCCGCCGCGGAGCGCCCAAATTCTATGTTTATGGCGTTCTTTCTTCTTCGAGGTTAGGGATCCGTGGATCTGCTGCGTGGGCCCCACATCCACGGAACGGGGAAAGCGGCTCCCGAAACCTCTTGATGCGTCGGCGGGTGGGCGGAGGGCGACTGCGCTGTCGATGAGAGAGGCTTTCAGCGGGGGTGCCGTCGGGCCGGCTTGTGCCACCATGCAGGAGCTTAGTTGAAGGGGCCCTGGGACACACAACTAAATCCGCCGATCCGGCGGCGTGTGAGTTTCAAGGAGTCTCAGCTACAGCCTCGAGGCTGAGCCTCAGCCTCTGGGGGGGTTGCCGGGGTGGCTCTGCCGGGGAAGGGGGGGTGGGGGGGGGTGGGGGGGGGGCGAGTTTCCGGCGGATGCGTTTTTTGACACCCCTCACAAGGATCGTGGCCTCCGAGGGGGTTCCGAACTCGAGTACCACCCCTCCCGCACCAAGAGGCTCCGAGGAGGCCTCCAAGAGGCCCCAAGGGGCGCAGAAGAGGCCCCCAAGAAGCCCCAAGAGGCTCCCAAGAGACCCCCAAGAGGCCCTCTAGTGGCCCCAAGAGGCCCAAGAGGCCCCCAAGAAGCCCCAAGAGGCGCCCAAGAGGCCCCCAGAAGTCCCAGCCAACCACGAGATCCCAACCAGCATCCATGAGGCCTCTGACCCACCACCCACGCACGGTGGCGGGATAGGCCGACGGCCACTGGATAAATGCTGAGTGAGAGGAGGGGAGGGAAAAAGAGAGGAGGGACGAGGGCGAAGAAGGATCACATCAGTCGGAGCGCCCCGGATCGGCGGCACTGGCCGAAGGCCACTACAATACACACAAATAAAAAGATTCCCCATATTTTCTAATATTTTCTGGCTTTTTGTCTCCCCCCCCACTTCCCATATTTTCCTATATTTTCCTGGGAGTCGACGTCTGTGTGTTTCTTTCCCTCCTGAGAAGCGGCAGGGCCATTTTTTCACCGTTTCCAGAAAAATGCGCCTTGAAAACGGAAGCGGCAAAAAAAAAACGGCGACCGGACACGGCAAACAAAAACGGCTCCAGGATTGGAGCCGGGGCCGGAGCCGGTCAAAACAAAAGGCGACGGAACCGGTAACAAAAACGGCGCTGGCACCGGCAACACAACGGCAGAACGGAACCGGTACAAAACGGCCCTGCCGTTTCCAGGGCCCACGGAGTGCATGAGGAGAGAGGGAGGAGGGACGCGGCCGAAGGGACAGCAGGACGGGGCGGGCGGCTCGCGGGTCGGAGCGCTCCCCGTCGGCGCGCGCCCCCCGAAGCATGAAGAAGAGCTAATTATACCTCCGCCTCGTCCGCGGCGAGGGGGCGCGCCGGCGCCGCGCGGCCAAAGCGGGGGGTCCCCGTCGCGGACGCGCGCGCGCCCGTCGCCCTCCGCGCGGGCGCGGCGAGGGCCCAGGCGCGGCCGCGAGCCCGCCCAGCCCCGCGGAAGGGGCGCGTCCCACCCAGGGGGATTTTCGCCGAAAAGTAAAAAGTAGTCAGACAATACCTCAAAATGGCAAAAAAAAATGCTCACAAAATAGTCCCCAGACTATTTTGTGACTACGTTTGAATATTCCCCCTGTAGAGGGACAGGCCCGACCTAAACCTAGGGGCCCGCGGGGCCAGGGAGGGGCCGTGATCCCTGAGGCGAGAGCAGCGGCCCGCACTGTGCTCGGTCGCTGCTTTTCGAACCTGGCGAGCTGGAGGTGCGGCCACTGCTCGGACGGAGACACAATTCGCGGGTGGGCGCTTCCCTGGTGCCCTTTCGAAGGAGGCTTTCTTGTTGCTTCTCTCTCTCTCGCTCTCCCTCTCCCTCTCCCCCTCTCCCTCTCCCTCTCCCTCTGAGTCGATGCCTCTGTCTCTCAGTCTCTCTGTCTCTCTGCCTCTCTGTCTCTCTGTCAGTGTCTCTCTGTTTGTCTCGGTCTGTCTGTCTGCCTGTCTCTCTCTGTCTCAACCTCTCTGTTCTCCTCCCTCCATTCATCTCCCTTTCTGTCTCTCTGTCATCCCCACTGCCTATCTCGCCCTCTCCCTCCTCTCTTTGACCCCTCCCTCCCTCTCCCTCTCCCTCTCTCTCGGCCTCCCTCGCCGGGTAGAGTTTCACAAGACCCGGTCTCAATAATTCATGCTACGGCCGGGAGCTCTGGGCGGCGGCCCCAGCGATACGCCTGCCCTGCGAGCGGGTATAGCGCGTCGCTCCGTTCCGCGCTGCGGGAGTAAAACAGGGCTAGGATCGGGATAAATCGCTCCAGAGCGTTCCTGAGCGCTCTCAGAGCGTTCCGGAACGCTCTGGAGCGGCCGCGGCGCCCAATACATCCTCCAAACCCGCCGACTCTCAGAGATTTCGAGTTATCCCGATCCGATTTTGTCCCGATCTTCGCGTCGTTTTAGGGAGGCCAGGGGGAAGCCCTGGACGGTCTCCGCTGAGACGCAGACTCTCGCGGAATCGTGTGGTGGCGGACCGCGCGGTGGCCTCAGAATCCCCAGCGACATCACCGCGCAGACCGCTCCCGCAGGCTTTGGGACCTCGGATGCCCCATTCGCCCAATACATTCATCCCTGGGGGACGACTCGAGTTTCAGAACCGCGCGGTGGCCCCGAATCCCCACTGACTCACCACGCGGTGTGGTCACCACGCCGTTTGGGGGCCCCCCGAGCTTGCAGGCGGCCGGGGGGTATGCACTGGCTGGGGCCCCAGAAAATCGGCCAGGAAGGGGGGTGAAGCCAAATCCGTTCAAAATCAAGTCCCGGACCCCCACCGGGGCCCACGCAATGAAACACCCCGGGTCCGTCTTTGACGGCCCCCTGGGCCCGCAACACCAGCCCCCCTGGCCGACACAGGCAGAACAAGAACGCGCGCCCGAGCCAGTGGCCGCGAACCTCTCTGCCCCCCCCCCTTCTTGCTCGCTGGAACCAGTGCTGGGCCACCTCAGACCCCCAGCGGGCCCAAACCCCGCCTGGAGCCCCCCGCTGCGCCGAAGACGCCCCCCCCCCCGCGGAGCGACCTGCGAGGGCCGGCCCCCGGGCCCCAGCCCCGGGGCGGCGCGGCGCGACACCCAGAGGTCTAGGGCGATCTTGGCCTCGGGCGGACGGGGGGTACCGAGGAAGCGGAGGAGGAGGAGGAGGAGGAGGAGGAGGAGGAGGAGGAGGAGGAGGAGGAGGAGGAGGAGGAGGAGGAGGAGGAGGAGGAGGAGGAGGGGGGGGAGGGGGGAGGAGGGGAGGGGAGGAGGAGGAGGAGGAGGAGGAGGAGGAGGAGGAGGAGGAGGAGGAGGAGGAGGAGGAGAAGGAGGAGGAGGAGGAGGAGGGGGAGGGAGGAGGAGGAGGAGGAGGAGGAGGGAGGAGGAGAAGGAGGAGGAGGAGGAGGAGGAGGAGGAGGAGGAGGACGAGGGGGAACAGGCGAGGGAGGAGGGGAGCATGTGAGGGTGCGGTGCGTGTAAGGGTCCATCGAAAGTGCAGTTTCGCATTTTTGTTATCAGCGCCCCGAGCGTACCTCACAATCATTTAACCGCACTGGCTGCTGCAAACTGTTGCACGGAGAGGAGAAGGACGATGGTGATGATGATGATGATGATGATGATGATGATGATGATGATGATGATGATGATGATGATGATAATGATACTGATGATGCTGATCATGATGATGATGATGCTGATGATGATGATGATGATGATGGTGATTATGATGATGATAATGCTGATGATAAAAATGATGATGCTGATGCTGATGCTGATGCTGATGCTGCTGCTGCTGCTGCTGATGATGATGATGATGATGATGATGATGATGATGATGATGATGAGCCGAAGAAGGAGGAGGAGGAGGAGGAGGAGGAGGAGGAGGAGGAGGAGGATAAGGAGGAGGAGGAGGAGGAGGAGCAGGAGGAGGACGAGGAGGAGGATGAGGAGGAGGAGGAGGAGGAGGAGGGGACGAGGAGGAGGAGGAGGAAGAGGAGGAGGAGGAGGAGGAGAATGAAGACGAGGGAGAAGAGGCGAGGGAGGAGGGGGGAGAAAAGGGGCAGGGGGGGACGGAGGACGAGGAGGATACTGGTGGGATGCACAGCATGAATGGTCGCTTGTCCTTGTAAGTGAAAATTGCTGCTTCGATCGCCGCTGTTCGATTGTGCCTCTTGCCCTTGCCCTTGACTGAGAAGATAAAAAACAGCGGCCACCGCTCGAGGGAGAGCTGCGCAGAACTGGAGGCCCTTCGTGGGTGGACGGTGACCGGTTCAGAGCGATTTTGTGGGAAAAAGCACACACTGTGGGTAACAAACACACACTGTGGGGAAAACACACACACACTGTGGGAACACACACACAGAGTCTGCGGGAAAATTCGCCGGCCCAACGGGCCAGAGGCGTGCTAAGATCTCCGGTAACTGCTCTACAATGTTTCTACTTCGCGCGCGCGGGGCGGCCCCTGGGGGTCCCCAGACGAAAAGTACCCCGACCAGGTCCCGGCCGGTCCCCGGCAAGGTCCCCGGCAAGGTCCCCGGCAAGGTCCCCGCAAGGTCGGGCCAGAGATGCCGGAGCCCTGTTACAGGGCCCCAGGACGGGCCAAGAGGCCCCCAAGAAGCCTCCAAGACGGTCCAAGAGGGCCCCGAGACGGCCAAAGATCGCCCGAAGACGCCCAACAGGGCCCCAAGACAGCCCAAGAGGCCTCCAAGACGCCCCAAGGGCCTTCCAAGAGGCCTCCGAAGAGGGCCCCAAGAGGCCAAAATCGTTGATTTTCATTGTTTTTTTCTATGTTTTTTGCGTTCTGGCTTTTTCGGCTTCCGGACGCTCCAAGACGGCCCAAGAGGCCCCCAAGACCGCTCCAAGACGGCCCACGAGGCTCCCAAGACGGCCCCGGAACGGCCCAGGAGGGCCCCCAAGACGGCCCAAGTGCCGCCCAAGACGGACCAAGAGGCCCCAAGACGGGCCCAAGAGGGGCTCAAGAGGGGAACCGAGAACTGAAAAATCGAGCCCTCCGCCCCAGAAGGCGCCCAGGAGGCCCCAAAAAGGCCCCAAGAGGCCCCCAAGAGGCCCCCAAGACGCCCCAAGAGGCGCCCAAGAGGCCCAAAAGAGGCCCCAAGAGGCCCCAAAACGGCCCCCAAGAGGCCCCAAAACTCGGCTAGCCCACAACGACAATATGGGCCGGCGGAATGAGCGAAGCGATTAAATAACACCCACACACAGACTGTGCTTTTTCCCACAGACTGTGTTTTTTTTCCCGCAGTGTGCTTTTCCCCACAGGGTCTTCAGCGAGAAGCTGGAATGATGGGAAAGAGCGTGCGGGAAATTAGGCAGCTGGGAGGGGTGCGGTGGTGGGAAAAGCGGTGATGACAGAGCGGATGGAAGATGCGTGATTACTTGCATCGACTGCGCGTCGAAGGCGAAACCCTCGAGGGGGTCGGATGGGCGGCAAGCAGCGAATGCGAGAGACGCGCGGCAATCGCGCAATGACAAACTTTGACGCGACAGGGAAAACAACAGGCCACGGAAGTGGGAAGAAATACCAACGTTAGGCCAGGCATGTCCCCTTAAAGGCGGATTATGTACGGAAAATCAATTAGATTCAAAAAATCATCATAAATGGCCAAACATGCTCAAAAACTCGTCCCCAGACTACTGTTTGACTACTTTTGAATGTTCCTCCTGCGCAGGGACAGGCCCGACTTAAAACCAGCGCGTCGGGGGCAGGCGGGGCAGGCAGCGGGGTAACATGAGCAGGTGGGAAAGATGATGGGAACGAGAAGGGGGGAGACTTCCTCCCTCCCTCCCTCCCTCCTCCTCCTCCTCCTCCTCCTCCTCCCCCTCCTCCTCCTCCTCCTCCTTGTCCTCCTCCCGCGCCAGGAGCACGCTCCGAAACCGAACGGAGAAGGGACCTCATCCTCCTTCTCCTCCTCCTCCACCTCCACCTCCTCCTCCTCCTCCTCCTCCTCCTCCTCCTCCTCCTCCTCCCCCTCCTCCTCCAGAGAGAGAGAGAGAGAGAGAGAGCGGCACCAAGAAAACCGACCAAAGAAGGCAAGATGCAGTCAGCAGTGGCGCAAGGGAGATGGGGCAAGATGGAGGGTGGGGCGGAACTTGGTGATAGGGAGTTGGTGAAGCGCGGAGCAGCACAAAACTTGAAAAGGAACTGCATCAGGCCCGGCCCGGCACTGAGAGAGAATGTAACATGGCACGGCCTGGTACCGACATGGAGTATCATGCTAACAGCAAGCTTCATGTAAAAACCGATCGACGTCATATATTGTGGGTCACAGGAACGCTCCTCTTTGCTGATCAGTAACCGATCAGCTGGCCAACGTTTCAATGAATACAAAAGGACGATGCTCGCAAATGAGAGCAACCTATCGGCCACGCGGTTGGGACACGGTAGCCTGCACCACATAGTGGGGAATTGTGTGGCACGCAGTTCCGCCTCCGAGGCGACTTGCGGGGAAGCCCAAAACACGTTCCTAATGTCACGGAAGCAGAGATGGGAGTGCTGGTGTATGAAAACGGCGCTCGTAATATGGAGATCCGCACTGAAAGTTGACGGATGCTGTACGATGAAAGATTGTCAAGCAATCGATGTGCAGAAATCCGCCGACCCTGTCGGCGAGTGGAAGACGCTCTTCTGTTGGTCGCCGTCGTCGTCTCCGTCGTCTACTCGTCGTCTCCGCCAATCGGCGTCTCCGTCGTCCCCTGTCTCCTCTCCCTGGGCTCTCCTGCTTGAGCGCGCCAGCCAAACCGACGTTGAGCAACGTCGCAGCTGAGCCGAAGGGAAGCTCATGCCCTTAGATCCCCTCCCCGCGGGGGGAGGGGGGGCCCGGGGAAGGGCGCGCCCTCCAGATACGCAGCACCCCCGGGCGGTTCTGGGTCCCAGGGAAGCCGCAAGACGCGGCAAGAGTGCCCCAAGAGGCTCCCAAGATGGTCCTCGAGGGCTGCGAATCGCCGAATCGTCGGTCCAAGACGCCAAGGTAGGCCTCCAGACGGATCAAGAGGTTTTCAAAACGCCCCAAGAGGCCTCCAAGAGCACTCCCAAGAGGGCCCCCAGGGGCAAACAAACACAGATTGTCCTCCAGTTTTCGAAAGATGCTTGCGTTCTCGCCTTGTCGGCTTCGCGACGCTCCAAGACAGCCCACGAGGCCCCCAAGATCACCCAAGAGGCTTCCAAGAGGGCTCCAAAACGACCCGAGAGGGCCCCAAGAATGCCCAAGAGGCCTCCAAGACAGCCCAAGAGGCCCCCAAGACGGCTCCAAAAGGGAGCCCAGACGTGGGGACCCAAACGGACATTTCGAACCCTCGGCCTGAGAGGCTCCCAGGTGGCCCCCAGATGCCCCCAAGAAGCCCCCCAAGAGGCCCCGAGAGGCCCCCACGGGACCCCCAGGAAGCCCCAAGAGGCCCCCACGAGGCTCCCAAGAGGCCCCAAACCTACCCTCAAGAGGCCTCCGAGAGCGCTCGTCGCCGTCGCCGTCGCCGTCGTCGTCGTCGTCGTCGTCGTCGTCGTCGTCGTCGTCGTCGTCGTCGTCGTCGTCGTCGTCGTTCAGGGTCGGCGGCACTGGCTGTAAGGCCTCTCCAATCTGTGAGCCACAATTTGTCCTAGAAATCAAGGTGGGCGAATGGTCGGACAAACGGATTGACAGCGGCAGTGGGATCAGCGGGCTATCAAAACAAAACGAACGGGCGCAGGTGGGCACCAACAAGAAGAATGATGGGTTAGTCGGCGGTACGCCATACGTAATAGGAAGGCGGTGAGAGCACGAAGAATGAGTGAAAGGAAGGCTACGACGCAAATGGGAAAAGGCCCATCCGACAATGGGGACAGAGTGGGCATCGGATCGGAATCAATCCCTACACCGGATCAAGCCTCGGCCCCAAAGACCGACACTCCAGAGCCCTCGCAGACTGGCTGTGCGCCGGTTGTCGGCCTCGCTGCCGGGACGAGATGATGTTTCGGCCCAGAAGCTGTCCAGCGGACGTGGACGAAACTCGGGGGGCAGATTCCAGGATTGGCGTCACCAGGGGCGGTCCCTGGAGAACTCTGGGCGGGGAAGCCCGCTGCGATGGACTCGGAGGTTACGAACTCACAAAGCCTGCGCATGAACAGTGATGCGCGGGCCCTGGGGACGTAGGCGGAAGTAACGGATCAGAGTCCACCATCATTGATTCTGGAAGAGAAAGGGCCATGTGGGGAAACGGGAGGGAGATGGCGAGAGAGGGAGGGAAAGGGCAGCAAGGGGGAGAACGCAGAGGGAGCGGCAGCAAGAAAACGAAACGGCAGAACGATGGATCTTACAAGCGTGGAAGAACTGCTCAAGAGCGATCGGCGTGCAGTATCGCCGTGATCATGAAGGCGCACGGCAAACGTCTGCAGTCGTGGACCCTAGAAAGGGGACGATTGAGGGACCGCGGAGGCAAACCGAGAGGTAGAGAGCGAGATAGAGGGAGAGAGAGAGAGAGAGAGGGAGAGAAACCGCGATAGGGAAGACAGAATGACAAGACAAACGAGACCGACTGCCCACGGAGAAGCAAGGGCTCCGGGTTAAAAGATGCGTGGGATGGGGACCGAAGGGTCCAATGTCCTGCCCCAGTAAACGGGAGAAGTAGCGGTCGGTGCCGCCCGATATGGGCAGGGAGGTCCGAAATCTCGCCTGTCCAACAGCTGGTGGGGGTAGCCGGATGAGCTGGAAGAGAGCAAGGACACAGGGGTAACAACATGGCCGAGGAGGATGGGGAATCAGCGGTGGAGACAGGCAAGACGGATTGCTGGTGTTGCCCCACCTCCCTAGGCGTATGGGGTGCATGTGAGGGTGGTCGTCGAGAGTGCAGATGCACATTCTTTTAATTACCAGCGCCCCTTGCGTTCCTCACAAAAGTCAAATCCTCTGGCTGCGGGAAGCTTCTGGCACGGAGAGGAGGTGGAGGAGGAGGAGGAGGAGGAGGAGGAGGAGGAAGAGGATGGGGGAGAGGAGGAGAAGGAGAGGAGAAGGAGGAGGAGGAGGAGGAGGAGGAGGACAAGGGGGGAAAGGCGAGGGATTATTGGGGGGAGGAGAGGCAAGGGCAGGGGAAAGAGGAGGGGGGCGGAGGAGAAGGAGGAGGAGGAGGAGGAGGAGGAGGAAGAAGAGGAGATGAGGAGGAGAGAGGCGAGAGAGGGGGAGGAGAGGCAGGGGGGAGGAGGAGGAGGAGGTAGTAGTTAGTAGTAGTAGTAGTAGTAGTAGTAGTAAGTAGTAGTAGTAGTAGTAGTAGTAGTAGTAGTAGTAGTAGTAGTAGTAGTAGTGGTAGTAGTAGTAGTAGTAGTGTAGTGTAGTGGTGGTGGTGGTGGTGGTGGTGGTGTAGTGTGGTAGTAGTAGTAGTGGTAGTAGTAGTAGTAGTAGTAGTAGTAGTAGTCGTAGTAGTAGTAGTAGTAGTAGTAGGTAGTGGTAGTAGTAGGAGGAGGAGAGGAGGAGGAGGAGGAGGAGGAGGAGGAGGAGGAGGAGGAGGAGGAGGGGGGGGAGAGGAGAGGAGAGGGGGGAGAGGCAGGGGGGAGGGGAGGAGGATGGAGGGAGGGGCACGGGGGGGGGGAGGGGGACCTGACTCTCTGACTCTCACTGGTGGCGAGGCCCGCGCGCGGGGGCCAAGTCCTCATATAGAGCAAACGCCGACGAGACGACGACGACGCGACAACAGGGGCCGGTCGCCGCGATCCGGCGCCGATCGAACCAAAATCGCCGAAGGGATCGGGGGTCGCTGCTCTAACCGAGCCCGAACCGAGCGGCTCGCTCGGCTTCGTGGCCGCCATCGCCCCCGAGAAGAGGTCGTCCTCGTCCGTCCCAGGAGTAGCAGACTCGAGCCTTTGCTATGCGGCTTCTACTTGACCCGAACTCTCCGTATGCATGTCCTATCGTTTCTGCCAGCGGCGTGATCTCATCCGCGCTGCCGACGTGCTCCAAGAGCTCCGCGTGCATGTCCATCATGTCCACCAGCGGGGGGTCATTGTTGGGTTCCGTCAGCGCTGCGATCAGCAGCATGCTGAAGGAGTCCTCCTGAACAGGAGGCAGGGGGCCCGTGCCAGAGAAGCCTGGGCAAGCGAGATCGCCCATGGGCACCCCGTCCGCTTCGACAGGGGGAGTCTCCGTAGCTTCCACTGTCGCGCGCGTTTGTTGGATTAGCATCACGAACATGGCGTGAAACTCCCTGCGACGAAGCACTTCCCATCATGCCGCCCAGGTGCAGCCCAGAGTCGCGGCCAACTAGAATTGGCCGAGTTGTTGTGCGCTCATCTCTCTCCCTCTCGTCGACGTGGCCATGCAGACCAGGGTGCCCTTCGGTATGTGCAGCTGGAACTGGATCATCAGGTAGATGAGGGAGATGCTGGGTTGGTGTCTCGATGGGGCCGCATTCGTCAGCAACCAGAAGGGGGACGTCACCAAGAGAAACAACATCAGGGAAGGCCGCTTCGTTGGACCCCAACACTGGAAGAGACGGCCTTCCGTACGACAAAAAAACGCCATAAACATAAACGTTGGGCGCTCCGCGCGGATTTCTTGGATCCGCGCTGGGTCCCCCTTCCCTGGCGCGCGCAGCGCGCCGGGGGCGGCGCCGGGGGGGCCCAAGGCGGATCCAAGAAAACCACGCGGAGCGCCACAAGTTTGTGTTTATGCTGTTTTTTCTTCTTCGATG
This sequence comes from Prorocentrum cordatum, assembly GCA_963575745.1. Classification (NCBI taxonomy): domain Eukaryota; class Dinophyceae; order Prorocentrales; family Prorocentraceae; genus Prorocentrum; species Prorocentrum cordatum. Next base: position 155,923 of record CAUYUJ010003936.1, read on the forward strand.
CAACCTTTCATATCGGGTCGGGCGAAAGGGGGGGATAGCAAAGGGGGGGTTTGAGAATCAGCTCACGTAGCTGATTTTCCCGGCGCCTCCCGGCGCCGGACGCGCCCATGTATCGAGGAATGGCCCCCTCGGTGAGGCCAAAACCAGCTGCATGCAGCAAATTTCCTAACCCCCCCTTTCCCAATCCCCCCCTTTCGCCCGGCCCGATCATACCAGTCATACCGAAACCCGATCCTTCGACAACTGGCTGGGCGCCACTGCGGTGTGGGGGAGCTGGGCCGTTGGAGCTGCCTGCGCGCCGCGGCGACGTGTCCGCCGCCGCTCCGGGCGCGCCCGCCGCCCCAGGCTCCGCGAAGTGGCGGTCGCACCCCTCGCCCGACGTGGCGCCATCCTCGAACCCAGACCCCCTCGAGTAATAAAAAAATCATGACGGGAGGTTTTTCCTAATTTCCGGCCTCCGGGGGCCCTCACCGGGCCTCGGGAGCGTCAGAAAATGACTCAGGATGCAAAGCCGGTCATGGGGAAAGGGTCGGGACCACTGGGGGTCGACGTAATGAAAAAATCATTACGTCGGGGGTCTTGGAACTGAGCGAATGGTGGGAGTTCCTGAGGGCGCCCCAGGACACACAGATAAACAGACGCGAATCCCAAGAGTCCCTAGATGTTCCCACATTATCTCTAGGTCTTCGCCCCCCCCCCCCCCCTCCCACACTTCCCACATGTTTCCACTTGTCCTGGGACATCGAGGTTATTTGTGTGTGTTGCTTCCGCTCCTGAGTCCTTCGGCGCCGCTGTCCGTGTCTTCCGCTTCTGGTTCCGGGCCCGCCCCACGGGGAGATGGGGGCCTCGGCGGGCGCGACCAACGCAAAGACGCCAAAGGGGCGCGGAGGGCGGGGCGCGCGCGGGCGAGTCACATGCCGAAGGGCCGGGGAGCTTCTAACCCGCGTCAATCCAGACCCGGGTCAATCAGAATCTTGCAAGATGCTGCAAGATACTGCAAGCTCCTGCGCCCAAGCCCGGGTCAATGCGAAGGACCTTGCAAGATCCTGAAAGGTCCTGCCTCCAAGCCCGGGTCAATGCGACCCTGGCCCTGCAGGATACTGCAAAGTCGGGCGCTCTGGCTGCCCCCTGATTGCATTGACCCCCGCCCCTTGAACCCCAGAAAGGATTGGGACGCAAGTCATCTGGATCGACAACGAAGCTTCCCACGTCGCGCGGGGCTTCTTCCAGAACCGCGCGCAGCCTGGGGGGCGCATCGGCGGGGCGAGGAGAGGGAAGACCACGGCCAATCTGTTGGAGAACGCGAGCACGATGATCGAAGGGCATCCTCGCGGGGTTTGGCGTCCATGGGAGCATCGCCGCGCGGCCGAGCGCATGATGATTGCAAAACGCATAGCTGCTGAAACCACGCCACGAAGCTCCGCAACGGATGGCGCCGCATATGTCCTTGCGTGATCACAGATGCGTACCGCGCGGCCAGACAAGACTATCTTGCAGCACGCCCTCGTCTGTCATCTCCCTGCGTTGCTCCCCCCGCCGGCGGAGCGAACTGCTGGTAGTGGATCACCCAGAGAATCGGCGCACCATTCAAGCCAGGTGCAGGGGTTGCCGACCTGCTCGGCGCCGCAGATTGACGGCGCCCACGGCGCTGCCCAAACCGTAACGCGGTCGGCGAATCGCGCTTTGATCGCATCGCTCTCTGGGCAATGGTTTCCTCGCTAGCGCCGCGCGCTTCCGGGATCCGCGCCCCGACGGCAAGGCTCCCGCGCCGAAGGCCCCGACTGCCTGCAGACCATGAGGAATCTGCTGTCGTCCGCGCTCGAAAAAGCCTCGCCTCTCGAACCGCTTGGTGGGGGAGGTTCACGCGGGGGGGGCGGTGCCGTCGCTTGCCGCCGCTGAGGGCGGCTGTAGCCTAGGATGAACGCCCCTCGAAGATACAAGCAATGGCGTCCCCGACGGGTTGGGAACGCCCCTGATCTGCATGGGGCTGCGTCTGGCTAAAAGCGCCTGGTGGTGAAGGTCAGCCACTCCTTGCCCAGGAGGTTCGCCCTCGTCTCCGCCGGCCGCCTGCGCGGGCGGTCCGCGCGTGACCAGATGGCCTCGCATGCGTTCCATGTCGGAAGCCAGATCGCGTCGTGTGCTCTCAGAGGCACGTGGGCGACCCTGGAGCACGGCTCGATAAGGCGCGGCGCGTCGGACAGCAGGCCGGGCGTCGACGGGGCCCAACTGGCTGGCGAAGGGAAGCTCGCCAACACATTCGCCGACAAGGGGCCGCCCCGGGGAACTCCCGTCGCAGAGCGGGCACCGTTCACAAGAAGCACCGGCACCAGCGCGGACACGGGGGGGGCTGCATAAGGCGGCGGAAGGCGAAGCGGGCAGGAAGTTGTTTCTAGAGTCTGAACGCCGTTGCCCGCGGCGATCGCAGCGAGCAGGATCATCAAACAAGCGGAACCCTTCGCGCAGGAGCCCCCGTCGACGACCGCCCCCTTCTGGATGCCATGCGCGGGGTTCCTCCAAGAGTCCGCTACGGCGCGCAAGCTCCGCTTCGCGCCCCGCCGCAGCTGGGGCTTGGAGGTCGCCTGCCAACGCAGCTTGTCGCTGCAAACTGCTTTGTCATGCTGCTCGGCAAAATTTAACCGTAATGACAGCCAATATGCCCGCGTGCGAGTCGTTGTCAGCGCTGGCGAGGACGCGGTCGTGCCCTGCGCTCCCCAACCAGGCCCAAGTGAACGGAGCGCACCATTCCAGCCATGCGTTGCGGTCATTGATGCACTCGTTTTGAATAATGAATAATGGAGATGGGGTCCACTCACCAGCAAGCCGACCTAGTAGGCTTTTGGGCTGGACGCACTCATCGCAGGGGGCGCCTGTGTCGTCGGGAAGCTCCCTATCCTGTTCGAACTCTAGCTTTTTCCTGAAGACTGAAAGAACAGCAATGCCACGTGATTTGAGCGCACCACGGACTGCGGCGCGGAGAAGCCCAGGAAGGGCGCGTTCGAGGTGCCTGAGCTCGCGGTGAATCGAGCTCGCCAGCTGGACGTCTTCAAAACCCTGTTCGGAGAACCTGCCAAGATCCCCATAGGACAGTGGGGTCGGCTGAAGCGGCCCCCAGACTTTGCCGTCGAAATCGGCTAATCGCGGCTTCTGCAATGACGCAGCGCCCGGGTTCGGTGCGTTAGTCTCCACGACCGAATACGCGCAGCTTCGGTCATCGGAAGAGGAGACTCTGCAAGGGGTGAGCCACCCGCCTAACCGCGATCCCATTGCGCCACATATCCCCGCAACTGGTGCATTCTCCATCGCAGCTAGCTCTTCCGACCACTACCTCGTCGAGGCGCCAGGCGCGATCGAGTGGCCATTTAGCCCATCCCTTAGCAAGCGGGCGAACGAACGCCGAGCAATTGTCGGATAAGCTGGCGGCATTGTTGTCCATCGTGGTCTTGAGCACGGCCGAGTAGGCGCTTCTCTGCGCCCCCCTCTCGCCCATCAGGTTGTCTCTGGCGAAACTCCTCGAAGCCGCCGCCTCGGGGGTCGGCGGTCCGACCGGCATTCAAGTGCTCCAAGTAAGCGTCGGACCTCCAGTGCGACTGCGATGCATGACCAGCTAGATCCCTCAACGACCTGTCATTGATCCCTCGCGAAACGGGTCCGGCCATGCGCTCGGGATGCGCGCAGCGCCCCTGTCTGACGAGCGCGGGCCGCGTCGCGCACTCGAGCGCGACAAGCGCAGGTTCGCCCAAGCTGCCGCTATATGTTTACAGAAATGTGTGTATATATACATATATGTACACATATGCCATCGATGCACCTTGCGGCGTGCCCACGGATGGCGGAGAAGCCGAGCCAGCGCGCGCGTGCACTTCGCAATGAACGATTCCGCGATGGGCGTGAATTCGCCGCAGATCTCGTCGTCGGAAGCGCCCCGGACAAGTTGAAGACGTTGGGCGCCGACGGCGCGGCAGAAGTCGCAAGCGCCGAAGCTCTTCCCGCGTGATTTGCCCGCGGACTGACCCGCGGCGCGCGCGGAGCAGCGGCGGGGCCAGGCCGAAGTCAAAGGTGCAGATTCTGCGCCTCGACCGAAGCGACGCCCGCCGGGGCGCAGCGGCTTGATTCGCACCATGCACTTCAGCAGCTTCGCACGCGGAGAAGGCGCGGGCAAGCGGGGCGACCGCGCGCGTGATCGGCCCCGGCTCGAGGACGAGCTCACCCGCCACCTCCGTCGCCCGAGCGGGGGGCTCGAGATCCGCCGCGTCGAGAAGGGCGCGGCCGACGTCGTCGGCGCGCGCGACAGGCGCCCCGAGCATGACGTCCGATCCCGAGCCTCGGGCCCCCCAGGAAGAGGGATGTGGCCGTCGCGAACCAACTGTCAGACCGCGCAGGCCTTCGAATGATGCCCCGCGGCCGATCCGGCAGATCGCAGCGAGTGTTCCTGCAGCTGTGCCCACTGCGGCGCGAGCGGCGCATGGCGAACGAATGGCCAGCGCGAAAGCGAAGGGAAGCCAGAGAGGCCCCAATGCCGCCAACATGTAGTCCAGGCCCAAACTGAGGAGCGCTTGCCCAGAGTCGAGCGCGAGGAACGAGGGATGATCGGCCCTGGCCAGGTGGCGGGTCGGCGCCGCTCTAGGCGACGCGTCGAGCCCGAGAATGCTGGCGGTGAGTTGCGCCCCAGGAAAGAAGCCGCGCTGCGATGACGAGGTCGCCTGCTTGATGAGGGGAACCAGCGCCGCGTTGAGAGCAGCAGGTGGCCTTCGTGTCCGCGTTCCGAAGCCCGAGTGCACGCGCGGCATTTGAGGGCCTGGCAACGACGCGGCTATCCTCATCAGAGTATAGGCAGCCCTGTGCAAGGACAGCTTGGAGTGCGTCACGAAAAAGCGCTGCCCATCCATCATCCAGAAGCAAGCTTGCCATTAAACCTCGGAGCCGAACTCGCGAGCTGCTCGGGCCGCGCGCGGGGGCCCGTCAATCCTTGGGGCCGACCTTAAATTGCGCCAGATTCTCCAGGGCCGACTCCAGAAAGCGGTGGAAGGGAAGTGGTGGGTCGTCGAAACATCGCGGCTGGATCGACACGTTGAGGCGCAAGGCCGCGCCCGCCGAGAGGGGGCCGGCTTCGGGGGGGGGGGCCGCCCAGATTTCAGCGATGGCATTCAACGTCTCCAACGTCTCCGCTGCGGGGACAACCATGCTCGCCAATCTCGATCGCCCGCCGCGTAAGTCGCTTGGCTGAAGACCCGCAAATCTACGCTTCCTCTGCGGGGCCATGACCGGGCTCGGCGACGGGCGAGCTTGCCCTTGGCGAGAATAACTGGCGATCTAGATATCCTCGAAGTGGGCGGCGGCCGCGGCGCGACGGGCAGGCCCGGTTCAAGCCTGGAGCGCAGCGGGAACAACGAGCGCGAGTTTGCCGGCAACGACGTCGACTCACTCGTGACCGATGCAGGACGAGTCGCGCACCGCCGCGGCGAGTGCACCCGATTCCAAATGGCCCTACCCGCCTGACGCGCGAACACTCTATGAGCCCCCAGAGAGTCTGGTTCGTCATGGAGGGCCATGTTCGCGGCAGCGTAGGAAGCGGCCTGGGAGGCGATGGAGAACCCAAGATGTCACTTCCTGCGGTAGCAATGAGCGCGTCAAGCTTGGCGTGGGACCCCCCCCTCTTGAAGATGCGCCCGGGAAGGGGCTCGGCGGCTGCTTCGCCGATAGCGCGGCGCTGTAGAGCGCGGCGGACAACGGCGCCATCTGCGACTCCACTCCCAGAGCGAAGCTCTGGATTGCCATTGCTGCGATAAGTTGGGACAACTGGCATGGCGCCCAACTTGGTTTGGACATCCGAGTGCGCCCCAGACGGGTACACGATTTTCTGGTCACTGCAGTGGCGCAGCGTGGTCAGGCACGATCTCGAGCCACCTCTAGGACTGCCTAATGGCGGTGCCCGTCGACTTGCCGCGGCGTGATGGATCTGGTGTGGCCAAGAAGAATTGGCCAGCGTCAGCGATCTTGGAATCACCGCTGGCAAACGCCATTCCTGAGCTAGGATCACCTTGAGCCGAGCCTATATCCTTGTAAATCCCCCCGCGCGCTATCTGGGTCTGCCCGAACGAAGCACCGTGCTGGCGCGCGTTGACACGTCTAGCCTCGGCCTGAACGCTCCGCCGCGCGATCGTCTTTCACACTCTTCCCGAAATCACAGCAGACGCAGAGGATGAGGAAGAGGACGGAACGACAAACGAAGGAACCACCGTCGCGACGCCACCGCGACTCCGACCCCCCCCTCGTCTCCTCGAAGAAGTCTGGGCCCGCCCCTTCCACAAAGACGTCGAGCTCGTCAAGGTCCGGGTGGCCTTCCTGCACGGCAAACACGGCGTTCGTGATGCCGGCCTTGCGGAGGTAAGGGGGCCGTGCGGGGCTGCTGCCCGCCGTCCGATTCGTGCATGAAGATGGCATGGAAGATGCTAGAGGTGCCATTCAGGCGCTGCTGTCGGCTCGAGGTTCTGTCTGAAAACTTGGAAGAGCTGCTCTCTCCTCGACCACCCACGCCGAACCAAAACAGCATCATGCCAGAACACTTGGTAGGGTCGCGCCCTGGCTGGGGCTTTAGCTGAAGAGTAGGGCTCCCAGCTTTCTGAGATCCATCCATTCGGACGGTGTGGAACAAATAAATTGTGGTTGGTGAAATGCTCGCGCAGATGGTTGGTGATCCTCTTGCCTGTAATTTCCTTCGTGAAATGATCAGGGCTCCTGTCTGGTCTGGCGTGTAGTTGGGTGGATACACCCGAGGCCACAGCGACAGGAAATCGAACCCATTGGCATTTAGAGGCGAAGAGCACCGAGAACTTGCTGAGGCGAAGAGCACCGAGAACTTGCTGCACCATCTTGCCAACGATGCCGCACGTACCCGTGAACTGCACTGAGAGGATCTTGTCCA
>CAUYUJ010003936.1:167844-175651 GCA_963575745.1 Prorocentrum cordatum
CCTTGGAAAGCCTTCTGGGGTGCCTTGCGGGTCTTTTGGGCCGTCCTGACGCAGTTGGAGTCCCTCTTGGAGCGCTCTTGTGCTGTCTGGGGCCTTCCTTGAGCCTCTCTGATGACCCCTCGGATCGCTCTGGGTCTGCTGGCAAGGCGTCTGTGGAGACCCGGAAAGCCGGGTGACCTTATCCAAGGACGTCCAAGGAAGCCCGAGAACCCCAGATCCCGGGGTTCATTTTTTTTTTTGGGGGGGGGGAGGGTTCCCCCCCCCCCCCGGGCTTGTAAAAGCATAGGAAGAGGAATGTATATCAATGTATGTATGAATGAATGGATCTGCATCTATATATACATGTGTATATATGTATATATATATATATATATACACGGTTCACATGTACATACGTGTATGTATATATGTACATAAATGTATTGCTACGTAGCGAGTATCTGACAGTCACCGTACACATCTGTTGTTACGAGCGGTCCCGCTCTGGGGGTCTCTTGGGGCAGTTGTGAGGCCGTCTGAGGGGCCTGTTGGGTCGCCTTGGGGCCCTCGTAGGCAGTCTCGGGCCCCTCTGGATCGTCTTGGGGGTCTCATGGGGCTATCGTCTGCTGTTTGGAAACTCCCAGGTGCCCCCGTGGGGAGCCTTGGGACCCTCTTGCGAAATCTTAGGCCCCTCTTGAGCCGTCTAGCCGCTCTTGCGGCCCCCTGGGACGCCCAGCGGGCCACATTGGGGCGAGCTTGGGGGCCTATTGGTCCGCCGTGGAGGCTCTGAGGGGTGCGAAAATCGTAGCTGACAGCATGCGTAAGATCAATGAGTGCTGCCTCTCAGGAGCCTCTTGAGGCTCCTCTTCGGGCCCTCTTGGGCCGCTGCCGGAGCCTGTTGCCCTGTCTTGCGACCATCTTGTGCTGTCTGTGGCCCGTCGGGCCCTCGTGGAGCATTCTTTGGCCCTCTTGGACCGTCTTGTGCCTTCCCTGCGTCCGGTTGTTCTGGTGTTCCAGCTGCGGGCGGATCCTGGACATGCGCCTCAATGAAATCCACGCTGGTACTCCAAAGCTCTTCCGAGACCTTCCAGTCCGGGGGCCCGAGCGGCAAGAGCCTGCGCAAGTCATCGGAGGAGCATTCTTTTGGTTACGCCTTCACGTCTGCACTTCTGGGCGCGGACGTGGCGGCGGCACGGGCCGGGCCCGCTCCATGAGGACGCAGCCACTCTCCTCGTCTAGGGAGACGGGATGCACCGGCAACGTCTGCCCCACCGCTGGCCAGGCGCCACTGCCAGCCCGGGACAGCATGCCGCTCGCCTCGCAGCCGAAGTCCAGGAAGGCCCAGTCGTACCTGACCCGGTACACGCAGCCGGTGTAGGGGCTCTGCTGGGGGCCCAGCACCTCGCCCAGCCGCAGGCGGGGCATCGGGCTGGGCCGGAGCGCCAAGATGAGCCGCCCATTGGCGTGGTTGCGCAGGTAGACGTAGACGTGCACCTCCTGCCCGACCTGGAGCTGGTCCAGCTCCTCGAGGCAGGGGGTGGGCAGCGCGTGGTACTGCCGCGGCAGCAGGCCAGGCCGCTCGCAGCCGATGTCCACCCACGCGCCCAGGTCCGTCAGCGCCGCCACCGTGCCCGCGTAGGCAGTCTGGCCGTCTGCGGCAAGGGAGTCGGAGCTGCGCAGCGGGCTTTCGCGGCGGTCCAGCGAGAGCGTCAGCTTCCAAGTCTCTATGCGCTTCGACACAACGTAGGTGGTCACTTCGTCGCCGACCTTGAGCGCTTCCAGTCGCGGCCTCACCTCGGGCGGACTGCTCGGAAGAGGCATGATCCCTTGGCACTCGCACCCGATGTCCACAAACACTCCGTACCAACTCGTGGACGACACGCGGCCCGTATATGGTGTCTGTAGAAGAAGGAAAAAACGCCATAAACATTAACTTTTGGCCTTCGTGCGGGTTTCTTGGATCTGCGCTGGATCCCTACCTGGCGCGCGGAGCGCGCCAGGGGCGGCGCTGAAGGCGCCGCCAAGGGGGCCCAGCGCGGATCCAAGACATCCACGCGGAGCGCCAAAGTTTCATGTTGATGGCGTTTTTTGTTCTTCGAGTCTGGCCGTCGCACACGATCGCGTCCCACAACTGCCGGGGCTTGGGGGAGCGCTGCAGACTCATATTGATTTTGCCCGTGTGCTTGAGCTTGTGGTGCGCGTAAGCCACCACTCGGTGCCCGATCTGCAACGCCTCCCAGGACTCCAGGTGCTCGAACTCCCTCACTGGCAGCATGCCCGCGTAGGCGCAGCCGAAATCAATGAAGGCCCCGAACTCCGTCTTGCCCGTCACGACTCCAGGGTAGGGGGTCTGACCGTCGGCCACCACCTCGTCCCAAGTGATTAAGCGCTCTGCCCGCTTGTTCAGGCTCACGGTCACCTTGCCAGTGTGCTGCGAAACCTGCATGATGTAAACTGTGATCTCGTCGCCCGCCTTGAGTTGCGCCACGGCCGTGGAGTCCTCTACGGGGGCCACCCGCGCACGGGGGGCGTCTCCGAGGCTATCCCTCAGGGGCAGCAGCGTCGTCGTGTCACATCCTATATCGATGGCAGCGCCTGCTGCAGGATCCACGAAAAGCACGACGCCCCGGTATGGCGTTTGCCCGTCGGCTTTGAAGTCCGTCCAAGCCCTCCGCGGCATCGGCGACGGGCGCAGTGAACAAATCAGCCTTCCAGAACTCCGCCTCTTCTCGTACACATAGACGGTGGCTTCGTCCCCGACGTTGGGCAAAGCCGAGTCATCTAAATCCAGTGCACTCGCGGGGACCAAGCACTGCAATTCCGTGCCGATGTCGACGAAAACGCCGAGCGGCGTCACGTTCGCGATAGTGCCATCATAGGGCGTGCGGCCATCCGCAACAACGCTGTCCCAGCGGAGCCGCGGCAACTGCCGGCGCTCGAGGGACAGGTTGATCTTCCCGGTGTCCCTCTTTGGCGGCGCGCAGACGAGGGTACGGGCAGGGGGGAAAGCTTCCTACAAAGAGGCCGCTCCTTAGAGGGCGCCGGCCCCACACCTGAGAAGCAGGAGTGCTTCTGAGAAGCTTCTCCCCCCTCTCCCATAATTTCCCTCTGCGCGTGGCCGACCTCTGCCGCGAGGTCACGTAGACGGTGACCTCCCGGCCCGGCCGCAGGCTCTCCAGGGCGCCCGGGCGGGCCGGCTGGCTGCCCCTGGCGGGCAGCAGCCCCGGGCGCTCGCAGCCAAAGTCCACGAACACCCCGAACTCCGCGCAGCTCGCAGAGGCCCCCCGGGTGGGATTGGAGCACATGGGGTCGGAGGACTGCGCCGTCTTGCCGCTGCACCGCATCGCCGAGACATCGCCGAGGCATCGCCGATGCACTGGCCACGTCGGCGATGCATCGGCGACGTCGGCGTGGAGAAGAGCTCCGCCGACGCATCGGCGACGCGGCGCGATCCCCCGACCACATCTACTCGGACCCCATCTGAGAGGCCTAGACCTCGTCACCCTGCCGTCGTACGGCGTCCAGCCGTCCGCCACGACCGCCTGGAACGGGATGCGCGGCCTCTTGAACAGGGACAGGCGGCTCCAGCAGTCCTATAGGCCTACCACGACATGTTCTTAAAACGAGACGGCCTCATAGCATAGCGAGCGCGAGCAACAGGCCAGCCGGATGTCAGACAAACCAGCCGGGCCGTGTCCCTTCAGGGTCGGCCGACTGACAGGAGGAGGAGGATGGGGGGGAGGAGGAGGAGGAGGAGGAGGAGGAGGAGGAGGAGGAGGAGGAGGAGGAGGAGGAGGAGGAGGCGGAGGAGGAGGATGAGGCGGAGGGGAGGAGGAGGCGGCGGAGGAGGCGGAGGAGGAGGCGGAGGCGGAGGAGAGGGTCTCGGCGCCAGAACTGCGGCGAGAACCCTGCGCTGTTAGGCCCATCGGCACGCCGAGGCGCCTCGCCACTGCCTCCGGCCTCGTGCCCGCCGCGGGCCCCCCCGCCGCGTCGCCCGTGCCCGCCGCGCGGGGGGCGCCCGCGGCCCTCGGGCGGGGCGCCCGGCGGGGCGGCCCCGCCCTCTGCGCGGCGGCCCCCGCGAGCCGCCGCATGGCTCCGCCGGCGGGCCCGTGGGCGGTCGCGGGGGCGCACGGGGCGCTGAATTACGCAGGAGGCATCTGTACACCACCACCGTGCCAAGCTAGAACCATCCTGGTCCTGGCATGGTGTAGACGCCGTCCTGGCCGAGGCCGGCGGGCCCGGGGCGGTCGCGGGGGCGCACGGGGCGCTGGTTGTTGCCGGCCTCGAGCGTATCCCTATGCCCCAAGATGGACACGCCAAAGGGCGAGGACAATCTTGGGGGTCCGCCCTCATAAAGCAAGGGGATCCCTGAGATTGGCATCGTGATGAGGAGGTGCCCGGCATAGGGATAGGGATGTGTTCCAGGCTGGTAAGATTGGCCCAGCGGTCCAACGCATGGGGAACATCGAGACGGGGGCTTTTCGCCGTCTTCGGCCTCCAGAGGCCCTCGCCGGGCCGCGGGACCGTCAACAAAGGGCTCAGGAGGAAGGCCGGTCCCGGGGAAGGGGTCGAGACTTCTGGGGGTGCCGCATGGAAAAAAGCACGACATCGGATCTCTGGGAATGGGGGGCGATACATGGGGGCGGAGACTCGTGCATCTTTCCGTGCCTCTTTTGACCTCCGGGCAGCCCCTTCAGGGCTCCTGCAGGGCACGAGAGGTGCACCCTTCTGCCCCCCCCATTTAATTGATCGCCCCCCATTTCGCAACGCCCGAGCGCGCCCCTTTACCCTCAGATCCGGGCGTTGCATTTTTTCGCAACGGGCGTCTTCTCCCGATCTCGGGCCTCGAGTTCTTCACGGATCGATCCGGCTCGAAGAATGGCGCAGACAGATGGGCTTCTGGGGCACTGGTGGCGATTTTCGGCGGAGTTGAACGTCAGATCTGAGGCCGTTTCCGCCCCTCTGCCGGCCCCGCGCTCGGGCAAGACAGATGGCTCGGCCACCAGCGGCAAGGCAGAGCAGCGAGACGGGCATCTGGCTCCGTGGGTGCCGGCTCTCGACGATGTGCGGTGGTGCAGCTTGCCCCGCCCGTGGGGTGTGGTGGCGGGGCTCGCTGGGGGCCAAGGCCAGCGACTGCGCGGAGACCCAAGACTTCCAGCTTCCGCCTCCCCTCCTCCTTGCGTGACGTGGGCCCCCCACATCCCGCGCTCGAACATCGTCGACTGCGACCTGGTGGTGTGGGCCGGGGCACCGCCGCGTGGGTGGAGGCCGCCCCAATGGGGTCCGGGGATTGCGGCGCATCGCCGCATCGCCGATGCATCGGCAACGTCGGGATGGAGAAAGTCGGGTTCCGAATCAATCCCTGTCGCCGATGCGTCAACGATACGGAGCGATCAACTGACCCCATCTGCTTCGACCCCATCTGGGCGGCCTGGGCTTGGGGCCCTGAGGCCACACTCCTCCGCGCATGTGCAGACGCACGCGGATGCCTGGCGTCTCGCCGCTGCGGAATACTGTTCATGCTCCGCGTGCTCCTGCTCCAGTGCTCTCGCCGCAGTCGGCTCAGTGGGGTGCTGCTCCACGCAGCACCTGTGCAGCGTGCGAAGCAGGGGGTCTCAGCACATGGTAAGCGACTGACGTTGTCGCCCCCTCTGGCGCGGAACGCCGCCGGCCCTGCCGGAGCGAGCGGCGGAGGCGCGACACGCCCAGGCGCGGGGCTCCCCGAGCGCAGCCTGGCCCTCTGGAGGGCGAGGCTCCCCATCGCGTGCGCCTCGGTGCGGCCCCCCCTCGCCGCCGGACTGATCTGCACCCGCCGCCCAGGGGGCGATCTGCCGGGACCTCGACAGGCGTCGGATGTGGGCATGCCTCCTCCTCATCCTCCTCCTCCCTCCTCCTCCTCCCTCCTCCTCCTCCTCCTCCTCCGCCTCCTCCTCCTCCTACGAGGAGGAGGAAGAAGAGGAGGAGGAGGAGGCGGAGGAGGAGGAGGAGGAGGATGAGAAGGAGTAGGGGACCTGGGACGGGTGGGCGTGACGGGTTTACCCTGGCACTCCTTCTCCACCGTTGCTCCGTGTGGCTTCCCCGGAGATGGCCGGGGAGGGGCCCGACCCCCCTCCCTGCATATCCCACACGCCGGATCGCAGAAGCTGGTCGTTCGTATGGTGTTGTTCTAATCGAAATGTTTTTTCCAATGTCTCGGCAAGGTGCTTCAGCTGCAGCGATGGCCTCAATTGAGGATCGACGCTCCGCTCCCGACCCTCAGAAAGGCGCTCTGGCTCCAGGGCGGGCCACTGTTTTCTGGATCCGAGTCTTTCTCCACTGCTGTCGCCCTCTCCTTTACCCTCCTCCACCTGCCCATGGTCCTCCTGCTCCTCCCACTCTTTCTACTCCAGATCCTCCTGCTGCTGGTCGTCCTCGTCCTCCTCCTTCCTCCTCCTTCCTCCTCCTTCCTCCTCCTGCTTATTTGCCACCTCCTCATCCAATGTACGCAGCTCCGCTGTCTCCGACTGCGCAAAACACGTTGGGTCTCTTTTTGCCTTCCAGGTCCTTTATGACACGCGTCGATGGATAGAGCAGACATCAGCGCAATGGGAACGGATGGGCGGGAGGGTCGAATGGCAGACATGGCGCGAGCGCACCCAGCTTGTCCCTATCATCTCTCCTTCTCTCTGATCCTTCTCTCTCATACTTCTCCCTCCTCTTCCTCTTCCCCCTCACCTGTTCTCCTCCCTCTCCCCTCCCTAACTCCCGCCTCAAAAGGTCCCTCGACGTCCTTAAAACACCACAGGACGCCCCCTAAGACCTTGAATGTCCTACCCCGCCCCTCCGAAACGCCTCCCAACACCCTCCCCCTCCCTCTTCTCCGACTCCTTCCCTTCCTCCTCCTCCTCCTCCTCCTCCTCCTCCTCCTCCTCCGACGACGACGACGACGACGATGGCGACGACGACCACGACGACGACGACGACGAAGGCGACGCAACGACGAGCGGTGGCGACGACCTCCCCTGGTATCGGGTGCGCCGGAGAGGGGGCCAGGAAGATGGGGGGGGGCGCATCATGGCCCGATTTTGTGCACGGAAGAGCGGGGGCCACGAGAGGCGTTGAAAGAAGGAGTGGACATGACATCTGAAAGAGATCGCAGCCCCCGCCATGATATCCGCACACCCCACCATCTGATTGCTGACGCCACGTGGATCTGTCATCCTTGAACGATCGGTGGCGTTTTGATGGCCACACCGTTACGTGTTGGCTGGTTCTGGGCCGCAGGCGGCGTCCAACGTTGAACGCCCGCGGCGGGGTCGCCGCCGCGTCGACGCGGCCCATACCTGCCACGTTTCTCCACTCCGCTTCTTGGACATACTCCCTTTCCCGCTCCTTCTCCTCCTCCTCCACCTCCTCGTCCTCCCCCTCCTCCTCCTCCTCCTCCTCCTCCGCCTCCTCCTCCTCCTGACCCTCTCCTCCTCCACCTCCTCCTCCTCCTCCTCTACCCTCTCCTCCTTCTCCTCCTCCTCCTCCTCCCTCAACCCTCTCCTCTACCCTCTCCCCTTCTCCTCCTCCCTCCCTCCTCACCCTCCTCCTCCTCCCCCGACGACGACGACGACGGCGAACAACGACGGTCATGACGCTGACGACGAAGGACGACGGCGAAGGCGACGCGGCGGCGGCGGAGGCGCCCCCCCCCCCCCCCCCCCCCCCCCTGCCCGTGGCGCCAGGCAGGCCGAGGGCCACAGCGGACGCCAGCCGCGCGGCGAGCCGCGCCGCGAGCGCGGCCAGCTGCACGCTGAGGGGCGGCGGGGCGCTTTCCTCATCTGATCCTCCTCCTCCCCTCCTC
>CAUYUJ010003936.1:175751-185751 GCA_963575745.1 Prorocentrum cordatum
GACCACGACTACGACTACCACTACTACTGCTACTACTACTACTACTACTACTACTACTACTGCCGCTGCTACTACTACTACTACTACGACTACTACGACTACGACTACGACTACTACTACTACTACTACTACTACTACTACTACTATTACCACCACTACTACTACTACTACTACTACTACTACTACTACTACTACTACTACTACTACTTCTACTACTACTACTACTACTACTACTACGACTACTACTACTACTACTACTGCTACTGCTACTACTACTACTACTACTACTACTACTACTACTACTACTTACTACCTACTACTACTACTACTACTACGACGACGACGAAAACTACGGCTACTACGACTACCCCCTCTCAATCTTCCTCTTTCCTTCTCTTCTGTTTCATTGCCCCTCCTTCATATTGCACATTCTTGTTCACAGACACGCACCTGCCAACAGCCACGAACATCTCACATGTCAGACCGCATTGCAAAACTACTCGCATTGCCACTAAACTCGTGAAACAATGCCGGAAACATGAGGAGGGACGAAGAAGAGGAGGGAGAGTAGGCAGCGCGCTTGCCAAAAAAGGCTGGCACGATCACCACTGCTTAAAACCTTGGCATGGGCCAACCTGAAAAGCCAACGGCAAACGAAGGAGAGGGGAGGAGGACGAAAGGCTACTAACACCTAGACGTGGCTATCTAAACTTAGGTCGACCATGTCCTCCTATAGGCAGATCTTCCAAAAAAACAACTGCATCGTCAAACAATAATCAACAAATCGTCAAACAAGCACGAACAATCGTCACCAGACTATTGTTCCTATTCTTGAATCTTCCTCCTGCAAAAAGGACGTACCAGACTGAAATATAAACGGTCGCAGCCGCAGGCTGCGCACTGTGACCAACAATGACGAGTAGCGCTGGACGTGGGCCAGGCAAAGGAACAGGGAAGAAGACGACAGATAGAAGAAGAAGCAACGGCATACACGTAAACTTTTGGCGCTCCGCGCGGATGTCTTGGATCTGCGCTGGGCCACCCTCCCTGGCGCGCGGAGCGCGCCAGGGGCAGCGCCAGAGGCGCCGACGGAGGGGGTCCAGCGCGGATCCAAGAAATCCGTGCGGAGCGACGAAAGTTTATGTTTATGGCGTTCTTCTTCTTCGAACAGAAGAAAACGCAGGCAGCAGACTCGCGCGTGCGTGGGCCAATCTGCCTGGACGGGGCCCGCACCGAAGCCCTCGAGAGTGCCAGTCGAGGGAGGCGACGGGGGGTGACAGGGGACGGGGAGCACGGGGCACGGAGCGAAGAACGGCACCTTGCACATCCTCTCCTCCCCTCAAAATTATTCACTGCGTGAAGCTCCCCATATGTGCATCTATTCGCATGGACCTGTCCGCCGTGAATGTCTAGGCGCAAGAACTTTCGAATATAAACGGGCTTCAGTTGTGACGGTCTGGTCATGAATCTAACTGAGAATGAGTTGGAGTACGAATGAGCCTCAGTAGTACGAGCGCGTCTCCGCGCATGAGCCTGGGTCCTCCTGCGGCCTCCAGACACCTACTGGGGCTTCCTGGAGCCTCCAGGAGCCTCTTGGGGCCTCCTGGGGCCTCATGGGACCTCCTAGGGAGGATTCGTGCCCCAGGAGAGGCCCAATCTATAGCAACAGACGTACATAAAACATTGCGGATTGGAGCCACAGGAGAAGGGAGCAATCTATAGGAACACACGTAAAACACCAAGGACTCGTGCCCCAGGAGAGGCCCTAGAGGAACATAAGTACACAGGAGAAGGACAATCTATAGAAACAGACGTATAACATCAAGGATTCGTGCTCCAGGTGAGGCCCAATCTATAGGAGCATACGTAAAACACATGGGATTGGAGCCACTCCTGTTGCCTTTTGAGGCCTCCTGCTCCTGGGGCCTCTCAGAGCCTCCTGTTGCCTTCCGAGGCCTCCTGGCGCTTCCTCTGGCCTCCCGGGGCCTCCTGTGACTTCCTGAGGCCTCCCGGAACTTCCTGGGGCCTCCTAGAGCCTCTTGGGACATCCTGTAGCCTCTTGAGTCTTTCTGTGGCCTCCTGATGCCTCCTGGGACCTCATGTGGTCTTCTGAGGCCTCCTGGAGCCTGTTGGAGCCTCCTGTGGCATCCTGAGGAGAATATGTGCCCACGAGTCTGGCCACCGACCGAGACATCCTCAAAATCTGGCCCACCTGGGGGGTGAAAATGAGCGCCTCGCTCGAGACATCCTCCATATCTGCTCCGAAAGCGAAGGATGCTGGGAAGAAAAACAAGCAAACCGGTTGAGACATCCCCAAAAAACGGCCGCGAACGGAACCGTGAGATAACCCCTGGCGGCTCCCCTTAGGGACGTGAAAATGAGCGCCTCGCTCGAGACATCCTCCAAATCTGATCCGAAAGCGAAGGATGTTGGAACAGAACACAAGCAAACCGCTTGAGACATCCCCACAAAACGGCCGCGACCGGGACCGTGAGATAACCCCTGGCGGCTCCCCTCAGGGGGAGCTGAGACCCGCGCCCCGCCTGAGACATCCTCACAATCTGCTCTGGTAGCCAAGGATGTTGGGACAGAAAACAAGCAAACCGCTTGAGGCATCCCCACAAAACGGCCGCGAACGGGGCGTGCGTGAGTCTCACCTTGAGTAAGTCTGAGAAGGAGTTGGTCTGAGTATGAGTTGGTCTGAGTAAGAGTAATTCTATGTGTGAGTAAGTCTGGGTATGAGTAAGTCTGAGTGTGAGTCAGTCTGTGAATGAGTACGTCTGGGTATGAGGGGAGGAGAAGGAGAAGAAGGCATGAGTAGTAGGAGGCGTATAACAAGAACCCCATCTTAGGATATGGGGAAACAACGTAGGGTGTTGCTCAAGGCAGCCCTGGCTCAAAGTGCTCCCATCTTTCCCCTCCATCTTGGAGCCCCCGGGGCACTCTGGGCCTCGAGGGGCGTGCTCTGGGGACCGTGGGGGCCTCCTTAGACATCCTGGAGAGGCACCTTGGGCCGGGGGCATCTCCGGCAACATCCCAGCCAGGGAGCACTCCCCCTCCTCCCTCCCCCCTCCCCCCCTCCCTCCCTCCCCCCCTCCCTCCCTCCCTCGCCTGCCGCTGTGCTGCCGCCGGAACTTGATGTCGAACAGCGCCTGCGGGGGCCACGGCTCCGACTCGAGCGCCCGCAGGGGGTATGGCGCTGTGCCCACCGCGCGGCGCGCACCGACCTCATCCCTCCCTGCCGCCCGCCTGGCCCCAGCGAGGTCAGCCAAGCGGCCGCGGCCCTGGCTCATGCCCGCTGGGTATCCTCCTCCTCCTCCTCCTCCCTCCTCCTCCTCCTCCTCCTCCTCCTCCTCCTCCTCCTCCTCCCCCCTCTTACTCCCATCCTCCTCCTAATCCTATCCTCCTATCCCTATCCTCCTCCCTCCTCCTCCTCCTCCTCCTCCTCCTCCTCCTCAGGCACTTCCCCCGCGGAAGCGGAGAGACCTTCTGCTCTTCCCCTTCCTGAGTGTCCCGATGACCTGCGGAGCGTGTGCTTGCACGAGGATGCACTTGTCCACCGGATCCCTTCGATACAACGCAGGTGGTGAAATTAGCGAGGGCCGACACTGCGTGCTATTGGTGAAGCTGAACGGGGCCTGACACACGCCCTGAGGATCATCACGTGGCCCCTCGGCGATCAGACGAGACCTCTTCGCCACGCCATCCGTCGCGGCGGCGCCCCGGAAGAGGCCGAGCCACACCTCAGCGGCCGAGAGCGGGGCAAGAGGTCCAGAGGGGTGACACTGGTGCCCGGACTGGTCTCCGAGGTGTGGCCCGACGACGGGATCGAAGGCGCCCCCGGATAGAACGTGCAGCTTGCACGCAGGGGTGCTGGGATTGAAGATCCAAGTGGGGATGGTTTTTGCGCTGGCGCCCCCACTGACAACAAGATCGAAGGAGCCCCCAGAGAGAACGTGCAGCTTACCTGCAGGATGGCTGGAGTTAAAGATCCCAGCGGTTGGGCAAGATCGGTCAACATCGAATCGAGAAATCGGATCGGATCGGAATGAGCGTCGGATCAAGCTGCATCGGCACGGAACCGAAATAGAATCGGACGGACTGCACAAACATGCTCAACAATCCCATGCAAACATCGGGCCTGCCGGAACCTTTCTTGATCCGGACCGATCGGATCGGAATCATCCCAGCGGCGGTGGCCTTGAACAGAGATCCACTGGATAAGGAGATTGGGCATCAAAACGATCTTGCAACGACCCTCAATCGCAGATCACAGCAAACCAGAAATCCCTTGCATGCTGCATTGTCCCAAACTGATAGCTTCAGGCCAGATTTAGGTCGGGCCTGTCCTCCTACAGGGGGATTCTGAAAGAAGAATTAAACACACTCAAAACAAATTCAAAAATAGCCAGGAAGTGCTCAAAACATCGTCCCCAGACTATTTTGAAACACTATGTTTGAACATTCCCCCTGTAGAAAGAAAGGCCCGACTTAAGGCCAGATGCCGTCACCTCCCAGGCAGCCCGAGCATGAGGCACTCCCCGGGCCCTCGGGCAGCCAGTCTCGAGCCCCCCGTTGGCCGCGTGTCCCTGCGCGCGCCTGGAAAACATAGCATCACCCCTGTATTAAAGTCGGGCCCGTCCTCCTACAGGGGGATTTGGGACGAGCAGTAAAACATAGTGAAGCAATACCCCAAGAGGATCAGAAAATGCTCAAAGAGTCGTCCCAGGCCATACATTGACTATTTTTGAAGATCCCTCCTGTATAGAAGGACAGGCCCGACTTAACCCTTGTAGTCATCAGGGTGACGACGCTTGCGGTCAATGCGAGGGAGGGTAGTTCGGTCACTGTGCGAGCAGTTGACCAGACGCACGGGCACACGACTACACGCACACAAGGGCAACCCGAGACAATCGCAAGGAGTTACGCGGTCGTCCTTCCGAACTCATCGCATGTCGCCGGGGTCGAACCTGCGAAGCGGGGATTTATCCATATCCACCGCCTGGGAACCGACGTCCTGGTGCCCCAGCGGGCGGTGGCTATGGATATATTTCGGCCCCCGGGGGCCCGAATATGTCCATATCCACCGCCTGCCGAGGCTCCGAAAACTGACCCTCCAGGCGGTGGTCATGTATAAATTCCCGCCTCGGAGAACCACTCGTTCTCGGGAGTATTGAATTGGGTGAGCGGAGATGCACGGGACGTGGTGTACACCGTGAGGCAGGAGACATCTACGCTGTTCCGACGTTGGCGTCAAGCAGGGCGGCTCGGGAGAAAAAACCATAACACGATCATTGGGAATTCGCTGGGAGCCATGGCTGCCGCGGCGATAGGGAGATACCACGGCGGCCAGAGATACGAAAGGGTGGAAAGATAACGCCGTACCCATGCTCATGATAACCACCTCCTTCTCCCCGCCCTTCCCCCCCAGAGAAAACATGGGGGAGCAGAGGTAGGATGGGTACGAATATGCTTGCGTCAAATTCCCCAAACTCCGTTCCCCCCACAATTTGGCCCCCAAGCCCCCCAGGCCGCCAGTGGAAGAAGAAAAGACGGCGTAAGCATAAACTGTTGGCGCTCCGCGCGGAGCGCCAAAAGTTCATGTTCAGGCCGTTTTTTGTTCTCCGACGTGTGGAGCAGAAGAGCGACGTCGAGGGTCAAGGTGCGCCTGCCATCTTTCGGGCGAGCGGGCGCGAGGCTGGAGGCGACGCCCCACCGCGCGGTCGCTGCGGGAGAGCCGGCATCCGGACACGCTGGCGTCTCGCCTTTTCGTGTGGGTGGGGGGGCATGCAGGTGGGGTACAGCCGACAATATGATCAAGAACGTGATAATGCAAGAAACGTCGGCCAGATTTCCAGAAGTTTCTTGGAACAAATCTGGGCCAAGTGTTCTTGCGAGCGCTGGAGGGCGAACGCGCTCAAGACACTGGGCCAACTTCCCAGCAAGTTGGTTAAGAAACGCTGGATCAGCTTTTGGAGAGGAGGCTTCTTAACCAGATGCTCGACTGTAGGGGCACCCATCGGTCGGAAGAAGTAGGTAGAAACATGAAGTAGGAAGGCGTTGAAAGTACACTGGGTGTCCGCTCGCCCCTTGAAGAGGGCGGAAAAAGTGAAACCACTCGACCCTTGAAGCAGGAAGGCGCCTCAAGTAGACCGGAACCTGGGAATCCCACATTATCCACTTTGTGAACGACCGATGGGTAGGGGTAAAGGTGGGGTTAGAAGAAAAATCCGCTCCGAATGGCCCCTGGATTTGGACGCCCGAAATGGGTATGGAAAAGATGGGTACAATGCCCAACAACAAATGTTGTCTCAAACAAACAGCGGCCGCTGTTGGGCAGGCGGCCTTCTGTCTCAAATGGACACAGGCCGCGGCGACACCGACAGCGAGCCCTGTTCAGAACGGACAAGCACTGCTGTGGGGCATCGTGCCCATTCTTCCCGTGCCCCTTCCGTCCGCGCCAACTGGAAGCAGAAAGCGCGCTCGACCGGAGCACCTCCAGCTGGGCCCGCTCGAGCATTAAAATTTGTCCTTGATGAAGGTATTTTTTAAAATGATCTAAAGTCTTATGCCCTAAACCATAAGTCATTTATTTTTTTATCTTAATAAAGGACAGATCTTAACATTCTATATATAGAGTATTAAGATTTGTCATTCAGATAAAAAATGCCCTCCCCCCTGCGACCGAGCCCCCCCGAACTTTCGCCCCCGCCGCCCCCCCTTCGCGACAGGAGGTGCGTCGCGCATTCGTCGCCCGTGCGCCGCCCGTGCGTCGGCCGCCGAAAAGGCCAGCCGTCCCCTCGAACGTGCACGTCGCCCTCGCAAGGGGGCAATTTGGGGGGGGTCCTCAGGACCCTCCCCCCTGCGACCGAGCCCCCCCGGAGCTTCCGCCCTCCGCCGCCCTCCGCCGGCGGGCCCCGCCGCCCTCCCGCTCCAAGCGCCGGCTCCCGCAAGCGGGGGGCGGCCTGGGCGCCGCAGGCGAGACCCCTCCCGGGGCCTCCGGCGCCGCGAGGCCCTCTGTGCCAGCCGCGATGCGTACTCCAGATTCCGTAATAAAGGGAGGGGGGTCTCATTTCGGGGGGGGGCCTCTTCCAGGCTATCTTGGAGGGCCTGGGGGGGTCTGGGGACGCTGCTTTGGAGGGTTTTCCCACGGGGGAGGTCTGAAATGGCTTGTCTTGGAGGGTCCAGACCCCCTTCCTTTTATTACGAAATCTGGAGTATCCCTATCCCTAAGATTGACACGCCAAAAGGCGATGACAATCTCAGGGATTCGCCCTCAAACAAGAAGGGAGTCCCTAAGATCGGCATCGTGATGAGGAGGTGCCCAGCATAGGGATAGGGATATGTTCCAGGCTGGTAATCTCTCACAACCAGACAGTCGGGAGCGCGGAAACATGGATCTGGATAAGCGATCCATTGATTTGGCGCGCGGCCGCCAAATCCGTGGATCGGGGGAGGTGCCCTCCCCAAATGCAGCCGCTGCCGCCTCGCTCGGCGGCGGAGATCCGCGATTCCCCATGGAAACGGGACCCGTCGCTAATCCACGCCCCCTTAATCCATGTTTGCGATCGCCTCCCAGGTCTCCGCCGTCGTGATTTTCTCACAGCTAGAAGCAAGGGCGCTCCACGACTCGCAAAGTGAATACTCGCGAATCGCCTGGAACCGCCACGGGGGATTTTCAGCCTCCGCGGGGGATCACAACCAGGCATGCGCGCTCCACGACTCGCAGAGCAGCTGCTCGCGCATCGCCTGGAACCGCCGCGGGGGACTTGGCGGTATTCTCCATACCGGGTACACACACGATTTTTGCTCGGACGTTTGCGAGTAGGCACTCTGCGAGTGGTGGAACGTGCTCGGTGAACAACCAGGACCACCTGTGCTCTAGACCACATCCCCGGGGCCGGCGTTGCATTCTGAGCCGTTCCTGGACGGTCCAGGGGGCCTGGCGAGGGGCCTGGGCCAAAAACCCCGCCAGCCCTGTGGGCGTGTGCGGTCTAGCGAGTTTCCTCTTCCGGGCCCCTCTTCCCCTCTGGGGAGGGGTGTTTACCACCGCCCCCCTGTTGATAGACACCTCCTCCCCCACCCGACCGACAGCCAACTCGGGCCCATGCGACCGACACCCATGCGCCCCCCCCGATCCCAATATCCCTGTCATGAACAATACAAAATACACTTTGCCTCCAAATCTGCATCATGCACGAACGCCCCGCGAACACTTAGCATTGACTTCTGACAGGGACGGCGGGGGCCCCTTGCAAAAACAGTACAAAGTGCACTTTGTACCAACATCTGGATTATGCGCGGGCGCCCCGCGATCACTTCGCATTGGTTTTTGACGGGGTCGGCGGGCGGGGGCAGCATATCGCCTACTGTGTCCAACACCCCATAACAATAAACAATACAAAATGCACTTGGCACCAAATCTGGTTCGTGCGCGGATGCGCCTTGCTTTCACTGCATTAGTTTTAGGTCGGGCGTGTTCCCCTACAAGCGGGTTTTTGACGGCAGAAATTGCTTTTTAGGCAAAAGATTCAAACAATATTCAAACATGATTAAACAATCGTCCCGACACTATTTTTCTATTACTTTTGAATATCCCCCCTGTAGAGGGGTAGGCCCGACTTAACATCAGTTTTTGACAGGGGGGGCCGGGAGGCCGGCATACTGACTGCCTGCTGCGTGCAGGCCCACCATTCTTTTCGGAAGAGCAATAAAACCGAGCTCATTCTGGCAGGGACGGCGGGGGGGGGCAGCAGCCTTTCTGCTGTGCGCAAGCCCAACATCCCTGTCAAAACACATAAGTATGCAATACGATCGTTGGCGCACACCCGCACACAACAAACCCGCCGTCACTTCGCATGGTTTCTGGACAGCGGCGGTGTGAAGGTCAACATCTTGCCAGATTGCCCAATGTGGCGCACCTGGTGCGCGTGGCTCAGCTGGCATGTGCGGCACATCTCGCAGGCTTCGCGCACCTGGCTGGCGTCTGCATTGGTTCCCGATGCTTGTCGATGGCGGCCCCTGTCCATGCAGAGACTCGGGTGCTACTAAAGTCTTGGGAGGGCGGGTGGGAATGAGCGAAACGGCTTGATACTTGTGGGTAGCTTGACCCCTCCTTCTACCCCCTCCTCTCGGGGTACGACGGCGTCCCCAATCCCTTATTCCACTGCGTGCTCCTCCACATCCCTGATCAGGACCACTCGCCTGGAAATCGTTTCTGGATGGGCTGGTGGGGCTACGCGAAGCGCCCACGATTCACCAAAACCTCCCATTGGGATTGCTGCATGGCGAGAGGAAGCATGGATTTTCCTGGAGCGCGCGACGCGGTCGGTCCTCGGGCCGCGCCCTCCGGGGGACGAGGGGAAGCCATGGGCTCCTGGAGCGCCCGCCGCGGTCCTCGGGCCCGCGCCCCCCGGGGGGCGCCTGGCGGAAGAGGAGCGCGAGGCCCGGCAGGAGCGAGGCGGCGCCGATCACGGCCACGGAGGCGAGCCTCGGCGGAGGGGGCCTTCGGAGGCTGCCCTGTCGGAGGCTGCCTTGCCCAGAGCCGCGTCACCGCTGCCGAACTGCACTCCATGGAGTGCGACCAGGTCGTGAGGTTGCGCGGTGAGGATGCAGGTCCTCTGGACGCCCATCTTGAAGCCCGTATTGGAGCGACGATTTGCTAGAAATGGACTGCAGAGGTAGGGACGCAAGGGCACCCTTGGGGGAGCCAAAAAAGGTACCGATATCGCTACTCCCAGGACCTCTCCCAGGCTGCGCTCTGACCAGGACTTCGAGGCGAATCTTCGGTTGGCGTCCTCCTACAAGCCGATTTTTGGTGAAAAATTAAAAATACAGCAAAATCCTCCCAAATAGCCAGGAAATATGTTAAATAATCGTCCCCAGACTATTTGAATAATCCTCCCGTGAAGGGACAGGCCCGACTTAAGGCGAATCCAGCGGTGGTGACGAGGGCCTCCCAGGAGGCCCAAACAAGGAGAAGACGGGCGAAGGGTGGAGG
>CAUYUJ010003936.1:190751-225751 GCA_963575745.1 Prorocentrum cordatum
CTGACTTTCCTCACCCTACTCCTCGACCTCTCCTGCCACTCGACCTCCATCGGCCCCCTTTCCTGATGACTCCCTCCTGTTCGTCCTCCGACGCTGCAAAAGCCTGAGCCAACTCAGAAGCTGAACGCGCTGACGACAACAACGGGCGACCCATGACGGACGACGAACGACCGACCACAGACGACCCGCGACGGACGACCGACGACGGACGACCGACGACGACGACGACGACGGACAACCGACGACGACGACGACGACGACGACGACGGACAACCGAAAGACGGCGGTCGGCGGACGACGACGGGCAACCGACGACGACGGGCGATGATGCGCCGTCGCCTGTGGACCTGCAGGCTCCCTGGCCCAAACGCCAGAGGAGGGTCAGGCCGCCGCGGCGCTCCTGGCGGCGCCGGCGCAGGAGACTGGAAAGAGGAGGATGAGGAGGGAAAGGAGAAGGAGGAGGAGGAGGCAGAGGAGGAGAGGGAGGATGAGGAGGAGGAGAAGGAGAAGGAGGAGGAGGAGGAGGAGGAGGAGGAGGAGGAGGAGGAGGGAGGAGGAGGAGGAAGAGCAGGAGGAGGAGGAACATGAGGAGGAGGAAGAGGAGGAGAAGAAAGAAAAGGATGAGGAGGCGGAGGAAGAGGAGGTTGAGGAGGAGGAGGAGGAGGAGGGAGGAGGAAGAGCAGGAGGAGGAGGAAGATGAGGAGGAGGAAGAGGAGGAGAAGAAAGAAAAGGAGGAGGAGGCGGAGGAGGAGGAGGAGGAGGAGGAGGAGGAGGAGAAGCCAACGTCGCCTTGCGGCCACGTCCAGTCGGGGCTAGGCCGCGCGCCTGCCGCGCGCGCCGCCGCCCGCGCTGCCGCCGCGCGAGGCTGCCTCGACGCCTCCACGGGCAGCAGCTGGAGCGTGGAGATGCTGGGCGCCATCGCGCTGAATAGCGGTACCAGCACCTCCATGAAGAGAGGCAGGGAGCCGCAGAGCCTGTCTGGCTGCCAGCACCGCTTCACTTTTAGTGGTGGCAGTCGGCCTCGAAGGCAGCCGAGGAGCGCCTCATGAGGCCCTTGATGATCGAGTGGTGCGTCCTTTCCGCCACCGCCAGCCTGGTTGCTACGTGCTTGTAGCGGTCGTCATCGCTCGGCGCGGTAGGACAGTTCACCGCATGGATACCAAGCCGAGCCAGCACGCACGGGTTGAGTTGCCCTCGCGGGTGGGCACGCACATGCCACAGCATAGCACAGATGATGAATTGCCAGATGGAGTCCGCGCAGTAAGCAGGGTCGCATCCGAAGATGCGGCCGCGACGCTCTAGCTGGACATGGATCCGATAGCTGGTGACCCACGCCCCAGCAAGCGATTTCATGACGGGCCAGGACCTCGAAGGTGACTACTGTGCCAGGTAGGCTCGCATCTTCCGCCCATGGATCTTCACCGATCCAGGCAGCTGGCGCAGCTCGGTCAGGTCGTTGGCCGCCGCCGCCGCCTACACGTTGAGCTGCTTGTTCTCGATCTTCAGCAGCGCGGCCCCCGTAGGGTCGTTGACCCGGTCAGACGCCAGAAGCCACTCGCGACGACGACGATGTTCGGCCACCGCCATGTTGAACAGCAGCTGCGCCTCGGACGCGCGCGGCAGGCGATCCATTAAGGCGGCTCTCATCCGCCTATGTTTCGCCGGCTCTTCCCATGCGCGGAGGCAATGTTTCGGGCGCGCATGCGCAGCTGAGGAACGTCCATATCATCCTGTAACACGAAAGCACTGTCGGAGCAGGATAGCAAATACATACACCTCGCACCACTCTGGCCAATTGTCCTCCCGCCGTTGGGTGAAGTTCCAGTTGTCGAAGTAGAAGCCGGGGAGCCAATCGTGGACCCAATGTGCGAAGACTTCGGCATGTGTGCCCAGCTTGCGTACCGCGTCAATCAAATCTTCGTCGGTGTAGCCTAGGGTTGACAGTCGCAATGGTTGCAACGTCCGACCTTCGGGCGCGATAGGAAGAGTAGGGAACCGCGAGCGCAGCCGCTTAGCGATGGTGATGTCAAATTTGCCCTCGTATAGTCGTCGCTGTAGTTCGTGCAGTTAGGTGGACTGCGGCGACTCGCGCGGGACCTCCCCGTTCCTGACAGGAGGCGCCGCGCTTACCTGTTCGGCAGCCGCATGGGCACGCCGATGTGCAAGAAGCACACGACGATCGGCTCGATCAGCAAAGTATAGCCTCCGACGGACTGCGAGGAGGATGGGCCCCTTGCCCGCGGGGAAGACGTGGCCGTGGTCAGCAGCACGCAGGCGTTGTGCAATCGAGGTGGGCGCCGCCCAGCACGGCGCACGCAGGCGCCCGGCCACGCATTGAACAATGGGCAGGTGCAGGTCGGCGGCCTGAGACAGCATGGCATGCATCTGCGGCAAAATCTCGATGGCGGTGGTGGCGGCTCTCCACAAAGTAGCTCCAAGGAGTACCTCAGCCCAATGCCGCACTAACGGCAATGTTGGTTAACGGCGATGTCGGGAATCCGACTTTTGTGACGTCGAGCTCGCGCAGAACAAAAGGTAGGAAATCACGAACCACACGTTCCTACATTTCAAATGTGCGAATGTCTCGAGCGAACACGGCGCATCGAATTGTAGGAAAAAGCGAACCGCGATGTCCTACAATTGGCTTGGCCATGAGGCACTCCCACCTACAATGCCGAAAACTACATCGCCGTTACCTATATCGCCGTTAGCGCGACTACGGTCAGCTCCCAATGGAATCTCCGCGCCAGCCCGCAACTTCATACTCAGAATGTCGAGTTTGGAGAATGCCGGTGGTGCTGCTCGAATCGATTTGTGCAGCACATGCATCTCTCGACTGAGCACAAATCTCGGGAACAGGGAGAAGCTCGCCGACGTGCGCCAGGTAGGTGATGTCGGCCGAGTCGTGCAGCAGGATGTTCTGCTGAATGGGCGCGTGGAAGTCGCCGAGCAGCATGGCGCGGTAGTGCCATATAGACGACGGAGCAGACCATTGAGCACGATCGTCAGCAACAGGTCCAAGGTAAACGCCAAAGTACTTCGCCTTGCCCTCCACCTTGAATAACGCCCGTTCGCTGAGAATGAGACCGAGCGCCTGCTTGATGTCAGCACCGAGGTCGTGTGCGAGGGTGGTCCACACTGGCACCAGGACGCACTTGCGAGGCTGAAGGTGCAGACAAGCATGCCGAGCAATCGCACGCACGTGAAGAAGCTGGCCTGGAATGTCCTCCAGACGGGCCATCGCGCAGCCGATATCAACGGCGGAAGCACTGGCCATGCCACGGCCAATCGAAATGCAATGCCGTTGGACTCCGCGCAACATCGGGTCCAACACCAGGGCCCATCTCGAACAACTAAGTGAGCACTGCTGGGCCACTCCACCTGCAGCAATGAAATAGAGCGTCGCTGCCCACCGAGTCCCAGGACCGCGACGGGGTCGAAGCAGAACGCCTGGAGGAGGTTAGAAGCACGGCTGGTGCTGGCCCGCGTCGGGAAGATGCCGTAGAGCCTGCTGTGCGCGTCTGCCTCGACGATGCTGTTGAGAAGCTGACGCCCAAGAACGAGGCCGCGATAAATGCCCGACACCCGCTTGACCAGCGGGCGGAGTTTGCGATTTGTGGCCGAAGCGACGATTTTGATGTCCGAATTCTTCGTCGCGAGCGGGCGAAGCTGATCTGGCGCCCTCGCGCAGGCCGCTTGATCGGCCCCATCTTCACCCTTCGGGGGCATGGCGAGCAGCGCGTAGTTCATGTCGTGCGTGATCCGAGTCCTGCAGCAGCGACGCGACATCTGGCCATCGCCGCGTGTTCCTGTTCTTCTTCTTCGAACAATTTAAACAGAGATCGATGCACATTATGTAGCTAACCAGCGACTCAAGATCCCCAAGGATCTGTTTGTGCGAGCAGAGCCGATTGGCTCCGTCCAGGGCCCAGAAGCAAGGAGACAACCGAGGCAAAAGACGAGCCCAAACGGGCTCCACTATCGGGCGTGTTGCACAGTGGGGCACATCCTCTCCACCCTCTCCTCCCAAATTCGCACGCACGAAGGCGCACCCAGCAGTTCCCATATGATGCCTACGAGTGGTAATCCACGCGTTACATAAACAGATCGGAACAAGTGGCACGCGTGCCCTGGCTCTTGCACAAAGGTGTCCGAGGCTCAGGGGGGCTGCCCTGGGAAGCCTGGGCGAGGGGGGGGCGAGGGGGAAAATAAAAGGTTCCGTGGCCCAGGGGGGCTGCCCTGGGAAGCCTGGACGGGCTGCTCTGGGAAGGCTGGACTGGATGGGAGGCAGGGGGGGGTGCGGGCCAGGGCCAGGGGGACGACCAGGGCCAGGGGGACGAACGACACGAACGACGAACGACACGAAAATAAAGGGTTCCGTGGCCCAGGGGGGCTGCCCTGGGAAGCCTGGACGGGCTGCCCTGGGATGCCTGGACGCGGGGCAGGGGGGGGTGCGGGCCAGGGCCAGGGGGCGACCAGGGCCAGGGGGACGAACGACACGAACGACGAACGACACGAAAATAAAGGGTTCCGTGGCCCAGGGGGGCTGCCCTGGGAAGCCTGGACGGGCTGCCCTGGGATGCCTGGACGCGGGGCAGGGGGGGGGTGAGGGCCAGGGCCAGGGGGCGACCAGGGCCAGGGGGACGAACGACACGAACGACGAACGACACGAAAATAAAGATGTCCGAGCTCTAGGGCACAGCTGTGCAAGAGAATAAAGGGTTCCGTGGCCCAGGGGGGCTGCCCTGGGAAGCCTGGACGGTCTGCTCTGGGATGCCTGGACGGGGGGCAGGGGGGGGTGAGGGCCAGGGCCAGGGGACGACCAGGGCCAGGGGGACGAACGACACGAAAATAAAGATGTCCGAGCTCTAGAGCACAGCTGTGCAAGAGAATAAATGCTAGCACCTGAGACATGGGAACACCTTGACCTATACGTCCTAGCCTAATCGCGAGCTGTATCTCAGTTTCTTGCGAGACCTGGGGGTCCCAGCGAATACCCTGCCTTTGCAACCAACCGACGACGACGACGGAGGAGGGGAGGGGGATGGGGAGGCGGGGGGAATGCAGGAGCGAGAGGGGAGAGGAACGAATGGGCACGGGAGGGCAGAACGGGAGAGAGTCGGCGATGAAGGGGGACAGGGCTTGGACACTCGCTCAAGAGCGCCAAGATGCAACGTTGGATCCCGTCGAAGGCCCGCAGCAAGCGAAGTCTGGCGCCGCCAAACTTTCCGAGGCCAGCCAATGGCCTGGAGGCAACGACCAACCACACAACTCCCCCGGGCCCACCTCACCCTGCTGCATGCCCCGGCTCGTTCGCGCCACGTCTGATCCCATGCGCCGTGGAGGCCATGCCCGACCAGGTGGCTCGACCACCGGGCCGCTCGACCGTCCGAGCTCACCCCGACGGCGGGACGAATCAGCATCGAATCGGCCGGAAGTCGGATCGAGTCGAGATGAGCGTCGGACCAGGCTGCACAACATCGCCATGCGAGCACCTGGCCGCATCGGATCGTCGGACTCTCGGAATCGAATCGGCCCAGACGAGCCTGGATCGACATCGAATCGGATCGAAATGCGCCCCGAATGGCGGCTGTGCCCTCCCCTTCAAGAGAAGGGCCACGACTGATCCCTTAGCATGACGGAAACAAGTCCTCAGGGACACGGGTCCTGGACCCCAGCGCCTTCCCCGGGACCCACTCTTCGTCCTGAACTGTTTCGTGACAGTCCCAGGGCCCTTGGGGGGCCACGGGAAGTGACAATATTTGAAACAACAACTGAGGGCCAATTTCCCTCAGGACCCGTTTCCTTCATGGCTACAATAATCCCACGCGCCGTTGAAGCCGTGGCCGACTGCGCAGCTCGACCACCGGCCCGCTCGACTGCCCGAGCTATGACTCCAAGACGGCGGCCCTGGCCTCTCGCACAGGGGCAAGAAGTCCGAGCCCTGCGGTGGAACCCCCCTGGACCCTAGACATGAGTATTGAGGGTGTGGCACTGGACGGGGCTTGGGTGGACAAACGTACTCCAGATTTCGTAATAGAGGGAGGGGGATCTCATTTCGGGGGGGGGTCTCTTCCAGGCTATCTTGGAGGGCCTGGGGGGGTCTGGGGACGATGTTTTGGAGGGTTCTCCCACGGGGGGGGGTCTGAAATTGCTTGTCTTGGAGGGTCCAGACCCCCTCCCTTTTATTGCGAAATCTGGAGTACTCGAACACCCAAACTTCGCGGGCGGGGGGGTGATAGACGTCCCCCTCAGGTGTGTGAGGGTTCGATTCTATTGTCCCTGCACAGTCAGCCCGTATAGCAAGGATGCGCGATAAGGGTGCAAGGGCCTCGGAGGTCCATTTTGAAGCTTTTCGGGCGGAGTGCGGCCAACGAAAGAGGTCAAGGAAGGACCTTGGGACGGCTGACCATCCTTGCCATGCGGGTTGGCGACTCCGAAGGTTGTGCTCTGCAGCCCGTACCCCGGGGGGCGGGTCAGGACCTCGACGGGCCGTGAGTCCGGGCGGCCCGACGAGGGCCACGTGGTGCCCTGCGAGCCCCAGCCGACGCAGCTCGCAAGCCATACCCCAGCACAACCACGCGCGCTGCACAGCCGAAGACATGACCAAGAAACTTATCATATTAGAAATCTGGGGCTTCCCTTAAGTCTGGCGCGTCCCCCATACAGAGGGATTTTTGACGAAGAATAAACAATACCCTCAAAATGCTCCAAAAGGGTAAGAAAATATTGTTAAAATAGTCCCCAGACTATGTTTTGACTATTTTTTTGAATATTCCCCCTGTAGAGGGACAGGCCCGACTTAAGGCTGCCCGCAAGCTTCTGAAAACCAAGCTGGGCCAGGGCCTGTGCTTCACGCGGGAGGGACGGCCATGCTCCAGAAACTGGCCCAGCCTTCCGCCAAGTTGATCGAGAATCGAGACACGCTGGCCTGGACGGTTTCCCCTGGGGCCGTGGGCGACCCGAGGAGGGGAGGGCGAGGAGGGGGAGGAGGAAGAGGAGGAGGAGGAGGAGGAGGAGGAGGAGGAGGAGGAGGGGGAGGAGGAGGAGGAGGAGGAGGAGGCGGCGGAGCAGGAGAGAGGACAGGTCGCCGAAATCCTTCGGAGAAACCCTCCGCGCTGGCCCACCCTTTCGGGAGGAGGCCTCTTCATCGGATGCCCGCCGGGTGTCGCCGAGCACCGCCCTCTTCAAGAGGAGGGCCCGGCGGGGGCGGGCGAGGACCCCGTGGCCTGGGGCGGGCGAGGGTTCCCGTGGCCCGGGGCGGAGGGCGGCCCGACGATGGCCACGCGGTGCCCCGCAAGCCCCATAACCGACGCAGGCTTTTTGCTTTCCCTCGGCAACGCATCACACAGCAGATGCTTGAGGTGGACCAACAAGGCGGCAGTGCCACGGACGCGGTACTACGCCCAGTCCGCAAAACAGCTCCTCCCTGCCGCGCAAAGCCATAACCGACGCAGGCCGCAAACCACACCCCGGCGTAGCCACACGCCTTGCAGCCACAGTGTGCCGCCCCCCTCAAGAGGAGGGCCCCGGGCGGTGTCCTCGGCAGGAATGCGCCTGAGGGCCAGCACCAGCGCGTCCTGCGCGGGCGGCTGGTGCCCACCGACCCGCGACACCAGGCGGGCCAGACGGAGGACGGGGGCCGCCAAGAGGAGAGCGTCCACGAGGGGGGTTCTCGCCGCCGCCGTCGTCGTCGTCATCGTCGTCGTCGTCGTCGTCGTCGTCGTCGTCGTCGTCCCTCTTTGCGGGTCGGCGGCTCCGGCCGCAGGGGGCTCGCGGAGCAGGGCCCCAGGCTATGTGCGCGGCCGCGGCGGGGCCCAAGGGACGTCTTGAAAGAAGGGTGGGGGAGGCCTTGAGATCTAGGGAGATGTTTTTGCACTGCTTCAGGGGAGCGTCTGGAACCAGAAATGCATCAAGGAAAAGTCAGCCAGTACGATTGGGCGACACATGCATGTGAGAGTGTGCCACCTGCAGCCACAACGGCTCGACGTAACCTGTCAGAGAGGCGCCTACTCGTTCAGGCTCACGGGTTGCATGGGCCCCTGTTCGGCCCTGTTCAGGCACTCAGATAACCGCATCCCTGGATAAGAAGGCGTCCCCCATTTCCTCTTGTTTGTCAACGCGATTGAATCTGGTGCAATTGAAACAGCAGGCGGGGAGGCCAAACTTTATTATCCCCTCCAAAAGGGATGTCATGAGAGAAGAGTGGGGGAGGCCTTGAGATCTGGGGAGGTGACCGCATCCCCCAGATAACAAGGCTTGGCGGTTGACAAACCTCCCTTTAGTAAACCTCCCCTTAGTGAAAACCGCCTGGGACCGAAACCGAAAGACCTGGACCCGCAAAAATAGCGGCCGCGACGCCCTCTCGCGGGCCGAAAACGGTAGATTCCTTAATCGACGTGTCATGATAGGAGGTCTATCCACATCCGAAAGGCATCCCCCATTTCCTCTTGTTTGCCAGCGGGATTGACTGTGGTGCAATTGAAGCAGCAGGCGGGGAGGACACACTTCAGTATCCCCTCCAAAGTCCTATCGTAGCTCTGCTTGTAAGGACGTCTCAGGCGAAACGCGATCCAAACATCGTAACGCCGATATCTCCGGAAAAAATTATCCCGCCTGGACCCCGAACTTTCTATCCCGCCTGGATTCCGTCGTCGTCGTCGTCGTCGTCGCCATCGTCGTCTTCGTTGTCGTCCCCCTTCAGGGTCGGCGGCACCAGGCGCAAGGGGCTCGCAGAGCATGGCCCAAGGCATGTGCGCGGACGCGGCGGGCCCGGATGTCATGAAAGAAGAGTGGGGGAGGCCTTGAGATCTGGGGAGATACCTTGGGCCCCGCCATGATGTCCCCCGCCTAGTCATCAACGCCCACTTCCCAGACATCCGCCGATATGACTTTCTTCATCCGCGGCCCCACGAGTTCCCGACCCCTTCCCCGGGGGTGTTTTTTCTTCCAGGGTCCACTTCTGATGGTCCCCGGGCCCGAGAGCGGGACCTGGAGGCCGCAATCCAGGACAAAACTCCGGAGTGAGAAAATCCTATCCTCGGATCTCTGGCTCCGACACTCTCGAGAAAAGGGGGCGGATCGCAACGGGCAGGGGTTAGCGAGTCAGCGTGCGCAGCTGGCTCCCCCGGCACCTCCCGGCGCGGGCAACACCACGCACGGACCAGAGCGCCCGGCGGCGGCAGCGGAACCGGCTCCATGCGGCATCTTTCGCGACCCTCCTCGATGATCCTCAGCACGTGTGGTACAGTCGGGGCCTTGACCTAAGGAACCCAAAATAAGGAACGAGGCCCCTTTTTTCCATAAGTTAAACTTCGATTTCCGATCGAAAACATAAGGAAAACCTGAGGCAAGCTGCGAAACACTTAAGGAACGCGGAGCCTCTCCCCAACGAAAAGGGTTCCTTCTTCAGGGCCCCGACTGTAGCGCCAACGTGTGTTTGCTCACCGAGGCCCTTCAACACGACGCAGGCGGCGCAACGAGGGCCGACGCAGGCTGCGCGCGATCGGCGGGAGCGAACGGGGCAACACACACGCTTGGGCTCACACACGTCCTATGGATCATCGACCCCCGTTCCCCCACCCCCCGATTCCGTCCGACCCGATCCCCAGCCCGTGGGCGCGGCGATTGCCCGACCCAGCCTGCCGAGAAACGAGGGAGCCGATGGACGCCACGAGAGCAAACACAGCGCACTGCCAGGACATCTCCGGGACGCCCCCTGCTCCAGACCCCCGTGCCCAGATCACCCGTTGCCAAAGACTTCCAGAAACGCTCTGGACGAACTGGTCGCGACCGAAATTCGGCCTCTTGTCGCGAACTCCTGTAACCGAGCCGTCGACGTCTTTGCCGGACACGTCCGGCCGCGGATGATCTGGGCCCGCAGCTGATGGGCCTGTTTCCCACCACCACCACCATCAGTTGGAGGGGGGAAGGAGGTGGAGGAGGAGGAGGAGGAGGAGGAGGAGGAGGAGGAGGAGGAGGAGGAGCCCTCCCACTTCAACTTATGGTGGTGGTGGTGGTGGAAAACAGGCCCATCAGCAGCCCCAGGCCACCCGTGAGAAAGGCCAGGGGGAGGGAGCGCGTCGACGAGCCAATCCCTCGCGGTTGCGCCTTCCCCCTCGGCGAGGCAGGAGGCCGTCGTCGCCTGCGCGACGGGGCCCCCGCCGACAGCACGCGGCAGCGGCATGGGGCGCAGAGAGGCGGGCACAGTGCAGGGTCAATCCTCATCGCATCGGAATCTCGGATCGGAGCGGGGCACGCATCGAATCGGGCCGCATCGACACGGAGCCGGAATCGACGCGCGTCGGCCGCGCCAGGATGCACAGCAGCGCCGCACGAGCATCGGGCCGCATCGGATCGTCGGGACATCGAAGTCTAATCGGATCGAGCCGGCCGAAATCAAGATCACATCGGATCGGTCAGATCGAAGTGGACCCTGCATAGGGCGCAGGGTGGTGGGCGCATTTTGCTCAAGGACGTCCAGCACCAGCGTGGCGCCGAGCACGCGCCAGACCTCGGGAGGCGCCGCGTGCTGCACCTGGCGAGGCAACCGCGGCGGACGGTGCGGCAGGCGGAAGACTGGCAAGCGGACTGGTGCAACGATGCGGGCCGACAAGACGAGGCCCTGGACTCTGCTTCAAGGTCTCCTCGAACAAGTCATCGCTCCGACAGGCAAGGGGGCAATGTGATACCCATTTTGCTGGTAGCATGCGAGATACCGAACGCCGTTCGAACATCCAAGCATCCCCTCCAGAACACAGCGATAGTAATGCCGACGACGGGGCGCATGCACTGTGCACATATAGCAAGACATTGATGCCCGCGGCACCGGAGGGAGCGCCCACACCACCTGGCGGAAGAGCACCAACATGCAGAAAGCAATCTTGGCGATGGACACGCGGGCCAGGTAGTCTTGCGGCCGTCCATTTCAACAATTCGCAGCTCGCTCGCCATCGGTCGTCTGTGCACCCCGCCCAGCCCCACTATGCTTCTCGCTAGCTCAGGGGGCCAGGCCTGCCGCTTGAGGTAGACTTGCTCCACCTCCCACCTCCTCCAGAGGTGCGCCTCTAGGGTGACAGCCCCGACGTGCGCTTCGAGCTGGAGGAGTGGGCGCCTCCTGGGCGCCTCGAGTTGGCTGGGAGTTCCAGATTCCGCCTGGTGGGCGCACCACAGAGCCTCCAGCACATCGCTTACACCACACAGCGTGACTCACGGAACCTGCACCACGTAGAGTCACAGAGCTTGCGCCACATAGCTTGCACCATCAGGAGGGCAACCCATGGATTGCCCCACATGCTTGCACCACAGAGCTTGCGCCGCATAGCTTGCACCACATGAGTTGCACCAGCTAGCTTGCTCCAAATAGCATTGCCCACATATGTTGCACAACATAACTTGCACCAGAGGAGGGCGTTCGACGTATGGATTGCGCACATAGTTTACACATCCAGAGTGCGAGACCTCAATGCCTGGGGTCCTCGCTGGCAAGCGGTGATCCCCTGTAGATTTTGCATGATTTTGAAGGTTCGCAAATTTTCTCGGGCCTCCAACGCTCCAAAACGGCCCAAGTAGCCCCAAAGACCACCCCTAATACGGCTCAAAAGGCCCCCAAGAAATCACAACACGGCCCAAAAGGGCCCCCACCCCAATGCGGCCCAGGAGGCCCCCAATACGGCCCACGAGGCCCCCAGAACGGCCCCGAGAGAGGTCCAACAGGGAAACGCGAAAGGGCCTCGGAAGCCTGTCCCCAAACGATTGCCCCATCGACCCCAAACATGCTCCCAGTAGCCCCCAGAAGCGCCCAGGGTGCCCCAAGCGGTACCCAGAAGGCCTCCAAGAGGCCCACGTCAGAGGCTCCCAAGAGGCCCCACTAGCCTTGTTAAGAGGCTTCCAGTAGCCCCCTGAGAGGCATCCAAAGAGACCCCAACAACCATGCAAGAGGTCTCCGGCCACCACAACCCGGACGTGCTCGCGGGATGGGCCGAAGGCCACTAGGTCCGCCGCCCCCTTGTCGATTCATCGCAGGGGTGCCTGGCGTGCCAGACGATTTCGGTGTTGGTTCTTTTTCCAAAAGAACTCCCCCTGGGGCTTCGGCCCGTCCCGGCGGCCACCCGTAAGGGATCTTCCAGAGGTGGTTGCCGAGGGTTTTCGTGCCCCGCGTGGCTCCGAGATGTCCCAAGATGGCCTCCAAGACGTGTCCAAGACGGCCAAGATGGCGTCCAAGACGGCTAAGATGGCCCCGAAATGCCTCCGAGGCGGCCCAAGATGCACCCAAGACGGCCTAAGATAAGCCTCAAGATGTCCAGACGGCCCAAGAGGCCCCCAAGAGCCCCCCCAAGAGGTCCTCAAGGAGGGCCCGAAGAGGCCAAAATCAGTGATTTTCCTGCGGTTCTTGAAAGATTTTGGCATGTGCTTCTTCTCGGCATTCCGACGGCTGAAGACGATCCAATAGGCTCCCAAGATCGCCCCAAGATCGCCCACGAGGTCTCCAAGATGGCCTCATGACGGCCCAAGAGGCCCCCAAGAGGCCCCCAAGAGGCCCCCAAGCGGGCCCCAAGACGGCCCAAGAGGCCTCCAAGACGCCCAAGATGGCCTCCAAGACGGCTAAGATGGCCTGACCCCAAGATACCTCCAACACGGCCCAAGATGCGCCCAAGACTGCCTGAGATGGCCTCCAGATGGCCTCAGACGGTTCAAAAGGCCCCAAGAGGCCTCCAAGACGGCCCACGAGGCCTCCAAGAGGTCCTCCAGGAGGCCCCGAGGAGGCCAAAATAAGTGATGTTCCTTCGGCTTTTGAAGGATTTTGGCATTTGCTTCTTTTCGGCATTCCGACGGCTGAAGACGGCCTAAGAGGCCCCAAAGATTGGCCCCATGACGGCCCAAGAGGCCCCCAAGACGGCCCCAAGATGGCCCAAGAGGCATTCAAGACGGCCAACATGGCCTCCAAGACAGCTAAGATGGCCCCAAGATGCATCCAAGACGGCCCAAGATGCACCCAAGACGGCCTCAAGATGGCCCAAGGCGGCCCAAGAGGCCCCCAAGAGGCCTCCAAGATTGCCCAAAAGGCGTCCAGGAGGTCTCCCAGGAGGAGACGGCGAGGCATAAAGCATTGATTTGCACCAGGTTTTCGAAGGACTTTGGCATTTGCTTCTTCTCAGCATTCCGACGGCTGACGATGGCCCAAGAGGCCCCCAAGAGGCCCCCAAGCGGGCCCCAAGACGGCCCAAGAGGCCTCCAAGACGCCCAAGATGGCCTCCAAGACGGCTAAGATGGCCTGACCCCAAGATACCTCCAACACGGCCCAAGATGCGCCCAAGACTGCCTGAGATGGCCTCCAGATGGCCTCAGACGGTTCAAAAGGCCCCAAGAGGCCTCCAAGACGGCCCACGAGGCCTCCAAGAGGTCCTCCAGGAGGCCCCGAGGAGGCCAAAATAAGTGATGTTCCTTAGGCTTTTGAAGGGTTTTGGCATTTGCTTCTTTTCGGCATTCCGACGGCTGACGACGGCCTAAGAGGCCCCAAAGATCGCCAACGAGGCATCCAAGATGGCCCCATGACGGCCCAAGAGGCCCCCAAGACGGCCCCAAGAGGGCCCAAGAGGCATTCAAGACGGCCAACATGGCCTCCGAGACAGCTAAGATGGCCCCAAGATGCATCCAAGACGGCCCAAGATGCACCCAAGACGGCCTCAAGATGGCCCAAGGCGGCCCAAGAGGCCCCCAAGAGGCCTCCAAGATTGCCCAAAAGGCGTCCAGGAGGTCTCCCAGGAGGAGACGGCGAGGCATAAAGCATTGATTTGCACCAGGTGTTCGAAGGACTTTGGCATTTGCTTCTTCTCAGCATTCCGACGGCTGACGATGGCCCAAGAGGCCCCCAAGATCGCTCAAGAGGCCTGCAAGATTGCCCCATGACGGCCCACAAGGCCCCCAAGACGGCCCCAAGAGGGCCCCAAAACGGCCCAAGAAGCCTCCAAGACGCCGAAGATGGCCTCTAAGAACACCTGATATAACCCAAGAGGGCACCAAGACGACGCAGACAGGCCCCCAAGACAGCTTTCGACGGCGTCAGACAAGCCAGGAACGCCCTAAGACAGCCAAAGAGGCCCCAAGAAGCCCCCAAAGGCATCCAAAAACCCTCGAAGAGGCCCCCAGGAAACTCCCAGGAGGCCACAAGAGTGCCCCAAGAGGCGCCCAAGAGGCCTCCTCCTCCTCCTCCTCCTGTTTCTTCCTCATCCTCCCCCTCCTTTTCTTGCTCCCCCATGCGTTCCCCGAAGTCTTTCTAATCCGACTCGGGGAACAACTGGCACGATAGCTTGGCCAAGCTCTGGCCCAGCTGTCGGCCACAGAGGCGCTTCCAAAGGGGCAAAGGGCGGCGGTGATTCGCCGTAGGCGTCTTCGATACTTTGGAATACACTGCACGCCACGTCGGCATGCCACACTGTACTACAATACGGTACACTGAACACAACTGCGTTGCGTGCCGAATTGCATTGCAGAGTATCATGTTGATTTGATGCCACATTCAAAACACTGCCACGACGTCGCACAACAGCACACCGCGTCGAATTTCACCGTGATGCATTGCGCTGCGTTAGGTTGCAACACGCTGCGCTGAAACAAAACTGCGCCGTACACGTCAACGCGCCAGACTGCAACGGACTGCATTGCATCACGTGACGTGGTCGACCATCCGAGCTTGACTCCAGATACAACGTGAATTCAAGCTACATTGCTTTTGCTTGCGCTACATTTCGCTAACTAGCGACGCGCGTTAAAGCCGCACGTCCTCAACCTGACCTGGTTGGAATACGCAGTTGGTGTGCGCAGCGAATTGCTATATGAACTTCCACTCGACTTTAACTGAAACGTATCTTCTCGAAAGAACGCCCGATAAGTAAAAAAATGCACCAGGCACTGCTACGGGGGGTCACCACCAGGGGGGTCGCCACTCCCTACGCAACGGAAGCGCCCTTTGCCATACGGTGGAGGCCAGTCCACAAGAAACCTTCCACAAGAAACCAAACCCCAAGACCCCAGGACGTCCATGGATTTCTGGCGTGGGGACGTCGCGCTCTCGATCGCAAAACCATCGAAACCCAAGAAACCCAAGGCACCCTGGAGGCAAGCAGGGTGTTTCTTGGCATGGGCACCCCCTGTAGGAGCAAACCTCTCCCAGAACACTCCGGCGACCCCCAAAACGAACTCACACGTCCAAACACCTCCTGGAGCTTCGATCCAGGAGCCTCGGTTCTCAGGGAGGAACCGGTGACAACCTCCTGTGGTGACCGGCGACCCCACGTTGGCACTGCCCGACTGCACGAGCGCTCCTTCGCCCAGCAACGTCACCGGGCGGCCGAAGGCACTCAAGGCTTGCTGCGCCACCACGACGAGGGCCAAGAACAGCGCCAACTGCGCGCCCGCCCTCGGTCGCGAAGGGATGGGGATAACATGTACCAGCCAAGCCCATGCACAAAGGACAGCAACGCCTACTAATGACGTCTCCCAGTGCATCCGTACCTTTGGCTATGCCGCTCAACTGCTCACCTGATTTGGTGCAAGCCTTCTGCGTGTAGTGGTGGCGGGTCAACAAGGCATCTGTCGTGGGCATGCTGAGGCTGGGAGCCGACAAGCACGTCATCAACCAGCAGCACAGTCGCATCACTTGCCCCAGGCCGTTCCTGCAGCCTCCCCATCTCGGGAGCGGCCAAGAGGGGGGTGTCCAAGAGGGGGGGGGTGCAAATCATGACCGGCGGCATGTGCGCGGCCCAGCGGGGGGGCCAGGAACGTAATGAAATAAGAAGAGGCGCCATGAAATCTGGGGAAAAATCGTGGCCCACGCCATGATATCCACCCCCCCCTAGTCATCACCCCCCTCTTTTCCGCCCCCGACCATCGTGGCCCCGCCATGGACGGACACGGAGCCACCTTGCTGGCTAAACGTGCGGCGAG
The DNA here is from genome assembly GCA_963575745.1 of Prorocentrum cordatum. Classification (NCBI taxonomy): domain Eukaryota; class Dinophyceae; order Prorocentrales; family Prorocentraceae; genus Prorocentrum; species Prorocentrum cordatum. The sequence goes on from CAUYUJ010003936.1 coordinate 206,697, forward strand.
CCTCGCTGCCCTCGGCGCGCCAGGCTGCACCGCGCACCGGCGTTTGCGGCGCGCGCTCCCCGCTCCTGACCCGGCAGAGCTCGGCGGCCGGGGGGAGGGGCGTCGGAGGCCCCCGCTCTCTGGGGGCAGCGGGAGCAGAGCCGGCGGCAGCCCCGAGGGAAGGCGCCACCACCTCCACGGTCAAGGTTGCCGGCAAAGCTCGGCGGCCGGGGGAAGGGCGTCGGAGGCCCCCGTTCTGGGAGCAGCGGGAACAGAGCCGGCGGCAGCCCCGAGGGAAGGCGCCACCACCGCCACGGCCAAGGTTGCAGAGGGTCGGGCGAAAGGGGGGATAGCAAAGGGGGGGGTTGAGAATCCGCTCACGCAGCTGATTCTCCCGGCGCCTCCCGGCGCCGGAGGCGGCCATGCATCGAGGAATGGGCCCCTCGGTGAGGCCGAAATCAGCTGCATGCAGCAAATTTCGTAACCCCCCCTTTCCCAATCCCCCCCTTTCGTCCAGCCCGAGTTGCAGAGGGTCCTCGTGGTGGTGCGGTGTCGCTGCTTTTGTTCGGGCGTCCCTGTCGCCGCATCTCCAATCTCCATCTGGGGGGGGGGGGAATCGCGGGCACCTCTGCTGTGGTGGTGCCGCGTCTCCTGTCCTCTCCGTCCGCCTGCCTGTCCTCCCCCCCTTCCTCCCTTCGCCCTCCGTTGCCTTCCCTCCCGCCTCCTCCCCCTCTCCTGTCTTCCTTCTCTTTTCTCGCGTCCTTCTGCCGTCCTCTTCCCAGGCCGAAGCCCTGCATAGCCCGTGCGCAACGACCCTACCTCGAAGGCATGAGCAGGTCTGGCCTGTAGGGAAGAGGAGGAGCAGGAGGGGAAGGGGACGGGGAGGGAGGGATGAGGAGGGGGGAGAGGGAGGAGGGGGAGGAGGAGGAGGACCAGTGCAAACCCAAGATTCGCCAACGAGGTTGCAATAACCCTCCCTCCTGCAAGCATGTACGTTCATTGCGGGGGGTGCCCCATTAGAAGACAACTGTCTCAGAATGTCCGATCGCGCCATCAACAATTCCTGGGACTTCAGCGCCGCGAATCAACGTGACGGCTGCGTCCTGACAGTCCTACATGGCACCAGAACACCACTCCTTCCTTAGACTTCAACACCACGAATCAACGTGACCGTTGTGTCCTGCCAGTCCTAAATCGCGCCAGAACGTAAGTTCGGGACTTCAATGATACGAATCCTTGAAAGTGCTGCGACATGTCAAAACTAATGTGCGCGGCGCTGATACGAGAACCACATGTTGGAAAGGAACCGCCCTCGATCCTTGCACGGTTGCGAGCTTTTCGAAACGAATGCGCGCGGCGCCAAGGCGACATACACATGTTATAAAAGGGCTGGCCCTCGATGGTTGCACGGTTGCGAACTTTTCAATGCGAGTGTGCTCGAAGCTAAGGCGAGAGCCACTTGTCGTAAAGGATCCACCCTTGCTCCTCGAAACTGCTGCGAACTATTAAATCGAATGTGCGCGGCGTTAGGGCGAGAGCCGCCGTTTTTTGAAAACGGCCCGCTCTGGAACGAATGTGTGCGGCACTCAGGCGAGAGTTACATTTTGAAACTAACAGGCCCTCGATCCTTGAAACTGTTGCGAGCTTTCATAGCGAGTGTGTGCGGCGTTACAGCGAGAGCCACATTTTGAAAAAGGACCCGCCCCGCCCTCACTACTCGAAGCTGTTGCAAACATTTACACGAATGCGCGCAGGTTGACAGCGAGAGTCATTGAAAAGGACCCGCCTCGATCCTTGAAGCTGCTGCATGCTTTTGAACCGAAAGTGCGCGGCGCAAATGCGAGAACAACATTTTGGAAAGAGACCGTCCTCCACCCTTGAAGCTGATGCGCGATGCAAACTTTAAAGCGAATGTGCGCGGCAGGCGAGAGACACATGATGAAAACCACCCATAACTGTTGCAGGTCTCGAGCTTCAGGATCCTAAGCGGTGAGGAAGTCTGAGGCGAAACGCCCGTCCCGCACGACAAACACGTCTCGGGGTGCGACAGGGGTGAATTAGTTTCAAGGAATAAAAAGATGTAGGAGGAGGAGGGGGAGGAGGGGGAGGGAGGAGGGGGAGGGAGGAAGGAGAGGGAGGAGGGGGAGAAGGGAGGAGGAGGAGGAGGAGGGACAGGAACAGGAGGATGAGGAGTAGGAGGAGGAGGACGAGGAGGAGCAGGAGGAGGAGGGAGGAGGAGGAGGGAGGAGGGAGGTTGGAGGAGGAGGAATAGCAGGAGGAGCGAGATTGCCCCGTGGGGGTGAGTTACGGGAGGGTCAGAATGCCACGCTGGCTCACCGCGAGACATTCGTGGGCCCTCCCCACCAACCGCCCCCAGCACCGCCAGAGAGCGCATGGGGGCCCAACTTCTGCAGCAATTCCTAGGGTCTACCATACCAAGTTGTTGGCCCTTGCACATCGACGCTCGTCGACGCGAATCGCCGCTAAATCGACGCTGGTCGACGCTAAATCGGTGCTATATCGGCGCTGTCTCACCGATGGCCCGACGATGGTGCACGCTAGTTCATCCTAAAGACGGAGTCATGTGGACACGCAGAGCTCTCATAGTTTGCTTCCGAACTGAATCCTCTGGAGGCTTCCTAGACGGGGTCCGAGTACATGGGGTCGAAGGATGGCGCCGCATCGCCGATGTATCACCGAGACATCGTCGATGCATCGTCGATGCATCGCCGATACATCGACGATGCCTCGGCGACGTCGGCGATGCGTCGGCGATGCGTCGGCGCAGAGAGGATCGTGCTCCAAGTCGAGCTGCATCGTCGGTGCAGCGGCGATGCGGCGCGACTCTCCGACCCTATCTACTCTTAAGTCGGGTGTGTCCTCCTACAGGGGGATTTTAGGCGAAAAATCAAAAATACTGAAAAAATGCCCCCCAAATGCCAAAGAGTATTTTTAGAAATCGTCCCCTGAGTACTTTTTGACTATTTTTGAATATCCCCCCTGTAGAAGGACACTCCCGACTTAAATCTACTCCAACCCCATCTAAGACCCAATACGGCCCCCCCGAAAGTCCCGACTCATTCCCCCGGGACCGTTCACCATCCTGAGCCGTCTTCTGACGTTCCCGCGGCCCGGCGAGGGCCTCTATAGAGGCCAAAAACGGCGAAAGACCTCCGCCTTGATTTTTTCAATGCGTTGGATCTCTGGGGAAGCGAAAAAATCCTCAGGAAGGAGCACCGGGGATCCGGGGGCCGTATTGAAATCACGACATCGGATCTCTGGATCCCAGATGGGGTTGGAGTAGATGGGGTCGGAGAGTTGCGCCGCATCGCCGATGCACCGCCGATGCTACGCAACGAAAGTGTATATAGAAGAAGGCGCGCTCCACCACTCGGAGAGGAACGACTCGCGAGTGGCCTGGATCCGCCGCGGGGGTTTCACGATCCAATGCATCGAGGCAAGCATGTGTTTTTTAGACGGTTGCGAGTAGGCACTTTGCGAGTAGTGGAACGCGCTTGGTGAATGCTTACAAATGCGCCCGCCGACTAGTTTTCCCTGCGCCTTCAAGAGAGGGTGCCTGTGCATAAAGTCGCTGGCTGGCAGTGGTGATCTCTACGCCGCCATCCTCCCAATGAGGCCCAGGAGCAATTCACTGGAGGGTTTCGGTGTATACCTTTTCGTTAGAAGTCAAGGAAACCACCCCCATAATAACCACCCCGACACGCGAAGTCGTTTAGAAAACGCGTCCACAGAAGGAATCGGACAGGGCAAGGCTGTTTAGTAAACGCCTAGGGCCGTTTAGTAAACGCCAATTGTCCGGTCCGGGTGGTTTTTCCTCCCATGATTCGTGGCGGAGGTGCATCGCCGTTGCATCGCCCATGCATCGGTGGATGTGGCGCGATCCTCCGCCCCGTCTGCTTGGATCCTGTTTGGGAAGCCTGGCAGATCACACCGGGGGTCCCAAATCCAGTGCAGGCGCCACGGTGCGACCATGCCCCCTCCTAGGCAGTCAATCTTCCTCCTCCTCCTCCTCCTCCTCCTTCTCCTCCTCCTCTTCCCCCCCTCTCTGGCGCCACGCTCTACGCTGTGCCCGCATGCCGTGACGCAGAACTCGGACACGGCCCGACCGATGGCAAGGACGGGGTAGACTGGGGGGCGGCCAGATGGAGTTCGAAGACGGTCGGGTGGCCGATATCAGATCGCACAAGGTAAGCAACGCCATCCGTCTGACCCGAAGTTGCCCGACCGATGTCGAGACAGGGAGGACTCTGGTGCGACCAGACCGAACTCTAAGACGTGCGAGGACGGGGCCCGTGCTCCGTGCCATGTGTGGACTGCCTTCAGGCGCCACTCCAACGCGGTACGGTGCACAACTGTTCGGCCTTGAGGGCAGAACAAAGTAAGCACCGCTCCTTTCTCGGGTCGAAGAACGACGACGCCTCGGGAGACGCCAACGCGACACGGTGCACACAAGTCGCCCGCGGAAAGACGGTCGGGTGGCCGATGTCAGATCGCACAGGGCAAGCAAAACCATCAGTCTGACCCGAAGTTGCCAAGACGTCCGTAGGGAATCGAGACGCGGCTAGCATCACGTGCCTGTGGGCCATGAGGTTCAACTCGAACACTGGGGGCGATGTCAGCTCCTTGGAGAAAGCGGCATAACGCGTGTCAGAATTGTCCAATGCAACTGTTCTGCATGTACCGCTCCTCCTCATCACTTGCCACCCCCCAAACAGTCATGAAACGACACGCCAAAGCAAGCACACATGTCGTGCTCTCTCTGTACTCCATAGCGTGCCAGAAAGTAAAACGTATGCGGCACAGGGTAAACATGCACTCGAAGAGATAATTGCATCAGACATTCTGGGATTCGTGACCCCTGTGCCACTTGGATGAGGCGTCATTGGATCTGCACTTACACGTATTTGATAACCCACACCCACAGACGATTCATGCTATGATCCGTTTTTCAAATCCACGGGATTACATATTCTGGATCAACTTGGCGAAGCTGCTGGAGTGTGATCGAACTGGCGGCTGCAATGGGCGATTTCCTTACTCGCTGCCCCACTTTCGGGGCATTCGCGTGCCGAGATTGCGTGTTGAGAGTCGCGCGGAAATCACATCAACGCGACACATCGCAACTGAACTTCTTCGAACGGGACACCCGCGCGCAAGAGAGCACCGGGATTGCGGGGTCTTTCCTGTGATTGTTTTTTCGCACAATCCGCCCAGCATATGACCAGACAACCGTTAAGGGCTCAACGTGTTCTGCCGTCCCTCGACCCGCGCTGGAGCGACCAGAAGTTGCTCAAAATGATTCTGAAAATCTTTCAGGTTACCTGGATTTACCCAGATCTAACAGGACATACCTGGATGTATCTCGATGTATGTGCCTCCATCTTGAAGTGCCCCACTCGATCCCCACGAGTCGATTGGCGAGAAGTCTTCAAACCCTTAAGGAGACACTCGTAAACTTTTAGCCCGCCTCGGAGCGAACCGGAGGGGCACCTCCCTGGAGGTCTCTGGCAATCCCTCGAGGCATCCCCGAATCCCCGAAGGCCTCTGGAGGTCCGTACTGGAAGGACATTCCCCGCCAGAGATCCCCAGCAGGAGGCCCTCGGAGGCCGCGGAAGCCCCCAGAGGGGGCCCCAGACCGCGGAAGGATCTGGACCCTGACGCCGCCATCGAGATCTGCAGCAGCTGCAGAGCTCCTCAGCACCACGTGAGCTCGGCAACCGCCGAAAGCACCAGTCTGCAGCTTCGAGGGCGCCGAGATCCAGGCCTCTGAAAACCATAGCGAACACTCGTGCCACATCCATCGGTCAGCGCCTCCCCCTCCCCCCAAGTGTTCAAAGTGGGCGGTGGGTGCGAGCGCGTCCCCCTCCCCCCAGTATTCAAAATTGGTGGTGGGTCTCATGAGCTGAACTTCGGCCGCGGTCTCTTCCGCGCGTGCCAACTTTGAATTTGGGGGAAAGGGGCGTGTCCATGAATTCTTTCCCTCTGCCGTCGGCGCATCAGCAGAGGGCTCCCGTCGACCCTGCCCGCGCTGGCTGCCAGAACCCCCGACACCAGGATTGCCTCACGAGGTCTGTCGGGGCTCAAGAGACGGGGGGGCGGCAGGAGGAGGAGGAAGAGGAGGGGAGGGGGACAAGCTAGGTGCGCTCGCGTCATATCTGACGTCCTACCCCTCCCTCCAATCCCTCACCATGGCGTAGATCTCCTCGCTATTCGCACAATCGGAAGGTCGTATCAGGGCATTGCATTACATGGCATAGCATGGTGTTGAAGAGCAACACATAGCCTGACATACCATGGCGCGGCAACGCCCTAAAGTGGGGGGATTCTGCGGCCCAGAAAATAAACGATTCGACACCGAATGTGGAATCACTTCCGATGGTTGTTTCGGGGGAGGATTTTCTAGATTTTGGCGCCTATTTGGCAGGACCCGAAACCGTGCCGTGGCATGGCGCTGAAAATCATGACGCCAGCGCTGCAGCGGGAGCACGATTCGGACCGAGCGGAAGCGCAGAAATGAGGCCAGCGTTGCAGCGGGAGCACGATTCGGAGGACGCGTAGCCTGACATAGCATGGCGTGGCGAGGCCCCAAAGTGGGGGGGGGCTTCTGCGACCCCAAAATTCGACGAACCGGCACCGAAAATAGAATCACTTCCGATGGTTTTTGCTGGGGGCGGCATTTTCTAGATTTTGGGGCAAATTTGGCAGGACCGAAAATCATGCCGTGGCAGGGCGCTGGAAATAATGATACCAGCGCTGCAGCGGGAGCACGATCAGGAACGAGCGGAAGCGCAGAAATGAGACCACCGCTGCAGCAGGAGCACGACTCGGAACGAGCGGTAGCCCGAAACTGAGGGCATCGCTTCAGCCAGAGCAACTTTTACATAAGAACCGAGCGAAAACCCGCTTCCCAGGAATCCGGTGTAAAGAACCAGTACGCGGAAGGGGGGCCGAATATTTCCCGGACGTCGCCAGGGGAGAGAGGAGAGTAGTTTTCATGTTGTGTATTGATCGGGGATGGACAGGCCTCCCTTTTTTAATAAAACGTGGTTTAGTGAAAACGACCTGAGGCCCAGACCTGGCGGGCGCAAGCCTGGAAAATAACGGCCACGGCGCCATCTCGAGAACCGAAAACGGACAATTCACTAATCGACGTGTCACTGTTGGGGGTTCTGTCCACCCCCGAATTGAAGAAGGGGGCGGAGGGAGGGGGAGGGAGGGGAGGAGGCCCTGCCTGCCCCCCCTTCCTCGGGACACCCGGTCGACGACCACCCCACGCGCCCATGCCTCCGTGAGCTCGCGCGCCGAAGCGGCGGTGCCGCTATACGGTTGAGCAGGCGTCCCCGAGCTTCCCTCCCCTCCTCCTCCTCCTCCTCCTCCTCCTCCTCCTCCTCCTCCTCCTCCTCCTCCTCCTCCTCCTCCTCCTCCCCCTCCTCCTCCCTCCTCGTGTCGCTCACCTCCGCCTGGCGGGAGGCCGAGAGGAACGTGCAAACGGGGGAACAAGGGCCGCCGTCGGGGAGCAAGGGGCGCGCGAACGGGGGTCAGTCAGAGCGCCGGATCTTGCAGGGGGTGCAGTGATAAAACGAGGCGAAGATCGGGACAAAATCGGATCGGGCTAACTCGAAATCTCTGAGAATCGGCGGGTTTGGAGGATGTATTGGGCGCCGCGGCCGCTCCAGAGCGTTCCAGAACGCTCTGAGAGCGCTCCGGAACGCTCTGGAGCGATTTATCCCGATCCTAGCCCTGTTTTAAGTGACCTGGGTCTGGGTGCAGGATCCTGCAGAGCCAGGGGTGCAGTGACCCTGGCCCAGGTCTGAGTGCAGGATCCCGGAGGATCCTGCAGGACCCTGCAGGATTTTGCAAGGCCTGACTGGCCCGGGTCTGGATTGACCCGGGTCAGCAAGCAGATCCCCCAGGTCTGGACCCGTTCCCCAGGGCCCGTTTTTTTCACTCCGAGCCATTTCTGACGGTTCCGGGGCGCTGCGAGGGCAAGCAGGGGCCGAAACGAAAGCAAGACCCCCGGCAGCATGACTTGTTCGTGAGGTCAGGGCCCCTTCCCCGGGACGGCCGGCTTGTCACCCCGAGCCGTTTTTGACGGTCGCGCGGGGGCCCCGCGAAGGCAACCAAAGAGCACAAACCCCCCTGACATCGTGATCTGATCGTGAGGTCTGGGCCCAGTCCCCCAGGACCGGCTTTTCACCCCGGACCGATCTTCACGGTCGCGCGGGGCCCCGCGAAGGCAAGCGGGGGCCGAAAAGACAGCAGAGCCCCTGGACATCATGATCTGATCATGAGGTCTGGGCCCACTCCATGGGACTGGTCTTTCACCCCGAGCCGTTTTGGACAGTCCCAGGGGGGCCCCGCCAGGGCAAGCGGGGGCGGAAAGAAGGCAGAGCCCCCGATGTCACGATTTGCTCGTGAGGTCTGGACCTGCTCCCCAGGACCAGTTTTTCACCGCGATCCGTTTTTGGAGGGAGGAGGGAGGAGGGAGAAGGGAGGGAGGGAGGGAGGGAGGGAGGGAGGGAGGGAGGGAGGGAGGGAGGGAGGAGGAGGAGGAGGAGGAGGAAGAGGCGGAGGAAGGGGAGGGGGAGGGGGAGGAGGAGAGAGGGGAGGAGGAGGAGGAGGAGGAGGAGGAGGAGGAGGAGATGGGGAGGAGGGGAGACGACGAGGAGGAGGAGGACGACGAGGAGGAGGAGGACGACGACGAGGAGGAGGAGGACGAGGAGGAGGAGGAAGGCAGAAACAGAGGGGGGCCCGCGCAGGGCGGGCTGGGAGGGGGCGGCCTGGCGAGGGCAAGCGGGGGCCGAACAGACAGCGTACACCTCCCGCCGCGAATCTCTCACGGCCCGAAGGGGCCTGGGTCAGCCGCCGACCCTGCCCGACCCGCGTGTCTCGATCAGGGAGTCGACGACAGAGTGGATCTGTCCCAAGTTTGACTTCCTCGTCGAGTCGTAGAATGTTCGTAGATCCGGGAACATTCTGCGCATGCCGCACGGGCTCGACGAAGACATCAGGCTTGGGGTATACCAGTTCTGCCGTCGATCCCCTACTCGAGCATCGGCAGCCTTAACCATCCGCCCGCGAGGGTCCCCGCCGCCGCGCGGGCGCGCCCGTCGCGGCCGCCCCAGGGCCCTGCGCCTTCCGCCCTGGGGGCTATATCCGCGGGGTCGCTGGCCGCCCCGCGCCCGCAGCGGGGCCACCAGAAGTCCCCGGCCAGACAGAGGTCCCCGGCAGGAGGCCCTCGGAGGCCCAGATCCAGACCCCCTACGTCATGATTAAGTCGGGCGTGTCTCCCTCCAGGGGGATTTTGGGCGAAAAATAAAACAAATATTCAAGAAATACCCCCCCAATACTAAAAATAGTAACAACAAATCGTCCTCACACTATGTTTTACCATTTTTTGAATATTCCCCCTGTAGAGGGACACGCCCGACTTAACGTCATGAAATTTCGTGACGTCGACCCTCAAGGCGAAACAACGGTCCCGAGTCGTTGTTTGACGGTCCCCCTGGGCCCGGTGGGGCCCCCCGAGGCCGACAAGAAAGACACGCCTCCCGTTCTGATTCTCTCATGCCTCGAGGAGGAGGAGGAGGAGGAGGAGGAGGAGGAGGAGGAGGAGGAGGAGGAGGAGGAGGAGGGGAGGAGGAGGGGAAAGGGGAAGGGGGAGGAGGAGGAGGAGGAGGAGGAGGAGGAGGAGGAGGAGGAGGAGGAGGAGGAAGAGGAGAAAGAGGAGGAGGAGGGCGAGGAGGAGGAGGGCGAGGAGGAGGAGGGCGAGGAGGAGGGCGAGGAGGAGGAGGAGGAGGAGGAGGAGGAGGAGGAGGGGTCCTGGGAAGGGGGGCCCACGACCGCGCACCTCGATCCTGCTGCCGCCGACGCCCGCCCCTTCAAGAGGCCCCGCCGACCCGGACCGCGCACGGGTCGACCGAAAGCCCGCCGCGGCCCCGGCGCCCTGCGCCTCCCGCCCCGGCGGCTCCGCAGAGTCGCCGCCCCACGCCAGCACCTGGAACGAGTGGCCCTCGTCCACGCCTCGCCTCGCGCCGAGGAGCGCCTCGCGGCGGGGGCGGGGGCGGCCACTGCGGGGGAGGCCCTGCGATCCGACGCTGCGAAAGAAAAACACGAAGTCCGACTGAAAAGCCACGACCGGAGCCCCGGACACCATATCTCTGCGCCAACGTTGCTCGAGCTGGCTCGACTTGCGTGGGCCCCGGGGCCCGAAGCTCGGCAAGCACGCCCGGTGTGGACAAATCGCGTGTGCACGTTGTCCACACCGGGCGTTGCAGAACGCCAGGATCTCGGGGGAGGAAGGCCCCGTCCTCCCCCTCCTGAGGCCCTCGCCGAGGAGCGGCCCGAGCGCCTCGCCCGCCACGCAGCGAGCGCCCAGGCCGACCGCACCGCACGCGCAGAGGCTGCACGCAGTGGCGCCCTGGGCGAGGCCAGGCGCGGCGGCCCCCTGCGCGCAGGCCGACGGGCGGCCTTGCTCACCGAACGCGGCACTCGCGCCACCGCCTGCGCCCTCAGAGATTCGACGCCCCAGCAACAATTTCAATCTCAGGAGGAGAAGGAGGAGGAGGAGGAGGGCGAGGAGGAGGAAAAGGAGGAGGAGGAGGAGGAGGAGGAGGAGGAGGAGGATGAGAGGAGAGGAGGGGGATGAGAGGGAGAGAGAAAGGGCGAGAGGAGGAAAGGGCGAAGGAGGAGAGAGGGGGCGGGGAGGAGGAGGACGGGAGGAGGTGAGGAGGAGGAGTAGAGGAGGAGGAGGGATGAGGAGGAGAGGGAGGGGATGGAGCGGGCGTTCTTTATGCTTTCCAATGTTCAGCCTCCGGGGGGCCCTCGCCGGCTCCCTCCCTCCCTCCCTCCCTCCCTCCTTCCCCCCTCCCTCCCTCCCTCCCGCCCTGGGAGCGGCAAAGAACGACCTGGGAAGGAAAGCCTATAGACCTAGGGAAGTGGTCCAAACCCAGGGTGCCCATGCAGCGAAAGAATTGGAGCGGCCGGACGTCTGGGTCCCACCGCGCCTGGCCGACGCTGGCTCTGCGCCCGCAGGGTTGCCTCGTCCCCTGACCCCCGACGTCATGATCATTTGTTCATGACGTCGACCCCCAAAGGTCTGGACCCATTCCATGGGACTGGTCTTTCATCTTGAAACGTTTTTTGACGGTCCCGAGGCCCAGTAGGGGCCCCCAGGGGCTGAATATAGCGGAAAACCTCCATCATGTTTTTTTCAATGCGTTGGATCTCTTGGTTCCCCAGAGATCCGATGTCGCGATGTTATCAATGCGGGGTCCCCCGAAATCTCGACCCATTCCCCGGAACGGGCTTTCTTTTATCCTGAACCTGTCTTTGACGGTCCCAGGGCCCGACGAGGGCCCACCATTGTGCCCCACCCACGCGCGCACGGAGGACGCAGGCAGTCTGGCCTCTGTCCCGACCCCCCTCAGTTGCTCATCGTCATCGTTTCCTCCGTGTGCGCCATCGCTCCCTTACCTCATGTGAGGGGCAACGATAGGGGAGGACTGGCATAGGGGGGGATGCATCGACCTGGAATCGGTGATACATCGCCGATAGATCGGCGATAGGCCTTCGATAGTGAATCCGCACCTTCCTGGGCAGGTTGGGGCTATCGGGCCCCTATCGACGAGCAATGGGCGATTGGAGGTTGATGCATCCCCTCCTATGCCTATCCATTGTCTAACCGCGCTATCTGGCACCTAGCCCACCAGCATCTGGCACCCAGGAATTAAGGTTCATAACTGATAATAAAATCCTCGCGCGTCGTCCTCGCCAGAGGTGGTACTGCCCTCCTAGGCCCTCCTCCAGGCCCTCCTCCAGGCCCTCCTCCACCTCGCCCATGGGCCCTCCGTCGCCCTCGCCCTCCTAGGCCCTCCTCCTCCTCCACCTCGCCCATGGGTGCCCACACTCGCTCTCTCCCTCACGCAGTCCCATCGCCCCCCTCGCCATCGTCGTCTTCGTCGTCATCGTCATCATCACCGCCACCATCATCCCGACACCCCCTTCTTCTCCCTCCTTCCCATATCTTCCGCTCTTCTTTTTTCTTCTCGACATCTAACCAGGTCTGTCATGGGCTCTGTCTGGGCTGCTGCACTGCGTCCTCATCTAGCCCCGCCTCCTCATCATATCCTAGCCCCGCGCTGCTCCTGGCGACTAACTACGTACCTAGTAGCCCCGCTCCTCACTCACTGCATGAGGATCTTCACCCTGCGCACGCGCCGGTAGGTCCCATTACTAGAGTACTGGTAATGCTCGTCGCCGTCGTAGCCCCCTGTGCCGAAAACCACGGTGACGTCGTGGTCGAAGTAGTAGTCAGTCTGAAACTGAAACCACTTAGCTCCGGACTGGTAGGCAGCCTCAGTAGCCTTGGAGTGGTGGCCCCAGAAATCCACCCAAGCGCCATCCACCCAGGAATCCTCACAGCCCCAGCAGCTTTCAGCGAACTGCCAAGTGATGGCAGTAGCCTCGTCGTTGCTGATGCGCTTCGCATTATTAGCCCCCCACCAGCAGTTCCAGCGGCAGCAGCCCGCCCAGCACATCGTTTAGCGCCTAGTTGTAGCGCCCAGTATGTTAGCGCCTGGCGTGCGTCAGGCCAGCAGCTTGAGCCACTAGATGCAACCAGCAGCAGCAGCAGCGGGCGTAAGGGGTGGAGCGGCGGCGGCGGAAAGGGGGGGCATCTCGTTGGGGGCTATAATATTTGCGAAGGGGGGGGGGTCGACGACGCCAGGGGGGGGCTATGTGGGTGGCAAGCCCACGAGCATACGGCACGTCCGTCCATAGGGCCCTCGCCACAGCAGGCATCGCCACATACCAAGCAACCCATCAGGTCGTCCTGGACCATGGGGCCCTGGCCCATCCATGGAGCCCTCGCCCTCCGCCGCGACCTTCGCAGAGACTCCGACATTCATGGGCTCCTCGCCCACAACCGCCCTCCTCCTCAGCCTCCTCCTCCTCCCACTCCTCCGACTCCTCCTCGCCTCCTCCTCCCCCTCCCCCTGGTCACCGCCATCGTCATCGCACCCATCGCCATCGCCATCGCCATCACCCTCCCCACTCATCGCTATCGTCGCCATCATCATCACAATAATCATCCACCTCTCGTCGCTCTCCCCCCTCCTCCTCCTCCCCCTTCCTCCCCCCTGCTTCTTCCTCATCGCCACTGCCGCATAATGATTCCTTTGCTGCGTCGGCATCAGCATTATTGCAACCGCTGTTGCCCCCACCATGACAGGCCGCCGTTGCTTTCCGCATCGCCTTCTTTTCGTCACCATCGCCATCATCACCACAGCATCATGATCACCGGATCGTGTTCCTCATTATTTGTTTTTTTTTTTTTTGCTCTGCATCACGATCTGAACAGTGCTCTTCTTCTTCCTTCTACCCCCCCATCCTCGACCTCCTCCACTTCTTCCTCCACCTCCTCCTCCCTCCCCCCCTTTTCCTCCTCCTCTCCTTCCTCCCCCTTTTCCTCCTCTCCCTCCTCCCTCCGTCCTCCCCCATCCTCCTCCTCCTACTCGTCCTCCTCCTCCCCGTTCTCCTCCGCCTCCTCCCCCATCCCCCTCCCTCTCCTTCCTCCCCCTGCTCCTCCTCCTCTTCAACCTTCTCCTCCTTCCTCCTCCTCCTCGCCCTCCTCCTCCTCCATCTCCTCGTCCACCACCTCCAGTGCAGCGCGCGCTGACAAAGCTGCCCCTGGCGCGAGCCCCCCTGAGCCTGCCCAAGGCTTGGTGGGGTAGCTGCAGGCAGGGGGGCATCATCCTCCACCATGGCTCACCACATGCAGAAGACGGAGCTCTGCCGGTTCAGAGGTGAAAATTTCCCCAGGCAGGGGGATGGGATGGGGGCGGGACGGACGACGACGGAGCCCATCATCCCGCCCCCGCCCTGCCCCCCCTGCTGGGGGTAAGTTTCACTTCTATGAGGTTCTATTGGAACAGCTACAGCGGGGCTAATATGCGCTGCAGCCGCGGCGACCGCTGCGGGTGCCCTTCCCGCGACGGGCCAGGCAGGGCGGACAGGAAGGCTTGAGGTGGGACGGCGTCTCGGGCCTGCAGGGCTCAGTGGAGGGTGGTCTGGCCGGCCTCCGCCTGCTGCTGCTGCTGCTGTTGCTGCTCCCCCCACTGGAGTGAGGAGGAAAGGGGTGGTGGGACGAGAGGGGCCTCCCCCTGACGATGAGACGACTACCATGCTTTTTATACCCGAAGGCTAGGGGCAAGAAACAGTACCGAGTTCAAAGGCAAACAAGACGACGCGCGAAGAATCATCTTCTCGCACTCCCCATCCGCGGGCTTCAGCAACACCGCGCCGGTGAAATGCATGATGCGTGGGCTTATATCCCTCGCGGCCCCAGGGGGCTTATAATGCGTGAACACACAGAAAAAAAAGGGCGGGCCCCATGGGGGGCATCATCCACAGGCAGGGGGATGCGCTTGTCCAAGGCAAGCGCATATTCAATTAAATGAAGAGGAGGAGCAGGAGGAGGGGCCAGGAAGAGAGAGGAGCAGGAGCAGGAAGAAAGGATCAAGCCATAGTTGATCTCTGACTGAAGTACATGCAGTATTTGCACGCGGCAGCAGTGCATGCATCATATACATGTTCACCACCCATGCATATACATATTTGTGTACATATACGTATTCACATACATACGTTGGCATTTACATAATATGTTCGTCTGATGTTGTTACGCGCGAGTCCCTGCGACAACTCAGAAGCATATGCATATACGCGTACTGACACATGTGTAAACACACGCGCACATCATGCACATACTACCTCGACATGCACACCACACACATCACACACATCACATACACGCGCAGTGCCAGGAACATCGCCGGAAACGCCAGGGAAAGCCCCGCCTCGTGGCCCAAAGACAGCCCAAGACAGGCTGGCCCAGCCAAGACGCGAGAATAGTTGCCATTGCAATGGGGGGGCTAACTAAGAAGTCAGGAGGGCAGCTGAGTTGTTGCCCTGGGGGGCGGGGGGGGGGGGGCGGGCGTTCCCAGGTGCGCCCGCTCGATGGACGAGCTCATGGTCGCCCCATGGAACGCGACCCGTGGCATCCACTACAAGATAGCATGGGCGCTCTGCGCACCCCCGCCGCCCCGCCGCCTGCCGGGCCTGGGGCATCGTGCGCGCTCGCATTGATTGGCGCGTAGCGCAACGCAGGATGAGGCCGCCACCTCCGGAAGAACCCGCGCGGGGGGCTGGGCGGGCGAAGCGACAGGAACGCAGGCGATGGGTGGGCGGGGGGGAGGAGGAGGAGGAGGAGGAGGAGGAGGGAGGAGGGGGAGGCAGGAGGGAGGAGGGAGGAGAAGGGCAAGGAGGAGGAGAGGACGGGGGGGGGGGGGGATGGGGGGGCGGAGGAGGGAGGGGGGGGAGGGGGGGGGGGAGAGGAGGGGAGGGGGAGGAGAAGGGGGGAGGAGAGGAAACATAGGGGACGAGGAGATGGGGGGGGGGATGGGGGGGGGGGGGCGGGGGGGGGCAGAGAGGGGGCGAGGAAGGGGGGGGGGAGCAGGGATGGCAGATTCGGGGGGGGGGCCTGCGGGGGGGAGGAGGTTGGAGGATGGCGACGGATGAGAAGGGGGGCGACGACGCGGGGGGGAATTGGAAGGGGGCAGGAGGAGGAGGAGGAGGAGGAAGAGGAGGAGGGGGGGGGCAGGGGGAGAAGGAGGAGGAGGAGGATGGGGGAGGGGGATGAGAAGGATGAGCATGAAGATGATGATGCAGGTGAGGAGGAGGATGATGATGAGGAGGAGGAGATGCAGCAGCAGCAGGGGGAGGAGGACAGGGGCAGCATGAGGAGGAGGAGGAGAATGAGGAGGAGAAGGAGAAGTAGGAGGAGGAAGAGTGGTGAGGATGATGGGCGCCTCCAACCAGTCGCGCCCAGAAGGAGGGCAGGTTGGACTCTTCGGCAACTGGCGCGCTGGTGTCGACTCCGACCAGTGGGTGGAGGACGCGGGGCTACAACGCTGCGCAGCGGGGGGGGGGCACGCGCTGCCACCCTGGGACGAGAGAGACGACGGGGAAACGAACGACAGCAGGGCGCAGGCAGCAAGCAGGGGGGGGGGGCGGATGGGGCCGCCGAGAGGACAACCGCGAGGCGCTTCGCCGACACAGGCGTGACCCGGCGCCATGGGACATGACCAGGCGAGCTGCGGGGGAGGAGAGGGAGGTGGGAGAAAGAGAAGGAGGAGGAGGAGGAGGAGGAGGAGAAGGAGGAGGAGGAGGAGGAGGAGGAGGAGAAGGAGGAGGAGGGGGAGGCGGAGGAGGAGCAGGAGGAGGAGGAGATGAAAGAGAGCTAGGAGGGGGAGGAGGAGGAGGAGGAGAAGGAGAGGAGAGTGGAGGTGGGAGGAGGAATGGGAGGAGGAATAAGCTGACGACAGAAAGAACGACGACGACAGAAAACGACCGATGAAGAGGAGGGGGAGGAGGAGGAGGAGGAGGGGGGGGAGGAGGAGGGGAGGAGGAGGAGAAGGGCAAGGAGGAGGAGGATGGGGATGGGGGAAGGAGGGGGAGGAGGGGGGGGGGAGGAGAGGGCGAGGAGGATAAGGATGCTGAAGATGGGGATGAAGGGATGATACGGCGCGGGGAGTCGCGGCCGCGCGGCGTCCACCTCGAGGCCCCAGCAGCTGCCTGCCAAGAAGGCAGGCGCGGCGCCCGCCACGACAGCAGGGCCTGCGGCGGCGGCAGTGGCGACGCCCGCCGTTACAGGGCCGCAGCGGCAGCGGCGGCCCCCCCCCAGGACGGCGGCGGCCGTCTTCGTCGCGTTCGCGGCTGGGGCTGCAGCGCCCAACAGCCCCGTCGCTCTCGCGGCAGACGCAGTCGCCTCCTCCTCCTCCGCGAGGGAGGCGCGCCTGCCTGGCAGGCGGTCCTGTAGATGGATGGGGGCCAGGCAGGCCATGGCAGCGGCGGCCCAGAAGGCTGCAAGGCTGCGTTCGACGACCAGGTCGCTGATTTGGCCGAGATGGTCAGGTTGGCTGGCGGGGAGGGGGCTGAGAAGAAGAAGGCCAAGAAGGCGGCCGCCTTCCAAGGCGGACATAGCGCGCAAGACAGCGCTGGCTGCGTCAGGCGCAGCGTCGCGGGCCAAGCAGGCCGCCGCAGAGGAGGCGCTGGCGCGCTGGACAGCGTCGCCAAACTAGGCCGGGGTTCCAGGGGGGAGGAGGGGTCGAGGAGGAGAGGAGGAGGCGAAGAGGAGGAGGGGGACGTGGAGGAGGAGGAGGAGGATGGGGGGCTGAGGACGTGCGGGGGGGGGAGGAGGAGAAGGAGGAGGAGGAGGAGGAGGAGGAGGCCACCTCCGAAAGTACAGAGAAGTACCTTGGAAAGGGGAACTAATTGAAAGAGGAGGCGGGGGGGGGTGGAGGGATTGGGGAGGGGGGGGGGGAGGGGGGGGAGGAGAAGCAGGATGAGAAGGAGCAGGATAAGGAGGAGCAGGAGAAGGGGGAGAAGGAGACGGAGGAGGAGGCGCCGCCATTGCCCTCAGGCCTGATGAGGCGCCTGCCCGCGACGCCTGGGGCCCGCCGCCAAGGCAGTCTTGGGGGCGGCGGCGGCCGGCACCGACGACGCCGCCGCGGCGGCCGCTGCCGCGGGAGCACTCGCGGCAGCGGCGACGCCGCGACGATGCAGGTGATGATGATGATGCCCAGGACTGCCACCCGGAGGGGGGGGGGCTTAGGAATACTGATTGTTTGCAGGCGGGGCTAAAGAATGCAGATTTTGGGCGGGGCTCTGGAACTTGGGCGCTGGCGATGATGGGCCTGCCGTTCTCGCATGATGCTTGGGCTTCTCCCGGTCGCTCGGGCTTCTCCTGGTCGCAAGGAAGTGAATTTCAACAGAGAAAGGGGCCACTGCTGCTCTCCTCCCCTGCCCCCCCCCCTCCGCCTTGTTGCGGCGTCCAATGCGACGCCGCGACAACGGGGGCGCAGCAGGCAGGCATCCCACGCCCCGCACTCTATCCCTCCCCCTCCTCTCCTCCTCCTCCTCCTTCCGCCTCCTCCTCCTCCTCCCCCCTCTCCCCCCTCCTTCTCCCACCTCCTCCCTCCTCCTCCTCCTCCCTACCACTCCTGCTCCTCGCGGCGAACAGGCAGCTAGCTGCGCGAGGAGGGCCGCCGCTCCCCTGTCTCATTGTCATCCTTCCCCTTCCTCTTCCCCTCCTCCTCCTCCTCCTTCTCCTCCCCCTCCTTCCTCCTCCTCCTCCTCCTTCCTGCCCCCCATATCCCCATTCTTTCCACTCATCCTTCCTTTTTCCCCAATTATCCGCGCACATTTGGCCCGAGAGGTTCTGCTGCCCCCCCCCCCTGGTGGTCCGCAGCCTGCGACTGCTGCCTGCAGCGGCCATGAAACTGGAAGACGCTGTGCGCAAGTGCAGCCAAGGCGCTAAGCGATCGCTCGAGGTCATTGTCACATATGACGATCGCGAGAGCTCATGGTACAAGGATTGTTTCAGTCAGTTCTGCGAAGCCTGGGCCACTGAAGAGGGGGCTAATCAAGAGAGAGTTGCCAAGAGAGCGTTTTTTTCTTTTGGGGCTAATGATTTGCCGAAGGCTTTCCAATCCATTTCGCGCAGTGACTGGAGAAAAGTTAAGATATGCGAAGCTTTTTCGTCATGCACGTCGATATCTTACCTGGCATGGCTGGACTCAGATGCGGCCATAGTGCCGGCCCCCAATTCCGACTCCAACAAACATCGAATGGGGCGAATTACATTCCCGGGGCTACAGACTATCTTTGAAGAAGCAGCTGGAATCGACTGTAGAATCGTTGCCTTCGCTGGGTATCGCGAGCTTGGGGCCCACGAACGGTGCAGCGATAACGGCACAGTGGGCGCCCAAAATATCTTGGGGCTTCCAAAACATTGCCCATGCCAATGGCTTTACGCAGCAGGGCCTGGCGCTAAGCATCACACGTTTAATGCTGGGGTTTTCATTCTCAAGCTGCCAGAAGCGTCAGCGCTGATGTCGAAGTGGATGGGGCTAATGCCAGCAAGGCTCCCAGCGAACGAGTGGGCTGGCAAGAGCAGCGAGCAGTGGGCTTTCGACCGCTATCTGGCCCATGAG
>CAUYUJ010003936.1:230751-268251 GCA_963575745.1 Prorocentrum cordatum
GGAGCCGCGACAGCAGCAGCAGCAACAGCAGCAGCAGCAGCAGCAGCCTGCAGACGGGGCTAAGGCAGCCCCAGCAGCAGCAGCAGCAGGAGCAGCCTGCAGCCTGCCAAAGCAGCCGCAGCAGCCCCCGCCGCCTGCTGGCGCGCTGCAGCCGCCCCCCCCCGGCGACAGGCGGAGGGGGGGAGGAGGCGAAGAAGGCACCTCCACCGCGCCCGCCCGCAGCAGCAGCGCCGCCACTGCCCCCCCCCACCACGCCCCCCCTTCGGCTGACGCCGCCTGCCGGGGCTAACGCGCCTGCTGCCGCTGCAGCAGGAGCGCAGCCGCAGCAGCAGCGCAGCCGCTCAGCAGGAGCCCAAGACCGGGATGCTTATGCAGCATCATCGGCGCCCCCCAAGAAGGCCGCACATGTTATTTTGTTTGTTGGGGTGGTGTTTGTGTGTGAGTGTGTGTGTGTGGGGTTGATGATGTGCGCTATGCTTGATATGCTGCTTGCTTGTAGTCGTCATACATGTAAACATATATATAGAGTATACATACATATGTATACACACATTGCGTGGCGACGTGGCGCCCAGCCAGGCGGCGCGACGCTCGCTCTCGGCTCCACCATGGCAGCAGTGGCGGCGACGAAGAACGGGGTCTATGTCTTCCATGGGCCCTGACATCTTAGCGATTCAATTTAATTGGGGGCTGACCTCCAGGTGTAATTATTAGTATATGCTCCAATGCCATTTAGAATATTGGTAGGTTGAGTGCTACACATACGTACGCGCAACCACATGCGGGTTACATACGCGTATACACATGCTGTACATACATGACGCACACACATACACACACGCACGCGCAATCGTGATCATATTTTTATGCATATGTATACACAAACGCACATCATATATACGTGTATATGTATGCATCCACATACAACATGTTGTCTAGTTATTTCATACATGCACATACATGTGCATGAGCGTACTGAATGGCTGAAGCCAGGAGTTTTTACATGTGTGTACATATACATATATATGGCAAGCTATGTTGATTGGCTGTGTTGTTAGGGCGCTGGGCAGTCGTAGGGCGGGTAGTAGGGGAATTGATTGGGCGAGGAGTCGGCTGGGGGTCTGTAGCCCTTTGGGCCGAGTAATACAGAAGAATATATACCCTCCCACGTTCACGACGCAATGGGGTGAAAAGCGAGCCCGAACCAAAGAGGGCGCGAAGGCCGGGGAGGAGAGGCTGAGGAGGATGAGGAGGAGGAGAAAGAAATATACCGAGGAAGCGGCGGCGCTGGACGAAGACACGGCGGCCATGGACGAGGGAGATATCGCGGCGCTGGAGGGGCATGAGGAGGAACCAGCCGAGGAGGAGAAGGAGGAGGAAGAAAAGGATGACGACGACGTCGATGTCACAGGGGACGCGGAATCCCAGGGAGAGGCGGCGCCGCTGGAGGAAGACATGGCGGTCATGGGCGAGGAAGATATCGCGGTGCTGGAGGGGCATGAGGAGGAACCAGCTGAGGAGGAGGAGGCGGAGGAGGAGGAGGAGGCGGAGGAGGAGGCAATGGATGACGACGACGTCGATGTCACGGACGCGGAATCGTGGGAGGTACCGAGCCCACTGAGGCAGGAGTTCCGGGCGTGGCAGGTGGAAAGAAAGAGGAGGAGGAGGATGCTCGCCGAGGAGAGGACGTGGCGCGCAGAGGAGGTATGGAGGAAGAGGAATATCGCGGAGGAAGACAGGAATGAGTTCCTGCAGACTGTAGCCCATAGTTCCACAGGTCGCGTGAGTCGTAGGAGCGCCCCCCCCAGGTTTGCTTCTCGTCGGGGCCCGCACCTGTTTAGGTTGAGGGGTAGCTCCAGCAACGTGCCTGCGCCATCCCTGTCGGGATCGGAGGCCCTGCGAGTTCCAGCTGGTCGCGGGGCTAAGAAGCGTCTGCTGTCGAAGCGTGCCCCAGACCACCCATAGGTGCTGCCCGCCCCTGCGCCATGAGTCCTAATTGGGGGTGTACTACTACCTCCACGCATGCATGCATTCTGTCATTGGTAACGGGGGGGGGGGGTGAGGAAAAAAGCGGACAATATGGGAAGCAGCATGATACTTATTTCTGCTCGGCTTCTCTGTTGTTCCTCTTCCGCTCTTGCTGCCTCGCTCTTGCTGTTCTCCCCATCTCCACTCTCCATCCCCGTTGCGTTCATGCCTGCGTGTGTTTTGCGGTCGGGGATCGTGGCTCTGTCAGGTTTCGTTTGTTGTCGCGCCTAAGGGGCTCAGCATGTCAGTTGGGGACGACCAGGAACACTGATCATTCTAGGGCCCCTGTGAACACAGTGCGACTCGCATCAGGGATGATAAGCAAACCCGAAATCGCACCACAAGGTTGTCGCCAGCCTCACCTCGTTTGGCAATCAGCTGCATGCGTTGAACACCGAACTTGGCCAATCGTGTCAGAGCCTAGCTCGATATTATCCAGCTGCCCCTGGCAAGTTCCGCCGCTGTGCCATGGAGTTATTAGGTGGCTCAGGGGAAGAGGTTTCGAGGTGGGGCAAGGGGCCCCAGGGCGCCCAGGGGCCCTCCTCCTGGGCCGTCCAGAGGCCATCTTGGGCTGTCCTGGAGGCCATCCTGGGCCGCCTTGGAAACACCCCGGGCCATCTTGGCCTCGAAGGGGCGGCTCCATTGTTTCTCGCGAGGGATCGTGGCCGCGGGATCGCGGATCCATTCTGCTTTTCTACGAGGGACAGGGTTTCCGGAGAGGGGGGGGCGCATGCAAGGATCCGCTCCCAGGAGGAGGGGGGGGGGCCCTTCGAAGAATACAGGAATCGTCGTCGTCGTCGTCGTCGTCATCGTCGTCGTCGTAGTCGTCGTCGTCGCTGTCGTCGTCGTCGTCGTCGTGGTCGCCGTCGCCGTCGTCGTCGTCGTCGTCGTCGTGAGCGTCGTCGTCGTCGTCGTCGTTGCTGCCGTCGCGTCGTCGTCGTCGTCGTCGTCGTCGTGGTCGTCGTCGTCGTGGTCGTCGTCGTCGTGGTCGTCGTCGTCGTGGTCGTCGTCGTCGTTGTTGCCGCTGCCGTCGTCGTCGTCGTCGTCGTCGTCGTCGTTATTATTGCCGCCATCGTCGTTGTCGTCGTCGTCGCAGGCGTCGTCGTCGTCGTCGTGGGGAACGTTTGGGTTTTCTGACGTTCTCAACCATGCGTTATCTGACACGCTTGGTGTACAAATCAGCGCTTCCCGTTCTTATCCGGTAAGGTTACCAATTCAATGATAGAAAGCATGCGTGGAGGTACACCAATAGAACGCCCATAAGGCACACATGAAACCCCATGCGAAACCCAATGAGAAACCAGATAGGACCCCCCTGCCCCCCCCCCCCCCCTAGGGACCCCAGTGGCAGGCGTGGCAGCCCCGCCCCATTCTGGCGCACCCCTCGCACAGTTCGCGGCCCATAGGGAGCTCCAACTAAAGTCCCAGCGGCGCAGCTCGAATGGCATCCCCGCCCCATTTTGGCACATCCCTCGCACGTTTCGTGGCCCCATGGGGAGCTCCAACTATGGTCCCAGTGGCGCAGCAGCTCGCATGGCATCCCCACCACATCAATTTCAGCACACCCCTCACACCTTTCGTGGCCCACAGGGAGCCGCGCCAAAGGCTTCCAGTGGGCGCGCCCACCAAGTGGTGCGCCCCCGCCACCAACAATTTCGGCTTCACACCCCTCGCGCGCTTCGTCGTGGCGACATAGGGGGCTCTCCACCAAAGACGATATTTACAACAACAGCGTTACTCACAACTGCAAATGGTTGGGTCTCCTTTCGCCAGGCCAATTCTGGGGCGGGCTCTGCTGGGGGCGGGCTCTGCTGGAAACCCAAATTTCAACGGCCGGTGATGGATGATGGGAAGAGCATCGCATGACGAATAAAGCTCAAAACTGGTTCCAGCCAGAGATTGCCTCCTGTCGCTCTGTGGTGGGCGCATTATTGTTCGGCGGAGGCGGCAAGGGGGGCGGGGGGGCGTCGTGGATGAGGGGGCGGAAGAAGGCGAGGAGGAGAAGGACGAGGAGGAGGAGGGAGGAGGAGGGGGGAGGAGGAGGAGGGCGAGGAGGAGGCGGCGGCCAGCGGGGGGGTCAACAATTCGAGCTTCCTCTCGGTGGCCTCTCGAGACCATCTGGCCATCATCATCTTGCCCTCCAGGAAGGTATCTTGGATCGATCGTAGTCGTCATGGGTCCTCATATGGGGTCTCGGCCGTTTGAGTATCCACATTTTTCACGTCATCAGCCGTCTTGGAGGCCATAATATGGGACCGTCAGGGGCCGTGTTTCCCCATTCCATCCGTAGCTATCTTGGCACGAGTCTCGGCAAAATGGCGCGGCAGCGTTGCCCGCTATCGTGGCAGGCGCGGGGCGCCCAGCAGGAGGCGTCGTCGCTGCTGCCGCCGCCGCCTGCGCGGCAGAGGCTGCGCGCCGGCCACGGGGCAACCCGACCAACAGCAAGACGGGGGCGGCAGCAGGCGCCTGCTGCGCTGGCCCCTGGCCAGCAGCTGAGCGCGCTGGATTGGCAGCGCAGGGGCAGCGCGCCAGATCTAGACTGGCAGCGCAGGGGGGGCGGCGTTGGCGGCAGCGGCGACGAGCAACAGGCGATGGAAAGGGCGGGGCAGCAGCGCCCCCCCCACTCCCCTGCTGGATGGTGGCAGCATAGGGGCAGCACCAATGCTGACACGCCGCTGCCGCCGCCAGCGCAGGCCGCTGGCGGCGCGGCGACAGGGGCTAACAACGGCAGCGCCACCGGCACCGCTGGCCGCCGGCTCAATCTGGATATGGCCGCCCTGCGCCTCGCAGGTGGGCAAGAACAGGAGGACCACGAGCGTCCGTGGGGGCAGCAGCCTGCTGCGGGGGCTGATGCCCGCAACGGCGCGTCCATGAAAAGAATACAAGCGCTGCTGAAAAGTGGCGCCTGCAACTGTTCCAAGAATTGCGCTGCCTTGTTCAGTGTGCCTGTCATCTTCCAGATTTGCACGGAATTTTGGTCGCTCCCATCAAAAGAGACACAGGACTACCTGTTATTGACAATGTTCAACAATATTGCAGGGGCTACAGATGCGCCTGCTGAGGGGCTGATGATGAACTGGCAGCACCGCGGCGCTAAGCGCAGCCATCGCGACGTCGACGATGACCCTTGGGACGCAGAGATGGGGCTGCCAGACGCCGTGGAGGCCGCAGTGAGAAGGCGCACGCAGTGGGCGCTGGGAGACCAGGACGTATGTTTTGAAGCGTTCCACCGGCTTTTGGGAATTGGGAAACACAGGCTGTTGAAGGCAATTGCAGGGACGCTCGACATGAGGAGGACGCTGCCTGGCATGCAGCAGAAACCAGGCCTTCGGGAGTCACTGCAGACTAAGTTGTGCGACCGTTTCTTCGCGGAGCTATACATGTCATCGGCGGAGCCAACGCCGACTGAATTTAGGGATTGCGGCAAGGACGATCATTTTGAGGCTAATAATGAGAGCGGGTCTAATGGCGGGCCCCTGGACATTGCATTCTGCGAGCGCGACATGGCCTCCATGCTGCCGCATTTCATGCAGAACCCGTTGCTAGTCCAGGACAACAACAGCGGCCCCCGCCTGCCTGTGCGGATGCTGCAATACAGCCGCTTGCACGATCTGTATTGGTTGTTCCTCGCGACAGTGGCGCTATGGCTGGACCCGCTGGCCCGCCGGCCTTCTTGGATGACTTTTTGGAGATCTTGGCATCACAAGTGGAGGGGGTTCTTGCGGTTTCGGGGAACTGAAGAACACTCAAAGTGCACGTTTTGTTGGAAATGTCGTAAGGTGTTGGCCACTCACATTTCCTTGCAGGACAAATATGTCATTGCCAAGCGCTTGAGGGAGCATTTAGAAAAACAATATTCCGACAGATGCATATATTGGGGGCTAAGGCATGAGAGCCGATTGAAGGGTAATGTTTTGGTTATCATCATTGACAGCATGGATAAATCAAAACTACCGATTCCCCGGTGGAAATTCGGTGAGAAGCCGAAGGTTTTGGAAGGCTTCGTGCGGCCCGTGATGACTCTCACAGCTTCCATCGCGCATGGATGGGGGGCTAGATTCTAGGGGTGGGTTTCGCCCTCAACCGCCGCCCCATGCGCTGCCAGGGGGGCGCGCCCCTGGCGCTCAGAGCGGGGAGCTACCACTGCCGTCAGGCACATACTACATGACCCTCCCCTTTTTGTGTGTATGGCGCCTATCTATTCGTACATCTCCATGCTTCACCTCCGTCGCTGCGAGCCACGTCAAGGCGCTATGGGCCCCCGCCTGCGAGGGGGCTGGCGGATTTGGCGGACGAAACTGAAAGTCATGGGCAAGACGCCTTCCTGGAAATCCTCGTTCGTACTTTGGATTCGGTGCATTTGCGCGCCGCCCGCGAGGGGCTAAACATGCCGGAGCACATAGTTATCCAATCGGACAACCCGACAAACCAGGCGAAGAACAGCCTGACGGGGATGTTCCTGGCGCTACTCGTACAGAGTAAAAGATTCCTAACTTGCACTTTGAATTTCCTTACTGTTGGGCACACCCACGAAGATGTAGATCAGATATTCGGCATCATTTGTGAAAGGCTTCGGCGCGCTGGGCATTGGGATACGCCCCGTGCTCTGGCGCTAATCATACACGAGGGCGTGGCGGAACATTTCCGGGCCTGCGGCATGGACATCAGCGTGGAGGAGTTTGGGGCTACAAGGGATTTCAATTCTTGGGTTTCCCAGTGCAGGTGCGAGCTGTACAACGCTTTTGCCCAGCGGTCCAACAAGCAGGACAGCCTGACGCCTTTGCATAGTTTTACTTATAAGAGGAGGGAACATCTGTTCCCAGAGGAAAAGGCGATGCTTTCATCATCTGGAGCAGATCACCTGAAGCGGCAGGTGCTGGCGATGTGTTCTGCCTCACGAAAGTTTACATGCACGAGACGAGGTTGCACCAACCACCTCTCTTGGTGCTCCCTGGGGCTAGGGCTGAGCTCGTCGTCCCCCGGGCTGGGCCGTCGGGTCTGAAAGAGACGCGCGAGTGCCCGCATGACAACAGGCGCAAAGATCTGAGAGATATGGCAGATGAGTTGCGGAACCCAGCCAACCGCCTGTTGCAATATTATTTACCTGCTACGGCGGACTATTACGATGCCCTCGTGCAGGGCACCCTGCGCCGCATGCCGGCGCGCTCTATTTTCCTGGCGTCGACTCGGTGTGTCGGCCAGAATGCGCAGCCGACTGGTAATGAACAGTTCCCTCATTTGCCGCATTCAGCGTGGCGTTTAATGGTTCGTTTCAAAGAGGACAGAAGCCATCGCGGCTCGTAGGCAGCAGCAGCGCTGATACACGTCCCAAAAAGAAAACATTGTAATAGTCTGAGGGTGTCGTGGGCAAATACATGGAGACAAGTTGCGCAGCTGAGGAGTCGAGTTGATCTGCGGGACACTCTACGAAGCCACGCTAGGCCACGCTGGCATGCACCAAGGGCATCGAAGTGAAGCCAGGTTATAATACGTTTGCATGGTATTAGCCAGCATGCGTGGGCCCCAAACAGTGATTTCTTGATATGTACGTGGTGCAATATATGTAGTGCGATATATGTGGTGTAAGCTGAAAGATACGGTATATGTGGTGTCATAATCTATGTGGTGTAAGCTATGTGGTGAAAAATGCGGCGTGCAATGTGGTGCGATGTGCGTCGTGAATCTGCGTGGTGGGCCTCCAGAGTCAGGTCGTCAGCCTGCGCAGCATCACCTCGAGATTCTATTGTATTTTTCGTTGCGATGGCGGCTGGCCCTCTCTGCCCGATCGGGCTTTCAGGCATCGCCGCCGCACCTCATGCTCAGATTTACGGAAATGGAGTTGTATTCGCCGCATCGTCAACTTCTGCGTGCGCCAGGCTGGTCTCTTCTAAAGATAGTACTATACCGACCAGGCTGGCGCGCCTCGCACAATCCTCCTCGCCGCTACCACTCCCCGTTTTGCCGTCTCTTGTCTTGGGCTTCTGGCCCGTCCCGCGGCCTTCCTGGCCTCGCGGCCTCGGCCCCTGGGATCGGGTTCCCCTCGAGCTCTTCTGAGGCGCAGCACCAGCGGCGGTGCCATCTGAGAGTTCTGAGCGGCTCCGATGGGTACTCCACTTCTCCCAAGCCCCCAGCCATGAGAACCAGGAGCTATGGGGTCACCTCCAGCCCTCCTCCTCGTCGTCGTCGTCGTCGTCGTCGTCCTCCTCCTCCTCCTCCTGCTGCTGGCGCACATCCATCCTCCTTCTGCTGCTGGCGCTCATCCATCCACCTCCCCCTTCTTCTCCTCCACCTCATCATGTCTTCCCCTCCTCCTCCCCCCCCCTCCGCCGTATTCTAAGACATGCATGGGTCGCAGCAAGCGACGACTACTTCCAGTTGCATCACTCATGGTTCACCCCCCCTTCCTGGCCGCCGCGACATCATGACGTCCATGGATGGGGCCCCGCGTGGGCTGCCGCGACATCACGACGTCATGACATCGTCTAAGACACGCATGGTCACAGCGACTTCCGGTTCTTCCCCCCCCCCCGGGGGGGGGGAGAATTCAAAGAAACGCGATCCTCGATACGTCGACCCAAGCAAGCACTGCAAGGTCCGACCTTTCAGTGCCTTGCCCCCCCCCCCGGGGGGGGGAAGAACTGAATGATGCTGTGGCTTTCGTCTTGGTCCCATTATGGTTGCCCCATCATTATTGCCCCATCATATCAGTATTTAGCCCCAGCGTTGGAAGCCGCCCACTGAAAGGTCGGACCTTTCAGTGGGCGGCTTCCAACTGGGCCAGCCGACCACTGAAAGGTCCGACCATTCAGTGCTTGCACCAGACTGGACTTCCGGTTCTTGCCCGTTTGGGGGGAACTTCCGGTTCTTGGTCTCTGGGGAACTTCCGGTTCTTGGTCTCAGGGGAACTTCCGGTTCTTGGTTTCAAGGGAACTTCCGGTTCTTGGTTGGGGGTGGACTTCGGGTTCTTGCCCCCCCCCCAAACAGTAGTGCCCAGCCCGCCCCCCTTCCTTCCCCCCCCCCCTTCCTGTTATCCCGCGCGCATGTCCCCCCCCCTTTTTCCCCCGGCCTGCGGACATTCAGGCCCAAGCGGTTGTTTCATTCAGGTCCGAGCTGTTTGCGCCAGGCAAGGTCCCCTTCTCCCACTGCAGTATGGCGCTAACCGCTCTGCCAGATTTGCGCGTTTTTGGGGCCACGGTCTTCGACGTCCTTGCACTGGCCCTTCCGCGGGCTCTGGGCGTGGTGGAGCTGTGGGCGGGAAAGAAAGTAGCTACCTTTGCCGCCAGGAACGAGGGGCTAAATTGCCAAACAATTGAGAGAGAGGACGGGCCTGGCCAGGACCTGACAACAGAGGAGGGGTTCTGGGCAGCAGCAAGGGCCATCATGGGGCTCCGAATTGGCGGCCTCTTGATCATGGCGCCAGTGTGCTCCTCATTTGTATTCGCAAATTCGATCATGACGCGTCGCGCAAATGTGGCCCCTGAGGGTGACGGCACTTATGGGCCAGTGCGGGATGGGAACTTTATGGCACTCGTTGCGGCGTTTTTTTTGTATTGTGGCATTTCATCACGAAGCGTATGTATTTTGGGAGAACCCTCTGAACTCTTTCATCTGGAAGCAGCCATGCGTTATTTCGGCTTGGGACTATGTATTAAGCTGTCGCTGTTACGCGAAGACCTGACGACAGGAGGGGGGCGGGCGGGGGGGGCCGCCGGCGGGCTGGGCGCGCGTCTTCGCGCGGCTTGGCCGAAGAAGCCCAGTTACATGCGCTGCATACAGGGGGGGCCTCTACTGCAGGCCGGCGGACTTGTCTGCGCGCGGTGCGGCGCATACTGGCACGTTCCACTATTGCCGATTCTCCAGTAAACCCAAAGGGCGACGATTTTTCAAACCTTTCCGCATATATGCCACTGGGCCTCAAGGGCAAGCCTCCTGGACCAATTCTTTAGAGTTGAAATGCAACTGCGGGGCTAAAAACTGTGGGGCTAATGGGGCTAAAAAAGGGAAGCCCCCTGTACATGTTCTGCTCATGAAGAAGGAGGCGGATGGCCGCTGGAGCGGGACGCCGGAACTACGGGGGTCTCAGACTTACACGCCCCGGCTTGGCCGTGCAATCGTGTCTGCGTGGAAGGAGGCGGCAGCGGCATTGGGGGGGGGGCAGGATGCGGGGCGGCAGAACCGTCGACGAGGAGCGGCAGCTGCCAACCTGAGCTGGCAGCTTCGCGGGGGGCCCCCTTTGCCGCGGGCCCCGCCAGCGAAGGCAGCGGCGGCGAGCGGCGGGGGGCTGCCCAACTGGCAAACCCGCCCTTGACCAGTGCGAGGAGAAAAAAGTTGCGTTGGGGAAAGGAGATGCGCCGGAGGTTTTATATGATCGGGCACTCGTAATGTCGTTTGGGTCACTCACTGCGCTGGTCGGTCTAGATGTACTGCCCCCAAACAGTGTTTGCATGCGCTGATTCGTCAGATTCGTGGATATGGCCCCCCCCCCTCCTTCCTGGGTGTATATATATATATATATGTATATATATGTATACATATATATATATATGTGTATATATATGTATGCATATATGTATATGTATATTATATATATACATATAATGGGTGGTGGTTGTTGCGCCCTGAGGTGGCCGTGTTGCCTGGGCAATGATGATTCGATGTGTTGTCGTTGTTGCCCCATGGGTGGTGTGGTCGAGCCCCATGATGGTAGTTGTTGCTAACGGCGACGCATGCTTGGCTGCCATCTGTCCTCAAGCTGCAAGCAACGCGCAGCAGCAGGCCGTCTGCGTGCAATCATAAACCCAACCCACCTCTCACCCCCCCTCCTGCCATCCGCGCGACGGGCGAGTGAGCCGTCGTCATGGTGCAAGTCTCCAAGGAGATGAAGAAGGTGGTCCTAAAGCTGGAAGAGATCTGGACGACCAGGCTCCGCATCGATCCGGCTGCCCCGTCGCTGCAGGAACATGTCGCGGAGTGGTTTGAGAAAACGTACAGCACCGCGCCTCTGAAGGCGGCGTTGAATGAAAAGATTTTGAGGGTCGTCCCGATGCCTACAACGGCGCTAAGCAAGCAGGTCCCTGACGGCAAGGCCGACGGTGTGATGCCCCACCTCACTCAGTTCCACATGGGCCCGCAGCTCACTGTGAAGGGATTGTCCAGGACACTGGGCGCGCGTGATATTATTTGTTCCCCACCATCCTTGTGGGGTTGGGTTTTCGCTCTGAAGAGACAGCCCCCCGCGTTTGTTTCTCGTCCTCTCCTCTCCTCCTCCTCCTCCTCCTCCTCGTCCTCGTCCTTCTCCTCCTCCTTCTCCTCCTCCTCCTCCTTCTCCCTCTCCTCCTCCCCCCCCCCCCCACCACCCTCCTCCTTCACCGCCAACCCCGCCTCCTCCCATCATCGCCAGCGTCATCATCAACATCAGCATCATCAACATCATCATCAATCACCATCATCATCATCATCGTCACCATTTCGGTAGACCCTCGTACGTTTCGTGGCCCCATTTAGAACGCCTGTGCGCGTGGCCACTTGATGCGCCCCCCCCACCACGCCCCTGTCGTCAGCATGCCCTGGCCCCATAGGGAGCTCCGCTGAAGGTCCCAGCGGGTGTGCCTGCATGCGCCCCCACCACCTCCACCCTCTGCTCTGCGAGGGCAGGAGAGGATGGAGGGTGGGAGGAGGGCTGGCCCTGCAATGGGGCGGCGCCTCCCCTCTCGCGGAGCGCGATTGGATTGGCCACCGCCGCAACAGCCACGGGATCAACGACAGCAGCGGCAACAGCTGCAACAGCCAGCAGAGGAAGCCTCCTCCTTCCTTCCGTCCAAGGGCACGTTTCGTGGCCCCATCATTGGGAGCCCCGCCAATGATCCAAGTGGCGGGTCAGCCCCTGCACCAATTTCGACACACACACACACACCACACACACACACACCACACACACACACACACTCTCGCGCGCTTCCAAGCCGCATGCGCCCCCCCCCACACCGATTTCGGCACACCCCTCACGCGTTTCGCAGCCCCCCCACACCTATTTCGGAACACCTCGCGTTTCGTAGCCCCATAGGCAGCTCCTCCACCGAAGGCCCCCCCCCCCCACGCGCGTGGTGGGTGGGTACCCACGCATGGTGCTATGCGAGGGCAGGAGAGGATGGGCGGTGGGAGGGCTGGCCCTGCAATGGGGCGGCGCCCCCCCCCTCGCGGAGCTAGCGCGATTGGATTGGCCACCGCTGCAACAGCCACGGGATCAACGATAGCGGCTGCAACAGCTGCAACAGCCAGCAGAGGAGTCCTCCTCCTTCCTTCCGTCCAAGGTTTCGTGGCCCCATATAGTAGATCTCCACGTCCCAGTGCGCGTGCATGTATGCATGCGTCCCCCACACCCATTCCGACACACCCCTTGCACGCTTCGTGGCCCCATAGGGAGCTCCACTGAATGTCTCAGTGACTGCGCATGCCCGCATGATGCGCCCCCCCGCACCTATTTCGGAACACCTCGCACACGCACGTTTCGTGGCCCTGTGTATAGGGAGCTCCACTGAAGGCCCAAGTGGGCATGCCTGCAGCAGGCGCCCCCCACGCCAATATCGCCACACCCCTCGCACGTTTCGTGGGCCCATTGGGAGCTCCACCAAATATCCGAGCCCGCATGCGCCCCCCCCCCCTTCAAATTTCTGCCCCCACCTCGCGCGTTTCTTGGCCCCATAGGGAGCCCCGCCGGACGCCCCAGTGAACATGCCCACCACGTGCGTCCCCGGCACCGATTTCGGCACAGCCCTCGCACGTTTCGTAGCCCCGTAGGGAGCTCCACCGAAGGTCCCAGTCGGTGTGCGTGCATCATGCGCCCCTGATACCCATGTCAGCACCACCCCCCTCACACGCGTCGTGGCCCTATCGGGTGCTCCACTGAAAGAAAGCCCCCATGGCGGTGCCCACATGCGTCTCCGACATTCATTTTGGAACATCATTCACAGGTTTTTTTTTTTGTTTGGGGGGGGGGGGGGGGTGGCCCCATAAGGGGACTCCACCACTGAAGGCGATACCCACAACAGCGTCACTCACAACTGCATGTGGATGGTCGGGTCCTTCGCCAGGCTATTTTTTGACAGCGGTGCGCATGGGGGGGCGAGATCGGCAGCACCGTTGGGGGCGGGCGAAACAAGTAGCAAGGCGGGTTAGCCTTGTTGGTTGGTTGGCTGTACAACATGGCGCATGTGTATATGACGCATGTGTTACATATTCCCACCAGGATGGCGGACATCATGGAGCGGATGACGCTCCTTTTCCCTGATGGCGCTAAAACCGCAGCAGAGAAAATCCACCTTTTTTTCGATGCCACGCAGCAGCCCTCTGTTGAACTCGGCCAGAACAGCGTCCGAACGAAGCTGGGGATGGCTCGCGCTCTCGCGTGTTTCATGGTTGCGGTGCCTGCGGCGGAGGGGTGGCTGACCCCAATGGAGGTGGAGTGCATTCGCCCGGTGTTGAGTACGTTCTCCGTGCTCCATGGCAACTGGGACAACCAACGTGACTCTGGAAGCCTCTTCGCAGCCATCGCTGCCAAGCACGGGCGGGGCTTGACGCAGCGGGTGGATCCGGACATGTTGCTCGAGATGTTCGCCCCCATCGTTGCCGAACGGAAGGCCAAGGAGCCAATGGTCTTGCTTACGGAGTCGGAGTGGCTGGACAGGGTCATCAATTCGCACAACGACTCTCAGGTTGCAACTGGCTTGAAGATCTCGCCTCAAGAACGCGCTGCAGCGCACGCCCTGACCTGCGCCGGACCAGAGGCCCGTTCAATTGTCCGGTCTTGCTGGAACAGCTTCAAGTTGGCCGAGTCCCCGATCGCGCTCGACATGTTGACCAATGGCAGTAATGGTCCAGTTGAATTTGGCATCCTGATTCAAGAGTTGCCGCACGGTGTGGATGACGCAGAGTGGAAGTCGGCGCTAAGTCTCAGCGTGCAAGGGTACTCGCTGTGGCTCCAGAGATCACGTGAGTATTACTTGGCCAAGTGCAACATCCTCCGCAACACCCGCAAGAAGGGCCAGGTGAACCTCCGCCAGAGCTGCAAGGATATGCGCGAGACTCAGCCCAAGCTGTCCGTCGCGCTCTGCCAGTGGTGGGCTCACAATGAAGCTGGGCTCAGGTGATGGGCGAGGAATTACGAAAGCCCATGCTTTGCTTCCTAGTTTAAAAATGAAATGGACATTGAGGTTGTTGATCTCGAGATGGGGGGTCGATCTCTGTAGGGGCCCAGCACCGCCAGGGGCAGCGCCGCCAAAATAAAGCACCATTGCAAAACATTAGTGCTTTGGGAAGAAGGAGCTCCCCCCTGGGCCCTTAACAGGACACCCACCATGGGGTGCCAATGGGATTCGATTGGAAACCAACTTCACCGCGTACTGGGGGGGGGGAGGGGGGCACCATTGGTAGTATAGTAGTAGGGGGGCGAGTAGTAGTAAGTGAGGGTGCTGCCCATGATTGGGCGCCACTGTAATAACATACCATGCCGGGGTATCTGGGGTATCCTGGGGCTTTTTTTTTTGGGGGGGGTTGCCTCCCTCCACAGGTGATGTCTGTCGCTCCCCCTCCCCCAGGGTGATGTTGCGCCGCCTGACCCCATAGCACCGCCAATCGATTGGCTGCCCACGTTGGCCCTGAGCCCCCTCGAATCAGACCACACAACAGGATTGCGGGGCAGGCCCTTGTCGCAACGTCAGGCCTGACGCTGCGACAACGCGGTTCTCCTTCGCACGGGGCGCAGGTTTTGCGGCACATGGGGTGGTAAGTAAGACAGGGTGGCGGGGATTTGCGGTCGGTGCTGTGTGATGATGGCTATGCATAAGGCCCCTCCCAATGGGGTGAGGGTGGGGGTGGGGGGGGGGGGTATCTTCTTTGTGGTGGATATGCCAAGGTCGTTCCTGGGGGCGTCGCACGAGCAGACGAAGCAGCGTTTCCTCCGTGGGGCTATAGACCAGTACATTGAGGAGCACGTGCGCAAATGCTCGCCGGGCGACTGCGCCGCTTTCTCGAAGATTGCCGTCCTCGCCGGCCTGGCCACTGGAACAGGCGCCCGCGGAAGGGAGCTGCGGCGCGAGCACTCGGAGGCCGCCTCGGACAACAACGACGCCGCCGCCAACGACCCTCTTGCGAAGGAGGAAGCAGTGCTGAAGTACAAGAAGTTCATGGCCCAGTTCAGCAGGGAGGAATGTACATTCACGACATGGGTGAATTCTGTCAAGGGTTTCGAGAGCAGCGCTGCCAACGCGCAGTTCAAATGGAACCATACCGACAACGAGAACATGCGCCTGGCAATCTCGCAGGTGTTCGACCAGGTGTTTCCTGTGCAGGAGGCCCCAAACATCGAGAAAGGGGACAACAAAGCGCGCGCAGCGCATCGCAGCGCCGAAGACTACTATGGCACAACCAGCAGCACTCTGAAAGTCCACTTGTTGAATGGTACTTACTGCGGGGCTGTCAATGAGGACCTACTCGGGATGCTCCCGCGCCACGTCAGTGCCACAGTGAACCGCGAACCGGAGAGCACGGTGTATGTTATCCTCAGTTTCCTGCGGGGCTACGGTATCTCCACAGAGCGCCATGCCCCGCGCCTCACGATGCAGAAGGTCATCAAGAGCCTCACCGAGGACCCAGACTTGAACCTCGAAGTGAACACTTTCACGCTGTGCTTCGAGAAGCGCCCTACAGGTGGCTGGGCAGGGGGCCCGATGAGGCTCGAGGGCGCACTCTGTTTCAGCGCAGACAGAACGAAGACGATGGACTTCGCTTGTCGTTTTTCGAAATCAGCCCTCTACCGCAATGAGACGACTGGTGCCCTCTGCAAGGCACACCCCAGGTCGTCCTATGTGTGCCCCACCAACCCTGCAGTGCAAGGCCACCACTTCACGGACACCTCGTTGGAGAAAATGGACAAGCAGCGGTACACGGGCCCGGGCATGTACTGGCCGCTCGTGTTGTCTCTCCTATCCGGGCTGGGGCTAAAGAGTAAGGACCTGGTCCATTTCAGGGAGGAGGTCGCATACGATGGTACTTTGGCGAGCACGCTTCTGGAGATGATGGCAGCGCCGCCAGAGCAGTTCGTAGTGCCTAAATTCTCATGCAGCATGTTGCTGTGGATGGGCTCCGCATCATCAATTCGCAACAATTTGGTGTACTTGGACAAGACCCTTACAAATTTCGTCAAATCGCTCATCAAGAAAAGGATTCCGGGTTAATGGCTATGATCCGCTCCCACCTCTGGACATGCATGCGACTTCCCCTGGCCCTTTTGGATCTCTCGCTCTTCAAAGTCACCATGCCCATCACTAGCACTATGACCATGCAGATCCGCGAAGATGAATGGCTCGCCGTTACAGGCCACCCGGAGGTGATCGCCACGTGGCATATGGGGCTAATACGGGACCCCCCTTGTATCATGTATGTTGCTTCTTTGTGCTATTTAAGTATGTTGTGAAGATGGGACCCCCAGTGTTTGGGGCTGTTCTTACTGATCACTCCTTGGGCCCCTTACTGATGTTTTCGGCGCGTACCCGTATAGTTGGAATAGGTAACATGCGCAATCAGGGGGCTGGCAGGGTTAACCTGGACACCCTTCGCCTTCAGTTTTGTCAATATTGTTTTGATTTGGCGGGCCCTTCACAGGTGAAATCCCAGGCCGACAAGTGGTTGGATCACTTCAACGCCCGCCACAGCCCGAGTGGCAACTTTTGGGTGGACAGCAAGAAGCGCCCAGCTGATTTCGCCGCCGAAGGCGACGAAGCGGTCACCCTGCCGAAGCTGTCTCCAGAGGACCCAGAGACCATAGAGGAGCTCGAGAAGGGAGCAGCAGGCCAGGGCTTGAAGAAGGGGCTAAGCACCCTCCAGACTGGCTTGCTTGTGGCGAAGACGACGGGGGGCGCCGTCTACCTCTACGCAGAAGACGCAGACATGGTCGCCCGGAAGGACACCCCTTTGTATGGTTGGGGGCCGGGGAAGTGGCTTGTGGATAAAGAGCTGAAAGCAGCGGAAGACAAGACTGCTTCCGCCCCAACCCTCGTCCCGTTCATGTGCAACGATACTCAAGAGGAGATCCGCTTCTATGGAAAGCCGCCATTCACAGACGCTGCGTTTTCGAGCTCCCCGCAGCCATTGCGTCAGTTTTTGCAGTACTTGGAGAAGACGCACAATGTGACAGAGCATACGTTGGTGAACCGCACGGTGGAGAGGACCGACGGCGGGGCTAATAGCAACCCAGAGTACATTGTCAAGCAGGTTTTGCCATGTAAGTTTCTGCCATCTAGCAAGGACGACAAGAACTGGTGCGTTGCTGTCACGTATGCTAAGATCGCCGCGTCCGAGCGGGTGCGTGTGATGGTTGACATCGAGTGCCAGGTCGACAAAAATACCAGAGGGCCCTTTCGTTATTGGCCCTGCGAGGTCCTTCACATGAACCCCATTCCTTAATAATGTCGTGTCCTCTCTCTATTATCATCTGCAGCTCTTCCCATTGAATTGCTAATGATGGGGCGGAGCTAGTGTGACTGGCCTGGTCAATTAATTAGCGACACCTTGCGGGTGGGCGGGCAGGCAGCAGCAGGGACAGGCAGCAGGGGGGGGCAGGCAGCAGGGAGGATGGGAGAGGGTGGGGATGAACATCGAGGTACCACCAGCAGCAGAACACGATGTGCCCCGGGGACATCCACCTCTTCCTGAAGCAGGACACCCGGATCTACAAGAACAAGCTCACGCGCATCGTGCGAGGTCTGCAGTGAGGGGGGGGGGCGACTAGATCGCTTTATGTTTCTCCAAGGAAAGAAAGCAGACAGAGCACTAGCTGCCCTGGCAGGGCAGTCTAGCCCAAGGGGGCCCCGCCGGCTGAGCCCCTGTTGGGGCTCCTGGAGGAGGGTCCCTTGTTGTGGCGTCTGGAATGACGCCACAACAAGGGGCGCCTCTCACATGGAACAGCTCCCGCGATGAGTGGGGGGACAACGATGTACCTCAGAACTCAATATATACATGGGCACATACCCTTTCAATTGGCAGCAGATACGCACACCACAGGGAGAAACAAATCGCAGGCATTTCAGGCGCGCATGGGCCTGGAACATGTATGCAGCAGCTGGAGTCTTGCTGCGCGCCCCTGGGAACGCTTCCCACATTTTAGTATTCATGGCCCAGCAGTTTTTATTTGTCGCTTGCTGGCATGGCAGCAGGTACAGAGATGGGGCTAATAACCAAGGGGCTAAAAAAAAGACTTGCCGCTTCTTTTGTTGTTTGGTATCGGTCTCTCTCAGCAGACAGGAGCAGGCGGGGCTGGCCAGCGCGCAGGAGGAGTCAGGGCGGGGCTGGCCGGCGCGCAGGAGGAGTCAGGGCGGCAGCAACAAACAGTTCCTTCAGGCTCGAGTGGTTAGTGCTGCGCAGCGCGCCCTGTGCGGCGCAACTACCCTTGTGCCTGGGCAATGTCGCAGTCGTCATCCTCGGACGACGACTACAATGTCAAGGTGTACCCGCGGTCTGCAGGCGCGGCGGCGCCAACGGCATCGGCCCCGCCATCGTCGCCCCCAGCCGTGCAGCCGCGGCCAGGAGAGCAGTTGATGGAGGGGGCGGCAGGGGCGGGAGGATCAGCAGCAGCAGCGCCAATGGACTGGCAGTGCCGCGGGCAGCAGCAGCAGATGGCGGCAGCGCCGCGGATGAGGAGGCCTGGCGGCAGCGCCGCCGCAGCAGCGGCCGCAGGGGCGGCGGCGCGCAAGAGGCCCGCAGCTGCAGCGACTGCAGAGGAGGATGAGGGCGAGAAGGATGAGGAGGAGGAGGAGGGGCCTGTGCGCAAGAGGCCCAACGGCAACACGCGCGCGAAGGATGAGGAGGAGGAGGGGGGGCCTCCTGCGCGCAAGAGGCCCAGCGGCAACACAGGCACATTGGCTGGGCGCAAGAGGCCTGCCGCCGCCAGCACAGCAGCAATGGGCGACAAGGGCGAGGAGGAGGACGAGGAAGAGGAGGACGCGGAGGAGGAGAAGGAGGAGGAGGAGGAGGAGGAGGAGGCTGCTGAGTGTGGGAGCATAAAAAAAACCTGCTGCTGCCGCCAAGGCGTCGCCAATTGCCGGCGGCCTGCAGTGGCACAACAGGGGGAACAGCGGCGACGGCGGAGGAGGCGCAGGAATGGCAGGCTCTGTTAGGGCTGCGAAGAGCAGCGACGACCCTTCAGGCAGCGACCCTGGGATCGAGGGTATGCGAAAGTTCTTCGCCGACCACTTGTCGGCGGGCTTGACCTTGAAGGAGACGCACGCGCAGTGGCGCGAGAAGGGCGGGGCTAACCTGGCAGCCGGAGGACGCGCTCCATTTCAGCTGGCAGGCAATTTCATCGACTGGATGCGCGATGGGCACCAGTATTACTGCAAGCATGGCCGCCTCGAGGAAAACCTCTCCACGGCGAAAGCACTGGAGACATGGAAGGCGATGTCTGAACGGGCCAAGGAGAAATGGCACCGGAAGTCGCACAACCACAACGCAGTGATCCTGGCCATGAAGTTGAGCGACGCTGGCAGGGCGAGCCACGGTAAGGCCGCGGATTTAACCATTGCCCTCATGGGAAACATCAAGAAGTCCAACCGGGAGGAGTGGCTCGCCGATATAATGAAGCAGTCAGCCCCCCCCCCGCCGGCGCCTGGCTCATGGAACGAGGGGGGGGGCCGCCGTTCGCGTCGCGGATACCCATGGGGCTACAGCAGCAGCAGGGGCAGCAGCGGCGGGCCAGCCACGCGCTTCAGAGGAGGGCGGCGGCGGCACCGCAGTAGCTGATGCGGAGGAAGGCGCAGCGGCGGCAGCAACGCAGGCAGGCCAGCCGCGCGCTTCTGCGGAGGCTGCTGCGGAAGCAGCGCGTGGGAGCTGAGGGTGAGCGGGGCTGTTTTTGCAAGTAGACTGCTTCAGGAGGGGCTAACAACTTGGAGGGGCTGTCATGTACATATAGGCCCTACCTGGCGCTAGGGAGCTAAGTTAAGGAGAGTAGTGGCATGCAGTATGGCGCTGCCGCATGGGCGTCGCGCTGCGCAATGGGAAAGATTTTTCGGATGTTCAGAATAGCTCGCTAGAAGGGCGTTGCGATCCAGCAACGCAGGGACGACGCCACGGCGACGACGACGACGAAAAACGACGACGCCACAGGCCACCACCCTGGCCTTCAGGCCATCACCCCGCCACCGTGCCTGGGGTCGTAGGTTAGAGGCCTCTTGGATGTTCGTTGGGATAATGAATGGTGGGAAGCCTTTTGGGGTCCTCTTGGAGGCATTTTGAAGCCTCTTGGGGTCCGTTTGGAGGCTTACCGGGGCTTACTTTTGGGCTTCTTGGGGGCCTTCTTTTCGATGCCTCTTGGGGCCTCCTGGGATTTTCTTGGGGCGGAAGTTTCGAATTATCGGTTCGTGTTGTTCCCCCCTTTGGCCCCTCTTGGGGCCCTCTTGGGGCTCTCTTGCGCTGTCATGGGCGCCTCTTGGGCCGTTCTGGAACCCTCTTGGGCCATCGTCTTGGGGGGGGTCCTCTTGGGGGCCTCCTTGTTGGCCATCTTGGGCGGCCCTTGGGGCCTCGTGGTCAGTCTTGGAGCGTCGGAAGCTCTGACAGGCGAGGAGGACCCGCACACAACGAAAAAAATATAATCACATCTTGGAGCCCTCTTGGGAGGCCTCCTGGAACGCTCTCTGGGCCTCTTGGAGGATTCATGGGCCGTCGTCTCGGGGCCATCCTGGGCGTCGTGGAACGCTCCAGGAGGGCGCGCGGGAGCGCGCGAGAGCGCCCAGAAAATTTGAGATGTTGGGGCCCCGACTGCCGAGGAATGAGAGGGGGAGGAAGAGGGGGGGGACGAAGAGCGAGGGGGGAGAATCCCCCCCCCTCCGGCGGGCTGGCCCTGCTGACAGGCGAGCCCTAACAGGCGCCATGCGTCTCCTGGCGCGGAGGGCCTGGGGGGGGGCGGGGGAGGGGCCGGGGAAAAAAGGGAGGGCGAAAGGGGGTTAGGGCAAAAAGGGAAACGGGACATGAAAAGAGGCGGCAGAAAAAAAGGAAGGAGAATGGGGGAGGGAGAAGGGGAAGGAAGGGAGAGGGGAAAGGGGATGGGAAAAGAGGGGATGGGGAATTGTATGTCGCGTCGATTTTTCATTCAATTTCGCAGTATAGATTCATAGTGTAGTCAAAATCATAGTGTAGTCAAAATCATAGTATACAGTATACAGTCATGTGTTCAATATGCAGTACACTACACAGTATACAGTATACAGTCATAAATTCAGTATACAGTATACAATATACAATATACAATATACAATCATAGCCCCCCCTCCCTGCGTACCCTCCTCTTCCTCCTGCTTTGCCTGCCTTGCTTGCTGGCCCCCCCCTCTGCTTACACTGTTTGTTTCACGCCTTCCCAGGCCCGAGCACCAGACATTGGCCCCTTGGGGGCGGCGTCGAGGTCGCCAGCACCGGCGGCGCCGCCACGTGGCGCAGCGCTGCAGGCAATGGCAGGGCTGGGGTCGTCAAGAAAATACCGCCATCACCTCCGTGGCGAAAGAACCCCCCATTCGCTTTTGGAACCGGCCCGTTTCTGATGCGATCGGCGGTGGAGTCGAGGGCGGCTGGTGGAGTTTTTCTCTGGGCGGGCTGCAACGTGAAATCATGTATCTGGATTGCGAATCCGAGTCCTCCTCTCTCCTCCTCCTCCTCCTCCTCCTCCTCCTCCTCCTCCTCCTCCTCCTCCTCCTCCCTCCTCCTCTCCTTCCAGCTGCTCCTCCTCGCTCGCAATAGGCCGCTGCGCCTTGTTTAATTCGTTCTCAGTCGTCTCTGACTCGCCGCTCGCATCAGAGACGCGCCTACTACGCGCAACAAACGCCTCGCCAATCACAGACTCGCTACTACTCAGACTTATTCAAACTCTGGGGCTTATTACGCGCAGTCGTACCTACTGATGTGCATGATACCCAGACGACTCACTCATATCATCCAGACTCGCTCACACTCAGACAGACAACCACGCTCACACTGACAGTGGTCATCAGACGCACTCAGTGCATCCTGAACCACTGGCGCTCAGTCGGACTCACTCGCACTCATGCTCGGGTTTCATGTAGCGCTCCGTCGAGGGTTGCCAGGGGGTCGTCGTCGTGGGGCGCTCTACCACGCGCGCCCTGATCGCGGGGATTGTCAGCTCGGACGGCCCCCCCGCTTCCTGGATTCGGCACAGCCCCACATGGGGGGGCGGGCGACGACCGACCACCCTCAGGGGGGGGGAAAGCATTCCGTACCATCCGCCGCTGTGCAGGCTGGGGCGACGCCGCCGCTGCCGCCTGGTGGCGCTAATGAACCTGGCGGCGCGCCTGCCGAGGGGGCAGCGCCCGCCCCCGGCGCCGCCGGCAGCAGCGCTGACAGGCCCGCGGCGTCTCCGCGGCCCGCCAAGACGGCGGCTGGCTGGGAGGTCGTCAACTCACTCACTCACCACCACTCCCTCTGCTGACGAGGAGGGGGAGGTGGAGCTGGAAGAGAAGGAGGAGGGGGAGGGGGGGGAGGACGAGCAGGAGGAGGGCGACGACGACGACGAGCAAGACGACGACGACGACGACGACGACGACGAGGAAGGGCGATGAGCGATGGGGCTAAATGAATTACGACCCGCAGGCGGCGAGGGCGACCGCTGCGCGCGATGGCAGGGCGCGGAGTCCACCTGCTGCTGGGGCTAAGAAGGTTGGCAGGGGGAGCAGCAGCAAGAAGGGGATGATGGGGAAAGGGGGGATGATGGGGAAAGGGGGAGGAGGAGGAGCAAGAAGAGGGAGGGGGAGGGGGAGGGGGGTGGGGGGGGGGGGGGGGGGGGGGACGTCCCCCTCCCCCTCGCCATCCTTCCCCCTCCCCCTTCTCTCCCCCTCTCTCATCTCTCCCTCTCTTCGCTCTCTCTCTCTCTCTCTCTCTCTCTGTAGCCCTCTCTCTCTCTCTCTCTTCTCTCATCTCTCTCTCTCTCTCTCTCTCTCTCCTCTCTCTCATCTCTCTCTCTCCTCTCCTCTCCCCGCTCTCTCTCTCTCTCTCTCTCTCTCTCTCTCTCTCTCTCTCTCTCGCCCCCCCTCCCTCTTCTCATCATCGTCATCTCTCTCTCGCTCACTCTCTCTCTCTCCTCTCTCTCATCGTCTCTCTCTCTCTCTCTCTCTTTCTCGCTCTTTCTCTCTCTTTCTCTTTTCTCTAACACTTTCTCTTTTCTCTCCTCTCTCTCTCTCTCCCTCTCTCTCCTCATCTCTCTCTCTCCATCTCTCCTCCTCTCCTCTCTCTCTCTCTCTCTCTCTCTCTCTCTCTCTCTCTCTCTCTCTCTCTCTCTCTCTCTCTCTCTCTCTCTCTCTCTCTCTCTCTCTCTCTCTCTCTCTCTCTCTAGTCTCGGCTCGAGAGTGCCCAGCACTCAGACCGCAGCCGCGACGCGAGGCGCCCCGCCTCGGAGTCAGACTCCCAGGCCTCGCGAGACCGGAGGGGCCCCAGCAGGACCCTACTGATTCGCGTCACCTCCCCCCACCAGAGCGCCCGCAGCAATGGCCCCCAGTAAGCCGGAGCGCCGTCGCTCTTCCAAGCAGCCCCCGAGTTCACGTCCTGCTGCTGAAGGGTCTCTCCTCCAACGCAAGCAGGACTGCATCGCAGCGTTCAAGCAAGCGGGGTCTGATCGCCCCACGGCCGCATACAACGGGCTTGCCGAGCTGAACGCGGACGAGCTCCAGGCAACGTACGACATGCACAAGACCAACACGAAGAAGCTGGGCAGTGCCTTGATCCGCATGTGCGCCGCCAACCAGATCAGCTACACGCTTGATCACCACCAGCGCAGCAAGCCTAAGCGCATTGGCGGTGACACATCACACCCACCAGCTGGGTCCGCACGTCTTCAGGCTGCGGACACCCAATTCATCGCCTTGGACCCGGCCTTTTGGAAGGTCCCTGTCCTCGCCGAACCCACATCTCCTGACGACGGCAAGACGTACAAGCCCAGTATCAGCCTACACGACTACGAGAGCGGTGAACGGCTGCTGCAACACCACCTCGAGCAGGGTAAGCGTACCACGGGTCAGCTTGCGATTGCTGTCATGGGCCCAAAAAACGATAACTACGTCGGTACAGAGCTCGCCGTCCCCGTGCTGAAGCGTCACCCCAAGGCGCCCAAAGTGGTCCACACGCACGTCCCCGTGACCGTGTACCAGCTGGGCACCAAGGAAGTCGCCTGCACGGAAAAAGTAGCCGTCGCCACCATCGACCCTGCCGACCACGTATGCTGGATTCGGGCGACCCTACATGAAACCGAGGCCATCGCCGCAGTCCCCTCCATGCATCAGGCCTTCGAGGACCAGTTCTCGGGAGGTGCCCCCGTGAACGGTGGTCCACGCGCCAAGGGCCCTTTTCGAGGGACTCCGCTCCACAGGACAAGGCGCGCCAAAACCAAAAGCACAGGGAGTCCAAGAAAGACGCTCGCCGCCAGGAGCTCGATAGTCAGCTCCAGGACACCTTCAAGGCCCTCTTCCACGGCAACTTTAAAGCCGTCACCATCCTCGAACCCTGCAAAAGCCTAGGCAGGTTTGGATCGTGCGTCGGAAAGAGGTCCCTGGCTGCCACCTTCGGCGTCAGTCTTCAAGCGGTCGACAAGGTCTTGGCGGGTTCAGGGCAACTCGGCGCCACCTACGACCTCAGCAACGAAGGTGCAGACGAGCCCACTGCAGACAAGTACCAGACCGTGTGGTTCCCTGAGGACCAGCCCATCACGATGGCAGATGCGTTCCAGAAGTCGGTGGATTTTAAGGCCCTGGGAGTCGTCAGGCACGGCAAGTCAGGCTTATTGGGGATCCGTGTTTCACGAGGGTCAGACGCCGCCAAGGTTGCTGCCGTCAGCATCCGCGGCTGCGAAGCCACCCTCGCCAAAACGCGCTACCGCATCACTGGCATTGCGGCACGCCGCGCCACGCTGACCCAGCTCGCCAAGACTCTCACGGGCCCGTCCGTTAAATGGGACTGTGAGGTCTACCACACCGCCTGGGACCCAGCCACCGCG
The DNA here is from genome assembly GCA_963575745.1 of Prorocentrum cordatum. Taxonomy (NCBI): domain Eukaryota; class Dinophyceae; order Prorocentrales; family Prorocentraceae; genus Prorocentrum; species Prorocentrum cordatum. The sequence continues at coordinate 255,815 of CAUYUJ010003936.1, forward strand.
GCTCAGTTTGCCTTAGTGCGCGCCCATCGTCCCCCACTCACATATACGGTACAGGTCGCAGGGTGCCCCATCCCGTGGAGCATCACAGAGGCCCCACTGGCTGAGGTGACGCCGAAGCGGGACAACGTTACCATCGTCACGCCTACCACCATCACAGAGCCTGTGACGCCACCAGCCCGTGGTGGCGGCTTCAGCCCCGCCACTGGCACACTCCTCACCAAAGCGGCCCAGAGCCCTTACCTCCACGACCTCATGACTGCCACGCCCAAAGGCAAGGGCGTCGCACCGCTCCTGATCCCCAAGGAGGAGCCTTTAGCCAAGCGCCACCGATCCTCCAGCGGGAAACGCGACGCCACGCCGCACGCAAGATCACACGGCGCCCCAGGCCGCAGCTCCTCTGCACCCCCGCACGGCACGGACGGAGCCGCTGAACAGACGGCCGTCCCAGGATCAGGTGGTCATGACTCTCGGCTTGGCACGGTGGCGGCTGAAGGTGGGGGCCACACCGAAGGGGGCGCTGCCACAGCCGCCGAAGCACCAGGCGACGCTGACGACGTCGAGATCCTCTCATCAGGTGATGAATACAGCGTGGCCTCCCACGAACTCAACACCTTCGGCGAACGCTTCGCATCGGCCTCTAAACTGCCAGATGCCGCCACGACCCGCATCCAACACATGGAACAACAGCACGAGCTGCTAGCCAACACGGTGGATAACATGCAGGTTCAGCTTGCGGGCGTTCTCTCCTCACAGGCCACACTCACGGAGCACGTCTCAGGGTTGGAACGGGGGCTTGCCACCGTCGTCACCCAGCAACAGACGGCAACCGCCGACGCCGCTGCACTGCGTGGCGACATCCAGGCCCTCCTCGGGCACCTCACGGGGGGCACCATCCACCTGCCACAAGTGGCCACTCTGGAAACTAAGAAGGAGAAAGCTGCATCAGTTGCCGATCCCGTGGCTGTCTGCGGGTGGATCGACCAGCCAGGCCAGGTCACCCCAGGGACGGGGCCCCCAGGGGCTGACAAAGGCAAAGACAAGGGTCGGGCCACCCAGGAACCCTATTGAAGGTGCCTCAGAGAGCCTTCCTCAGCCCTCCGAGGAAGCGCCTTCAGAGGCATCTCTTCCCTCTTCGCGTCGTATCTCTTTCTTGTCACCTCATGTCTGTTTTGGCAGCAGCACGCGCAAGCTATCTGGTGTAGGGACACCCGTCATCTTGCAGGGGGCGTGATTGTTGCAATGTACATGAGCATGCAGGGGTAATTGAGGATGCGTGCTGACATGCAGCTTTTGGCTCATCGCTCGCGCCGCCCGCCAGGCCTCGCCATCATGTGGCGCCTTGCCTGCAGCCTGGCCCTCCCCTCGCTCGCTGGAGCACACCCGTCTTCTGGCGGTGCGCCCCAGCATGGAGGAGAGGTTTTCCTGCGACACGCTGAACGTGGGACTTTCTTCTACCTTAACGATGACAGCATCAACAAGCACGATCACTGCACCATTTTGGACCCGATCGTGAACAGCACCGCCGCCGCGGGTCCGTGCGGCAACGGATCGCTGGGCGCCATCGCAAGCGCATCCACGCCCTCGTCAACCACGACACATGCTTCGCAGTCCACCCCCAGCGTGGCCTCGACCGTTGCGCAGCATATCCTTGACGGGGACGTTGACAAAGGCCAGGCACGCAGTGGCGGCTTCAGCCCCGCTGTCGTGCCCCGCTATAGCCCCACGGGTTTCACTACCCCTCTGTGCGCTAGGGGCGAACCCGAGGAGGACCCCGCTTTCTGGCACCTGATGATGATCCGAGCCCGGCTCATACCGTGCGCTGCGGCGTGGGCACCAGGTGAGGACCACCAGGACGTGTTCTGGGCATGGCTCGAGGACTGCGTCCCGTACATCCTGGCGACGCTCCATCTGCCACAGTACGACCCCTTTTTCCAGGAGGACTCCGAGGAGAAAAACGACGCCCTGCGCCAGCGCACCGCGATCGACATGTGCGAGGACATCTGGCATAGAGCGGGCCCCGACAGACAGCGCACCAACCGCAACCTCACTCGTATCCAGGGCAGCCGCGAGTATTCCACCCGCTACTTTGGCCTCCTTCTGGAATACCAGGGCGCTCGTGCCCAGCTTGTCGGCCCTGAGGCTTTCACGGCACCTTTGCCGCCGTACCTCTCACGGGCCCACGCCTTACTACCAAGAGGCCTTCCTCCACCCGACCAAGACGCCCTGGCGTACCTCGCGGATGCGATCCTGCACCACCCGACAGACATGCAGCCGCTTGTCGAGGCGGAGCTCGCCGCGGCACCGATGGAACCGCTAAACCCACCACCGCCAGCTGGCCTCGACCAGCACGCCACGGGTGATCAGGCCGCAGACGACCCCGTATCATGGCTGCTCCAGCACATCGCGGCCAGCGATATCAGCAACACACCCCTGGACTCGTTCCACGCGTCGGACGATATCAGCAACATATCCCTGGGCTCGGTCCATGTGGACGATAGCCAGGACGACATGGAAACCCAGGATCGCGACTGCACGACACCACCAGGCGACACGGCCCAGCGTGACCGTGACAGTGAACCCCACTTAGGGCACACCTCGTCGCACAGCAGTCCGCCCAACAACTTGGCCCAGGCCGACCCCTGCGCACAGCTCAACGACGCTGAAGGCGCCACTGCCGCCGACGCGACAAGCCATGCCACTGCATCGCCAGCTCATACCAGCCCGCGCAGTGGCGGATTCAGCCCCGCTGCAGCACTGGCTGGACCTGGACATCCCCAGACCGCAGGTGGCAGCACCACGCCCCGCACCCTTGTCTGCCGTGTTAACGTGACTGACTCCAACCCCAGCGTCATTGACCACTGGCAGGCCGACATCGACAACGACCCCATCGATGACGAGTACCCAGATGCCAGCGGTCCCCACGAGCCCCAGCACAGCGCAGCGGCATCACGACACTGTGGCTGCCTCATTTGCCTCTTTGTGGCCACGTACGCCATCGTGATAGCAATGCCGTACAAGGACCAGATCGATGGGTACTTGCCGACACCGAGCCGAGACCCCAGCTACCGACAACGACGACGACGTGAAGCGGCGGCACCAGGCCCATCTGTGCCCACTACATCCCGGCGCACAACGGCATACAACGTCACGTCCGCATTGTGGGCTACTCTCAAGTGGACCAGCGTCAAACTCAGAGATATCGTCCCGGGCGGAGCCAGCGCAGTCGGGGTCGGCCTCGGGGGTGTCCTGAAATGGGCCAGCGGCAAACTCGGGGCTATTGCCACTGGCGGAGTGGTGTGCGGTCTTCTAATCGTCGGCGCCAAACTCCTCGCTCAAGGAGCCGTCGGACACGTAGGAGCCCGCATCTGTGCGCGTGCCCTGGACTCATCCACGGCCCAGTGGTGCCTCCGCTGTTGCCAACCGAGCAGGAGGCCGCGTGATGAGGCCACATACACAATGCCGCGCACGCTTGCCGACGAACACGAGGACCAGCACGCGCACTCACTCCGACATCCGCTGCTACAGGAACACTACGCCGCAGCAGTTGCCGCCGCAGTCGCCGATGTCACCACCGCCACCACCGCCGCCGTCGTCGAAGTCACTGCCGCCGTATCGCGAGCCTCGTCTGTCACACCACGATCGACCAGCCCGTCCCCGCGAGACGGCTCCAAGAGCGGCGCGGCCTACGGCAACCTACCGACTAACGAAGATGCCACAGCCCACGGCAGCGACACCGAGGCAAGGGAAACACGTGAGCGCACCCACGTTAGCCCGTGGTCCATCTTCCGACATGCTGATGCTCGTGGTTCCTCTTCCGACACGGACACCCAACCACCACGACGGCGAGCACGCTATGCATCACCCGCCAGGCCCCAGGCGCCTTCAGGCCCTGGTATGCCACACGCAGCCCTCAAGCCACCGACGCGCAACTTACGCAACACTATCCAGCGCGACCCAGCGGTCCCCGTGCCGCCGACGAGCATCCTCAACGCCCTGTACCAAAACGGCGTTGCGCTTGGTAACAGTGGCGTGTCTACAGAGGACATCAAAGACGCTCTGCGACTCCACGACCATCCTCGATTCACCCATGATCTAACACTCCAAGCGCTGGGGCCGTGGACTGACATCATGCAGAGGCCCCCGAACCGCCTCACTTGGGTGCTGGAAGACTCGGGCGGGAACTCAGGCGAGACGATTTTCCCCAACCTCACGTGGGACCTCCGCCAACCCACCACCGACGCGCCCACTGTCTTCTGGCATGGGACCCGCGGCGACCTTGCGGCCCGTCTCGCTGCCAGCGGAGGGCACCTCTTGCCAGGCCCCCGCCGTGAAGCGAAGGGTCGAACTGGCACCAACGTTGGCCGCACGTACGTGAGCGCGCACCCTTCGCTGGCCGCGTGGTACGCAATGCCGCCCCACCCGCCCTACAGCCTCGAAGACGACACCCTCGCGTGGGGACCCATCGCGCTCTGGATGTGCGAGGCCCCCCAACCACCGCGCGGTGAGAACAGGCACAACTTCGTGAAAGGGGAGGCCCACGGAGCGCGTCTCATCTACCCTCGGGTCCTGAGCCTCCTCATCCGCATGGACTGGTGCGCCCCCACAGAAGCTGCCTCCAGGTGCCGTGCCCTACCACATGCCTATGGCATGGGCGACTGTGCGCACGCCCTCCACATCGCTGGCTACGATCATCCAGATCTCCGTGAGGCGGCTGAATCTCACGACCAGGAAGCTAGCACCAGGCGCAGGCTAGACATCGCGGCAGCGTGGCCACCGCCGCAGGCACTATACTCGCCAGAGGCAGCGCGAGTATGGGCCAAACAGCACTACGACACTGAAGCAGCCACCAGGGGCGACCCTAACCAGCCCCGCCCACGCGTCTCGCTTCGCAAGCTCCAGCTGGACCCGAAACCACTCATCGACCTGGTGTACACTGGCTTGCAAGCCGTCCCCGTGCGGGGGCATCCTGACGCACGCGAGTCGCGCCCCAGCGGCTCCAGCCCTGGGGCCGCGTCTGGCCCACCGCGCACTCAGGCACAGCCCTGGCGCACAGTCCAGACCGCTCATCGACGACATCAGGAGCCGACGAACGCCGTACGCCTTCCCTCATCAGCGCGGCCGCCGCCCTCGCCCGAGGCCACGCCCGCCCGCGGCGATCCGCCTCCCGTTCGTCACGGCAGAGTGGCGGAAACTCCACGTCGGACAACAATGACATCGAGACGTGGGAGCACATCGAGACGGAAGAGGAGCCGACTGCCTACCACGTCCTCGCCTACCACGTCCGCGATGTGCGGGCCCGTGTCATGCCCCTGGCATCGAGGTCTGGCTTGACCCTGGTGATCACCACGACGGCGCCTACTTACCGTGGGGGACGACCGTCATGGGCCATCGCGTCATCGACCCTACGGTGGCGGGGCGTGACGGCTGGGTCATCCTCCACCACGACCACGGCGACACCACTACCAAGCTCTGGGTACCGACCCAAGTCCACGTCAAAGCGGACGACATCTGGCGCACGGTCATGGTACCAGCGGACATGGGGCCCCAGTGGATCGAGCGCCATGCCGAGGACGCTCGCCTCCCCGCCGAGGTCGTCCGCACTACAGGCCAATCCTGGTTTGCCGACGTCTGGCCCTTGTGGGATCGCCCCCGACCTCACCCAGACGACCCAGGCACAAACGAGCATGCGCTCCCGCCCCTACCAGGACGCTGGTCTTACCTACAGTGCCGATTCCAATGCTGTCAGTACTGTGCGGCGCGCCGCAACACGCAGCTCGGCACCTCGGGCCAACCAACGTGCCCAGACTGTGCCCTCAGCGGACTACGTGCACTTATGGACTGGTCCACGGACTACTCTTGCAACAGCTGGACGTGTGCATACAGCACCGACAACAGGGACTCCGACACATGCTGCCTGTCCAGCAGGTGCCCCCATCCCCCCAGTCCACACAGCCTGCTCGACGTCCGTGCCACAGGGATGCCGCCGCAAATCCTTGCCCGCCAATACGGCAACGCGCCAGCCCACAACGACCCCAAGGAACGACCTCAAGGAACCCCCCCGAGCGCCTTCAGGCCCCGGGGGGGAGCCTCCACAACCAGGCCAAGCAGGTTACCAGGGTCAATGGTACTTCCCACCGAGGCCGCGGCGCGTCCCCAGGCAGGGACTGCCTGACGGCACGAGGCGGCCACCAGGGTTCACAGGAACGGGGATGCCCGAAGAACCGTCCCCCGACCAACCTCTCTGGAGGGAAGGCTACGTGCTCTTCGGCCCCCACCAGGCCCTCAAGGAGGAATTCACCTTCAACAAGACTGTCCGCCGACCCTACTCCCTAGCCATCACCAACATGTACAGGGACCGTGTCACGGTCAGGACCGTCTGCGAGTCGATCGCCGAGCGCATCCACACTAACCGCACCCGCTGGCGAGACGTGGTACTGTACTGGGACGCCGAGGGTGGTCCTGGGCCTCAAGCCCTCGACTACGACATGCGACTCTGCGACGCCATGGTGAGCCGTGCCACGACCGAAGCCGAGCTAAACCACGACCGCAACCACCGTGGTAGTTTCTGCCTCTATGGTCCAGCGCACCAGCGAGCCGTCAACATCACGGCGATCTCCGAGCCGCAGAATATCGACTACATGGAGCATGTGCGGCGATACTCACCCGTAGGGGGGACCTACCCTGACCACGCCTTCGAGCACGTCTATCGGGGCTGGCAGCGGCCCGACGTGCCCACCATCCTCCCCGACACCCGCCCCCTCTCGAGAGCCGACCAGCAGCGATATCAACAGCACCAGCAGCGCATTCAGCAGCGCGACCAACGCGACGCAGGTCAGCCGAGCACGCCACGCTACCGCTCCCCCGCGCGCGTCCCGACAGGCGGCAGCACGGTGTACGGCGGGGGTGCCGCCTATCACCGTGGCCCCATTGGCGCCAGGCCCGCGCGGCGCGAGCCCGCAGAGAGGCCGGCCTCAAGAAGGGCCATGCCCCTCACGCCAGGTGGGCGGCTCAACCCGCCACCCAAATATGTTCAAGACACAAGATTAAAAAAGCACAAAATAACAAGTTAGACCAAAAAGTTTCTAAATAGATTCAACTAATACCAAAAAAAAACCAGAGTATTAAGAACAGCCCAAGCATTAACGCAAGGCCCAACACCCTGCGCGGCGCCGATCCGCTCCCCGAGCAGGGCGGATTCCGAGCGCGCTAACGCCCAGGCGACCTCGCCACGCGACCGCCACACGGGCGGGCGCGTCCCGCGCAGCAGGTCCTGCAGCCGCCACAGCTCGCGCAAGGCCCCGGGGAGCTCCACGAGCTCGCCGCCTCGCGAGACTCAGGCTGATGGCCGAGCCCCCGAAGTGGTGCCACGCTTCGGTGCCAGCGCCATCGAACCTGGCCAGGTCGACCTCGAGCCGACGCCGTCCACGGACCACGAGCTGCCGCTGCCCACCCGCGTGGTCGTCCCCATCGACGAGGCGCCGACCTTCGACCCGTTCAAGAACAAATACCGCGTCAAGGACCTTGCGGCGGGTTTCGGCGGCGGCTCACCGCTCTCACCTCAGAGTCGGGGCGGGGCCCCCGCCACCTCAGCCGCTGCCGCGGCAGCGGCGGCCCCGCGTGGAGTCAGCCCTGTCCGCAACGCGTGCCTCGCGGCAGCGGGCATGGACGAGGCCCAGCGCCAGGCCACCGACCGCGCTGCTCGAGCTGTTCCACCAGATGCTGCTCATCACGGTACTGACGGGGCGGGCGCGCCGCCGCAGGACGGACCAGCGGTGTCGCGTGCGCAGTATATGCGCGTGCGTTGCGCCGCTGCCGCGCCGAGCCGCCGCCGCTGGTTCGTTTTTGCTTTTGTGTTCGGCAGGACGGATCGAGGAGTCGCCTCCCTCTCTCTCTGCTGCCGTCTCACCTCTCCTCCCCTCGTCCCCTATGGTACAGGAGTGAGGAGGATTTTTCGAGACAGTTTTACTGACGTTTATGAACCCCCCCTGGCGCAGTGCCGACCATGTCTCGCCTATACGTCTGGCCTGACGGCGGCTTCAGCCCCGGTCAAGCTAATCCATAGGAACGCCATGAGCTCCTACTGTGGCCAAGCCTTCTACCTGGGCGAGGGTCAGGCTGACCTACACCGTGCGGGGCGTGCAAACCCCAGCTCCACCGATGGAGACGGTCCAGGTCGCTCCATACACCTCGTCAGCCTAAACATCACCAGTCTCTCAGCGAACTGGCCAACCATCACCGCTCTTGGTGTCGACCACAACGCCGCAGTCATAGCACTGCAAGAGACCCGACATGCCAAGCCGACCAGACAAGCCATCGCTACCAGCGCCGCCAATCCACACCACGGGGGATACCACGCCAGTCTGGGACCTGACCTGGATCTGGCGCGAGCCCAGCGCAGAGCTGCCCACGGCGGTACAGACCACACCGTCGTGGGCAACACTGGCGCCTCGGGAGGGGTCGCCATCCTCTCTAAGGATGCCATTGTCGACTCCACTGTCGACGACACTGCGCCCTGTATCGTCGCCCTCAAGGCAAGAAAAGATGGCACGAGGCCTTTCTCCCGCTCTGCACCCAGCACCGCCGCAGGCGGCGACGAAACAACCACGGGCCCGCTGGGATCTACATTGCGAGCCTCTACGGGGTCGCTGGAGGAGACAGCACCGATTTGTTTCGGCTTGCTGACTGCGCCGCCGCGAGGGTCGGCTCAGCCCCGTATTTCATTTGCATGGACGCCAACACGAACATCGACGACAATCCACACCTGCTGCACATGATGCAGCCCGGATGGTTTAACGTCGCTGAAGGTACACCAGACCACACCATGCACACATATGGCAATATCCCTGACTGGGACCGCGTCACCAAGTGCCCCCGCACTTCGCGCATCGATTACATCATCGCCAACCAAGCGGCGCGATCCCTTGTCACCGACTTCTGCTATCTGCGCGACTTGCCAGCGAAGTCCCATGTTGGCCTGCAGGTCACGCTCGACCTCAGTCGCCTCGACCATACGGCCCGACGCCTTCTTGCCCCCACGCCCGACCCCCCTAACGATGGAGCTCATGAGGGCCACGAACTGCAGGCATTAGGGACCCTCATCGCAGGGCGATACCAGGACCGCATGGAGCAGGCCGACACACGCGACGATGTGGAACGCATGTTCGCCCTGGCTAACGAGGCCAGCCATGAATACCATCTCACCCGTCTGCGCGACCTGCCACCTCCACCGCCAGACCACCCAAAAAAAGAAGCCCCCCACCATGCACGGGCGCACGCCCACGTTCGAGGAGCGACCCGTTGTCCCCCGCGCCTTTCCCACCTACGGAGCTTCCACGATACACATGAACCGCCTGCGCAAGCTCCATCGGCAACTTTGTGAGCTTCGCTTCATCGGACAGCACCATCATTTAGACTGCCGTGCCATCCCGCCGTACCTGGCGCAGCGCATCGACTGCGCGTGGACCGCGGCCCGCCTCCTCTGTCACAAGCTGCGCCCCACGGTTCTCCTGGCCTTTCCCGAGGCCTGGACCCCCGACGAGCCAGCACCTCACGGAGAGCACCTTGACTGTCTGATCCAAAACCTCGACTCAGAGCTGGCGCGACGTGCAAACCGTGCCAAAGCTGAACGCATCAAGATATGGGCTGAGGGCGTCCGCGAGCCAAGCGGGCGAAAGGCGGCCATATACGCACGCGCTGCTGACAGCTCGCCCACGGCGTATCTCCGCACGCCTACCACTCCCGACGATACAACTCCACTGCGACACCAACGCCTTCAAACCTGACAAAGCTAGGACGGACGATAGTGACGCCGACACCGAAGCTGGCGGCTTCAGCCCCAGCGACGGTAGTTCGCCCGACACGGACAACGACGAAGACCACACTTGTGAACCACCACCTGCACAGGTCCCCGACATCCTCCCTGCCAACGCCATTGTTGCTAATACCAAAGACATGCTTAAGCTCATGGTCGACACCTGGGAGCCCATCTTGGGCAGGTACCGCGCCCGTGCAGGACATGACGCCGAAGCCATGCCGACGTGGGCTGACTTCTACGACGAGTACCGACAAGAGCTGCCTACGCCATCACCAGCTGCCCCTTTCCACCTCACCGACGACCAACTCATCCACTTTATTCGCACCCGTTCACCGCGCCGTGCGGGGGGACTCGACGGCTGGACAACTAAGGAGGCTAAGGAGCTACCCGACGACATCCTTCGCCTCTTCGCCAGCGTCTTACGTGCTATGCAACGCACTGGCACCATCCCAGAGCCCCTCCTACACGTGCCAAACCCGTGCCTCCGAATAGGCCGAGGGGAACTCCCGACGGACCAACGACTTCTCTCGGTTCTTTCCGTTTGGATGTACGCGTGGGAAGCGCCAGCCTACCGTAGCCTCACGGACTGGCGGAAAGGATGGACCCACGCCACGAGCTTTGGCGCTGTTCCCAAAGCTACCATTGGGGACGTCAGCACCTCTCTCGCCCTGCGCATCGAGCACGCCAGGGCTTTACTCCTGCCCTTAGCTGGGGCTGCCCTTGACCGACAGAAGTGCTTCGACTACCTCATCACGGACATCTGCCCTAACCTTGCGCTTCACGCGGGGTGCCCCCAAGACATCGTTACTGTCCGCAGAAACTTCTACAGTCGCCACAAACGCTACATCCGCATGAACGGAGCGTACTCTAAGGACTTGGCCAGGACCAACGGTCACCTCCAGGGAAGCTCATGGTCCCTGGACGACATCAAGCTGCTCATGTGTGTGTGGACAAAGAGACAGCATCGATACGTTCCTCGATCACTCGGCACTACCTTTGTTGACGACAGCAACTCCACTACCCACACCGCGTCTGAGCTGCAGAAATCTCTTGACGAAACCGCCAAGTTTGATCGATTCTCAGGTCAACGCATTCACCCTGGCAAAGTGGCGGGGTGGGCGCTCACCGACGAGCTTCACACCGCCGTTACCCAGCTCACTCTGGCGGAACGGCCCTTACGCGTGGTCGACTCCTTCAAGCTCGTCGGGAGTTACATCACCGCCGAGGCAGCGCCGGCTCCAGCCGCGCTTAACCTCACGGCCACCGCTGACGCCCGTGTACGGAGGGCGACTAGTCGCCTGCCGCGCATTGGCAAGCTCCCATCGCCGATGCTTAGCAAGGCGCGGCACGCCCGTTCCCTTGCTGCCAGCGTCTGCACCACGGGCACCGACATTCAAGCACCATCAGGCCCAGCCAAAACTGCCTACAACCACGCCCTCAAGGCGGCTATCCGCCCCAAGGGGAACAAGTGGGTCGAGTTCTGGACTCTCATGGCCGTGTGCGTCCCAGGACACGCACTGGAGATTGACGCCATCACGCAGCGTGAAGTTTTCCTGTGCCTGCGGCGACAGGTTAACCGCGACGTTACACTCTGCGGTCTCGCCAGAGATCTCCAACACCACGTCCAGACCCTGTTTGGTGGAGGACCTGTCGGACGACTCGTCCAGTCGCTCCAGCAGCTCCGTTGGACCTGGCCCACATTTGGCATCATGTACGACGACTGGGGCTGTCAGATCAGTTGGCTGAACCTACCCCAAAACGCCTTCCTTCACATGCTGCGAGCCTCACAACGCAGAGCCTTTCTGAGAAAAATCAGGCCACGGCGGCATGACCTTGGACACCTGGCCTCTGTCAGACAGGGCCTCGACCTCTTCGCCAGCACCTGGCTCGCCCGAACGAAAGGAGCAGCCAAATGCAACGCATGGCAGCTGGCGCTCCTCCTTAACTACCTGTCGGGCGGGGACCACACCCAACAGCGACGATACCGATCAAACACGTCCGCTGACCCCAGCCCCATCTGCCGATACTGCGACGAGGAAGAGGAAACTCAGGAGCACACTGTTCGCGACTGCAAGTGCTGGGCCCGAGAAAGAGTCCCTCTCACCACTCTCATCAGCGACGAGCAGTGGGCCCGTCTTCCGCCGCACACAAGACACTGCGGGCTCTTCGATGAAGACCCAGCCCTCCTCGACCTGCAGGCCGACCTCGCGAGGGACCCGCTGCCACAGCCCATGCCGCGGCCCCCCCCCTGAGGGAGATCCTGCGGCTTCAGCCCAGGACACCTACACCACCTACCTTGACCACGACACTGGTTGGACATGGGTCTACGCTGCCACGGACGGTGCATGCACCAACCAAGCCATCCCATAGCTAGCACGAGCGGGCTACGGCGTCTACTACGGCATCGACCACCGCATGAACTACAGTGCACGCGTTCACGGCCTAACGCAGAACGCCCAGCTTGCGGAGAACCTCGCCATTGTCCACCTCACGGCATGTGCTGAACGGCCCGTGCACGTTTTCGTGGACAACCAGGCGGTGGTCGATGGGTTCCAAAGCATCATCGACGGACACTCAGCACCGCAGGGCACGCACGTGGAGCTCTGGGAAAAGATCCACCGAT